>ML675639.1:4218067-4259190 GCA_007922155.1 Mesoclemmys tuberculata
GGGGGGGGCCTGGCAGTGCCCGGCAGCTGCGTAACCGGGCCTGGCGTTGGCCAGGGGCCGCGTCCCCATCCGGGGGGCTGGTATCGGGGGCAGCTGTGCCTCGGCCTGGTGCTGGCCCGGCTGGGTCCTGGCCCCGGGTCTCACAGCCGCAGGTTTTGACATGAGACTATCTGGGTGTAACGTGCCTGCCTGAGAGCTGCCGGGACCCGCCGCCTCTGCCAGCAATCGGGGGCACAGCGTTAGTGGGCGCCCTAGAGAGAAGGTCTGTGGGCAGGGGGTGTTTCTCCGGAAAGGGTGGCCCACGCCCCGCCCTGCCCTGCCCTTCTGGGGTGACTGGCTGTCCGAGCTTGCTACCTGCCTTGGACAGTGGGAGGTCTGCGCAGAGACTCCCAGCGGGCAGACTCAGCACAGCCCAGACGGGCTCTGCCCTCGGGGAAATGACTCCCTGCGCAGATCCACTGAACCCAGCCCCGACCAGGTCAGCCAGGACCGGCTCAGCCCAGGAAAAGGTTCTGTTTTGTTCCCAACGGTGCAGCGACTTGCAGGGACACAACCCAGGTCTCACCACAGCAGGGCGGACTTTGCTAAATGGGTGGATCTGCTCCAACCTCTGGGCCCAGTTTTCAGTTTACACAGTTGTTGCTATTATACTCTAATCCGAATGGGCTCTGCTCCAGGCTGGCTTGTATCAAGGTTCTCCAAGGGCCTGGGCAGGTTCAAACTCTACAGTGGGAGGGTGAGCCCTCTACGCAGATGACCCCAAGAGCCTCCAACGCATGCCCAGCACCACCAGCCAAGCTGCCAAATAGATGGTTCTCCACTTCAGTGCCAGGAAGTATGCGTCACTCTACATCGACAGCAGCGAAAGGGACTTGTTCCAGACAACGTCATTCCAGATCCAGGGCTAGCCTGTAATCGCCCTCCAAGACGGACAAGCGTACCAATGCCTCAGCACTCCCTGGGGATTCCGCGTCCAGCAGACACACAAGGACACCATCATGGAGATCCTACGGGACATGGCCAGGATCGACTCCTCCCTGCTGGCCCCATGGCAGAAGATCAATGCCCTGAACACCTTCCTGATTCGCTGCATCTCGTTCGTCTTAGGGGGGATCTGCCGTGGTGAAGGTGCCTCTCAACAAGGCGTACAACACCATCAGGCAGCTGGTGAAGAAGTGGATGTTTCTGCCCCAGAGGGCCAGTAACGAGTTGGTGTACAATGTGCACAAGCAGGGCGGCACCAGCATCCCTCACAGGGGTGACCTGTGCGACATTGCGGTGATCACCCACACGTTCTGGCGTGCCCAACACCATGGTGAGGAACGTTATGGAGAGGGCCGTGCGTGATGTCAAGAAGCAAATCAGCAGAACCCTTCCAATCAAGATGCTGCCACATACCTGAGCGGCTCCCCTGGCTGGTGAGTTTGGATGGGATGGAGGTGACTCTGCTTCACTTTGGACCTGTGCCCACAATGCCTCATGGTGCCTGGAAAAACACATTCGGCTGCCACTGGACATGGCATGAGGAGCATCAGGAACTCGGAGTCCTGGTACCACAGGTCAAAACCACCAAAAACATGAACGTCGCCCCAATAGCCAGGAGCATGCTGGAGAGGGCCCTAAAGGGAGCCGTCCACACACAATACATGGAAAACCTCAAGGGGAAGTGGGACCAGGACAAGGCTTTTGAGATGATGAGCAAGTAGGACGTGAGCAACCGCTTCCTCCCCAGGGGCAGCTTCACCCGATTTGCTGACTGGAGGTTCATCCACCAGGCCCGGCTCAACAGCGTCCCGCTGAATGGAACCGTCTGCCACGGGAATGGGGACAAGCGGTGCAGGAGGTGCGGGTACTCCAAGGAGACCCTGCCCCACGTCCTGTGTAGGTGCAAGCCCCACTCCAGAGCCTGGCAGCTGCGCCACAATGGCATCCAGGATCACCTGGTCTGAGCCATCCCGCCCCCCATGAGGAAGGTGGTGGTGAACCCCACTGTCCCTGGAACCAACAGTCAGCTGCAACCAGATGTTGTCATTACCGACGAGGAAGGGAAGAAGATCACCACGGTAGACGTTGTGGTCCTCTTTGAAAACAGAACCCCGGCCTTCTGTGACACCCGAGCTCGAAAGGAGGAGAAATAAGCACCCCTGGCTGACGCTTTGAGAGCAAAGGGCTACGAGGTTCAAACACACACCTGCAACGAGCAAGTGCTGCGGGCATGTGAAATCGATCGGCGTTATGCTCGGCTGATGCAGCTCCTCACTGTGTCTGACACCATCAGGTGGTCCAGAGACAGTGACATGGACACGTCATCGGGCCTGGGCAACCCAAGAAGGAATGAGCCATGCTGGAAAAGCGATGGGAAAGACCTTTACTTTGTGGATGGTATTCACTAAATGGACTAACCAGCCTGAATGTCTCGTTCAGTGAGGGACCATCAGCGCTCATCGCTGTACCTGCTTGCTGCTCACCAACCTCCCTTCTGGGAGTATGGACCCACTAAATGAATAGCCCTTACTCGGGGATAATGCAGGTAATGTTCTCTCCGTACTCTCTGACTTCCGAACCAAACCAGTAACTTTTAGATAATCCCTGTGTTATCCCCAGATGTACAGAATCTTGTCCCTTCAGACACTCTGTATTTGGTCATTTTAGAACATTAGCTTTAATAAAAATTGTAAAACGGTAAAATTTTCTTCGTTTCTCCTTCCTCCATTGCTCAGCGGTGGTGGGGTTGGTTAAAGGCCATGTTGGCACAGGAGCTGCCTGCTTGTGCTGCCCCACCCTGAAAATAGAGTTGGGTCTGGGCTTGGCTTTTGCCCTCTGTGCTCAATGACTTTGTCCAGCCTAGAAGGGGCCTCTGAGAAACAGGAACTGTTGGGCGCAGCTGCTGCTTCCCATGGATGTGCAGAAACCCACGACCTCTGGGAAGCTCTTTACTCTTGCATTGATGGCTCCTTCTCCTGTGTCCTGGGGCAGCGGCATCATTGGATCTGTGTTCTCTCCTTCCAGAAAGCCATTGATCTGGTAACCAAAGCAACTGAGGAGGATAAGGCCAAGAACTATGAGGAGGCGCTGAGGCTGTACCAACATGCGGTGGAGTACTTCCTACATGCCATCAAATGTGAGTCTGGCTTGTCTCTCCCCTGTCACTGACCTGGCCAGCCAGGGCCTCTTGCACCGCAGTCTGAGCAAGTGCTTTCCCTCATGGTTCCTCCTCTGATCCTTCTTCCCTTTCCCTTTCCCACCTGCCCAAAGTAGCACACACCCAAAGGGGTCACCTGCGCCTGCTGCTGAGAGTTCCCACGAATGCCTGCGCTCTCTGGGAACAATCTAACTGTTGAGCTGGGCCAGAGACCCAGAAGCTGTGGCATGATCTATGGGCAGGTGGGGCTCCCCTGGCTGTGGGTTTGTGTTGAGTCTGGCTCTAGGGGCCACTTCTCCTGTGGGAGTCTCACCAGCTGCCCGCCTGGTGGGAGATGGTGAAAGGAGATGCTGGTGCTCACCTCCCAGTTGCTGGCCCTGAAGGGGAGGGTGCGGTACGGTTCCCTGCTGGTGGGAGCAGCTCAAGGTGTCTCGGTTACCCTGGCAGATGAGGCTCACAGTGACAAGGCGAAGGAGAGTATCCGGGCGAAGTGCATGCAGTACCTGGACCGGGCAGAGAAGCTGAAGGATTATCTGCGCAACAAAGACAAGCAGAGCAAGAAGCCTGTCAAAGAGTCTCAGAACGATGGCAAAGGGTATGTGTGCTGGACTGGCACAGCCCGGAGCGCCCTCTAACCGCTCTGGGAGAGGCCAGGCCCAGGGGGGGATGTCTGGGAGGAATGAGGGCCTGGCTGCCCCCTCTTCTGTTGCGGGTGGCTCTGGCTGTAGGTTTCAAACCAGCAAGTGTCTCTCTCCGAGTAGTGGAGTTTGCGAGTGAGCGTCGGCATCTCCTGTGGGAACTGGCAAGGGCCAGCATTGTGAGGCTTCCTCCTGTGGGGCGCTGCTTGGCTGGATCCCCCCACCCCCTCCCAGCGGTACCTGGTGTTGCTGGCCTCGCTGTGACTCTGTGTCCTCTCCACAGAAGCGACAGTGACAGCGAGGGTGAGAATCCGGAGAAGAAGAAGCTGCAGGAGCAGCTGATGGGTAAGAGGCCTGGAAGCAGAGCCTAGCGTGGAGGCTGGGGGCTGGCGGACTTCCTGATCCTGGGACGTGGCTGGTCCCTCTTTAGTGATGATGCAGTGGGCCCCTGTGGGGAGCTTGACAGCTGGGAAGAGGCACCGGTGCAGTGGCTGGCCTGCAGCGGGAGAGGGAGTTTGCTGAGCCCTGTGGCAGGAGAGCCGTTGTCTCGTTCCGCTAGGCAGAGCTGCACATCTCTTGCAGGTGCAATTGTGATGGAAAAGCCCAACGTGCGGTGGAACGATGTAGCTGGCCTGGAGGGTGCCAAGGAGGCTCTGAAGGAGGCTGTCATCTTACCCATTAAATTCCCCCACTTATTCACAGGTGAGGTTGCCCTGGGAGCTCTCGGGGGCCAAGGCTGGAATGACTGCTGCAGCCTGTGGGGCCAATTCCGGTGCGGTACAGAGCACACTTCTACAGAGAACTGCCCAGCCAGAGCCCTGAGCAATGGCCAGGCCCCTGCCGTGCAGTGCTGCGGGGGGAGCTGAGAGCAAGGGCGGAGCAGGAGGCCTGGCTAACTGAAGCCCCTTTGCTTCTTGGGGAGCCTGAGCGTGGTGGCTCTGTTCCAAGCCAGCTCTGCTCCCACCCGCCATGGAGGAGCCTGTTCAGTGCATACTGTATTGCAGGTAAACGCACTCCCTGGCGTGGGATTCTGCTCTTTGGGCCCCCTGGCACAGGGAAGTCGTACCTGGCCAAGGCTGTGGCTACCGAGGCCAACAACTCCACGTTCTTCTCCGTCTCGTCCTCGGACCTGATGTCCAAGTGGCTGGGAGAGAGTGAGAAGTGAGTGAGTGCAGGAATGGGGGCGGAGGAGCGTGTTCTGGGGGTGCAGCCAGAGGCGGCTGCAGATGCCTGGGGGTTTCTGAGGAGAACTGAACCATGACAGCCAGGGGAGTTCCCTGCCTGCAGCCCAAGGGCACTGGGCCTCGCTACCCCTTTGTGTGGGCTGCAGGATCGGGGTGGGAGGGGAGGCTGCCCGTCTGTTAGCGCTGATCCCGTATTTCTGCCCCAGGCTGGTGAAGAATCTGTTTGAGCTGGCAAGGCAGCATAAACCCTCCATCATCTTCATCGACGAGGTGGACTCCCTGTGTGGCTCCCGCAATGAGAACGAGAGTGAAGCTGCTCGCCGGATCAAGACGGAGTTCCTGGTGCAGATGCAGGGTGTGTGGGGGGGCCATGGCCCCCCCGTGCCTGCTGGCACTCGCAGTGGGGCTGTCTGGCTCGCGTGGGCTGCGTGGGAGGGTGGAAATGAGACGTGAAGAACAAGGAGCTGCTCTGTGTCCTCAGCCTGCTGGTTCCCTTTGCTGAGAGCAGACTTGAAGAGTCCTTGGGCCAGGGTCTGTCTTGGATCGGCAGATGGCTGACCGACTCTCCAGCCCCTGTGCTCTCCTGGGCGCTGCAAGGAGCCCCACAGTCCTGCTTGCTCCCTGACTGCTGTCTCCTCTTCTTTCCGGTAGGTGTTGGTAATAACAACGATGGGATCCTGGTCCTTGGTGCTACGAATATCCCCTGGGTCTTAGACTCGGCCATTCGGAGAAGGTGAGTGGGAGCTGTTGGAAACCAGCAGCTGGAGCTGCTCTCCTGCCTTGCTCTGCGCAGCCACTTTGAACGTGCCTGGAGCCCCCGTCCCCCACTTGGGGACTGACCCGGCGAGCATGGTGTGGTCTGGCCCCATGGCAGGCTCCTCCCATCAGGCTGAGATCTCATTAATGTTGCTGAGTGCTGCAACTGTGCCCAGCTACCTCTGCCAGGCAGCAGGGGCCCTTCCTCCCTCATCAGGTGAGGCCAGCACCCAGCAGCTGCTGTTGGAACGTGTCCGTGTGGCAACGATCTGCACGGCCACGGTTCGCTGGGCAGGGATGAGGAGCCGGCTCATTGGCTCTGCTCACTGTTGGTGTCTAGGTTCGAGAAGCGCATCTACATCCCGCTGCCCGAGGCAGCCGCCCGTGCCCAGATGTTCAGGCTGCACCTGGGGAACACACCACACAACCTGACAGAGGCCAACATCCATGAGCTGGCCAGGAAGACAGACGGCTACTCGGGAGCCGACATCAGCATCATCGTGCGGGATGCACTCATGCAGCCTGTCCGCAAAGTGCAGTCGGCCACGCACTTCAAGAAGGTGAGAGCAGGCATGCAGGACCTGCTGTTCCCCAAGCACCCAGCACCTTATCTGCAAGGGAGGGGGCGGGGAGGCTCCATGGCCACCTGGGTGTGCACCCCCACCTCCCGAAAGCTACTTCCTGAGTCCCCCAGGCTAGCCCCAGAGGGCCCATGGGTGATTGGGGAGCCAGCTTTGCCATCTGCCCTCTCAGTGCACATCCTCTCTGGCTTATTGCAGGCACGAGGCCCGTCTCGAACAAATCCCAGCATGATTGTAGACGACCTCCTGACCCCATGCTCGCCGGGAGACCCCGGGGCCATTGAGATGACTTGGATGGAGGTGCCCAGTGACAAGCTGCTGGAGCCAGTGATCTGCATGGTAAGGGATGGACGCTGGGCCAGGAGGGTGGCTGGGGAGAGAGGGACTGTCACTTGGCCAATTATACTACCCCTGTAGTGCAACACCCCACTGTGCGACACGCCTGACAACAGCAGAGACCCTGCCGGTGTGGACAGCCTTGCTCTGCCCTCGCCCTGCATTGCTGGTGGTATCCTGGTCACAGCCCCCGTCCCACTGTCCCGGAGTGGCTGGACGGTCGCAGTAAAGCAGTTAACCTGCCATCCTTAGGGTTCAGCGTCACCCAGTAGCTGAAAGGGGCAGTGGGCACCCCTGAGTGATGGCTTGTTCGGTCTGCCTGCCCTGCAGCCTCCCTGTGCCTGTCCTGTTGAGTTCTTGGCTGGTGGCTCCCAGCATGAGAGCTCCGGGGCTTTGTCCGTGACGTTACCTTCTGCTGAGAGTTGAGGCAGCAGCGGCCAGGGCAGCAGTGTCGTGTGCTGGAGGGGGAGGGCAGGGGAACCCACACAACAGACATGGTCTCCTTGGGATTTACACCTCCTGGGAGACAAAAGGTTCCTTCCCCACCTGTGATCCCTGGCTCATGGCACCCCCAGAGACCTCCCGGCACCCAGGGGGTCAGGGAGCCCGGACAGCCCAGGATCCAGACAAGACCCTGCACCTGCTCTGGGGTATCCTCAAGGGAGATACCCACGGTTCAGGACGGTCCAGGCGCCCTGTGATTTCCCCCTCCCCTGCCTCGCGGCCAGAAACTCTTGTAGGATTTCCGAAGGTCTGATGTGATGCGGTGTCGCATGCCGGCCTCAGCTGCCCTCTCCCCTTATTTGCAGTCGGACATGCAGCGCTCGCTGGCCACCACCCGCCCCACCGTGAACGCAGACGACCTCCTGAAGGTGAAGAAATTCTCAGAGGACTTTGGACAGGAAGGTTAAAAGCTTCTGCCATGGGGAGTGTGTGGGGGCTGGGCAGGGCACACCTGGCAATGGAAGCCTGTCTACTTGCAAAGCCCTTGTGCCGACAGGCAGACGGTGCCAAGCAGAGGCTAATGTTCAGCTTGCAGCCAGCCCTCAGCTGGGACGTGAAGCAGCGGCAATGCCCCTGCCAGCCTGGCAGACTAGTGGAAGTGGCTGAGCAGAGCCTAGAGTGCCCACCCTGCCCCTCCAGGCACTCCCCACTCTCCTTCATGCTTTTTTTTTTCCTTTTTTAAATTAATGCTGCTTGTTTTGTCTTGTTTGTATAAAAATAAAAATGATCCAAAAGCTTTGCCAGCCAACCCGGGCCCATTCCCACGCAGCAATGCCCTGCTATGACTGAGCTGTGCTGGGCGTCAGCCTTAACCCCTGCTGCGCACGGGGAGCAGAGCGCGGGAGGACAAAGGCCTCCGGGTTAGGCGCTGTGTACCAGGCTCTGCAGGCCTGGCTCTCCTCACGGAAACGCCCAAGCGCCAGGAGCTGCTCACCCGCCTGCCTGTTGCCCAGCCCACAGGGGGCCTCGGACCTAGCGCTGCGAGTCAGGCTCTGATCTGGACGCGCGGGTGGGGTCAGGTGCAGCCTTTTCTCAGGCTAGGCCATGCTGACAGAGCCGTGGTGTATCTCAGGAGCACTGAGCCGCTCTGCACGACACACAGCCGGGGGGGTTCCCGCCTCGGGCCCTTCCCCACTGGCTGCTTTTCCATAGGCGGGGGACCTCTCCTGGGAGCCCTGCCTGCTGCCCAGAGAGTATTTCACCCTTCCCTGTCTGAGCCTTGCTCTTCACTTTCCTGTGCTATGTGCAACCCCAGTCCCATCAGTTCCCAGATCATCTTATGCTAAGGCCTACATTCCCGCTGTAAGCCGGGCCCCCAGGCCCCTCAAACACAGGCTCTGTTGGAGCTCAGAGTGCGTTCCTCAGCTTCCTCCTGCTGGAGGGGAGGGCACTGCTAGTCTCGCTGTGCTGACATCCCCAGAGGGTGCTGCTGGCATTAAAGGATCCCCCCTAAGTATTAAAAGTGGGAATGGAATGAGCAGCTGAAAACACCACTGCTGAGGTCTGTGTCCTCCTCCCCTCCCAAGGGGGAGTGACAAGCTGCAGCCACTTGGTTGCTGTAGTTTTTCCATCCGACTGCCTGATTCTCGTCTCCTGGGAGTGTCCAAGCACCAGCTCTAAAGCAGAGGAGCTTTGTTCAGGCGTTAGCCTAATGAGCTAAACCCATGCCGTCTGCTGTTGGGCCAAACTCAGGAGCAAACATCCCCCACCCCATTTCACCCAGTGCCCGTCTCCCCTGTGCTTGGCCATCACAGGGCATCTGTGCTCCCCATGCCATTAGGGGCTGGGAGCTCTGGCTGCTCCTCATGGGAGCTGTCTGTCTGCACGCAGTGGGCGTGGGAGATGACTGCCGACCCTGAAATAGCTGGCAGTGACACAGGGCCTGCATGGAGCATGAAAGCTTGTGTTCTCAGAAAGGGCTGAGATTTGCAGCCAGCTCCTTGGCATACATGACTCCCTGCCCTCCCGGTCTGTGCTGCCAGGGGCCCGTGTGCCGGGTCGGGGACTATAACAGCCATTCGGACAGGAAGCTGAGCCAGGCTGTGGAGGCTGAGTGACAAGCTTTGCAGAGTGGTCAGAGCACAGGGGCAGGAGCTAGGAACTCTTGAATTCCAGACCTCACTTGCCCTGTAAAACAGGGACAGTGCAGGGCTGGGAGAATGGGGTGCTTCCTGCCAGTGCTCAACAGGACTGGGGGGGCTTAGTGAGCTCGTGGATAGCAATGAGGTTGCTGCAGCAGCTGAGACACAGCCTCCATTGGGGCCACTGTGCCTATATCCCAATAAGGGCTGTGGAGGTTTGGTGCCTCCCCTCCCTATCGTCTGCTGGAGCGAAGCCAGGCAAGGGCCAGTCTCCCCTGGGGGCTTGACAGCCATGCTCTCCTCCGCTCAGAGCGTTCTTGGCTGCTGCTGGTTCAGCTTATGGGATGACCCTGGCTTTGTGGTTTAGGTTTCTTGGAGTCCTGCTCTGGGGGAACAGCCCCTGGGGCAGTCACTGAGGAGGGCAAGGGACTGTTAACCGCTGGGCTTCTGCCCGCGTGCTTTCCTCTGCCACCAGTGACGGTGAAGTGTGTGTTAGGCTGGCACCTGTGAATGCCACCCCATGCGTTCTACAGAATGGGCTGGGTGGTCACCTCATCCCTAAGCTTTGCCCTGGCCGTAGCAAACCCTCCTTGACCACCCCGGCCCAGCCTTCACACAGCACCGCTGGGGCACTGTGGCCAAAACCTGGCATGTGGGATGGCGGAGCTCCAAAAGCCTGGGGCTCTGCAGTGGCCGTGGGCGCTGATAGAGAGAGAGATGGGTGAGACAGGCAGAACGTGCTCGTCCCATCCAGCTACCAGGGCCAGTTTTACTGTCAGCCTCGCTCCTAAACCTTGGAGCCAGGAGGGAGAGGGAGGTGTGCCTGGCACAAGGCCCTATGGAGTCGATCTCACAGCTGCAGGGGGTGGGGGTGTGGCCTGGGCCAGGAAAGCCCTCCCCCAACTGCAGTGCTGAGCCCCCCCCCCCCCCCCCAGCAGCCTGGCGTGGCCAGCTCACCTGGTGTTTGGGGCGCAGCGACGCCAGAAAGGCTTTTCTTTGTTAGCGCCATGGCCAGTCTCATGCGCGGCCTTTTAGCTGACATGGTCACACCCATCCGCCCTGTGCCCTGGGCTGGCCCCGCGCTGGGGCCTGACTGTACATTGGTGCTCACCTCAGCAGGCCCTTGTGGCTGTTTTTGCTGCTCTCAGCTCGTGGGCAACATCTGCAAAGCAATCACTGCAGCCGCCGTAGCGCTAAGACAGTGCATCACGTTTCGCTCGGCTGTGCTGAGCTGGCTTGGCCCCCGCATCCCGTTCATTGGCAGCGTACGGTGCTGCCTGGTGACGCAGGAGGGTCCTGCTGGGTGGGTGCGCAGTCTGACAGCAGGACCGCCCTGTCCCAGCGGGACAGCTGCCTGCCACGTCCCACCATGAAGCCTCCAGCCAGCCCTCAGTCAGGGCAGAGGATGCCCTCCCTCGCCCCCCAGCCAAACCAGTCACCACAGGCTGGTGACACAGTACCCTGGCCCCTGCACTGCGTGCCACCCTGCCCCTGAGTGCTCAGGCATTCCACACCAGCCACAGCATGGGCACAAAGGGCCTGCACGCCAGTCTGATACGGGCTGCCACCCGCTCGCCTGCCACGTGCCAGCGTCGCTCAGGCCTGCAGATGGATCAGGTGGGCTGCTGCGCATTGGCCACCACCCGGCTCGTACCCCTCGCCCCCAGCACCGGGCACAGCCATCTGGGCCAGGGAGAGTTTGGTTGTTTCAGGGGCTTGGGGGAGGGGGGAGAAAGGTGGGTGATTTTTGGGTAGGAGCCAGAGCCAAGTACACAGCTGGGTTGCCCACACTGCCACGTTCACTAACGCCCCAGGCCAAGCCAGGCAGGCGGACGTGCTTTGCACAGCGCCCATGGGCACCCATGTGTAATCGAGCAACAGGACCGCAGCACACCCACCAGTTGGGGCCCAATGACAGGCAAGGCAAGGGAACCTACAGCACCCCCGCCCCCAGCCTGCCCTCTGGAGCAGCAGCAGATCTCTCCAGCCCCTTGCAGCAGGTAGCAAAGGGGCTGCGCTCCCACAGCCCTGCCCCCCACCAGGGGAGATGGGGTGTAACACCCCTTGACACCATGGATGGCAGGGGATAGAGCTGCTACTTTGAGTAGAAGTTGCTGGGCAGCCTTTCTCCCCTCCCCTATTGCCCATGGCACCACCCCGCCAAGGAGGGTAGCAGGGGACCATTGGTACCCACAAGGAAACCCCAGCTGAGGGCATGGGTCTGCCCTAGGACCCCCTTCTCTACCCCTGCCGCTCACCCTCC
The DNA here is from genome assembly GCA_007922155.1 of Mesoclemmys tuberculata. Classification (NCBI taxonomy): domain Eukaryota; kingdom Metazoa; phylum Chordata; order Testudines; family Chelidae; genus Mesoclemmys; species Mesoclemmys tuberculata. Next base: position 4,229,553 of record ML675639.1, read on the forward strand.
ACTTTCCCGCAACCCCCTGGGCCTGCTCTAATCCCTTCACCCCCCTCCGCTTGGGTTCAGGATCCATTTGCCACCTACTTCCACATACAACTGGGGGGCAGGGGCAAGAGGCCACGCCTGGGAGCTTTGGATGTTAGGGCATGTAGAGAAGTGCTGGAATAACCACGCTGAGATTCCTGAAACCCAGTTTTCCATTTATTCTTTGTTTACATGAAAACCAAGAGGCAGATGGGAGTCCTCCATGTAGCAGCACAAGCTCCCCCCACACCCAGCCCCGCGCCCAAGAAGGCATGTTACCACTGCCCACCTGCAACTCCTCTGCGTAAGTGCAAGCTGCAGTTATTGATGAAAACACATTGGTTTTCTCTCTGCAGAGTTACCAGAGGTTTGGGCCCAGAGCAGGTGATAGCAGCACCGCGGTATCTGTGATTATAGGCTACAGCTCAGCCCTTCTCAGGCTGGGGAGGGACAGGACAGAGCAGAGCTGCAGGGTATGCACAGAGCAGCTGCTGGCAGTCAGGGCTGGTGTGGGGGAGGTGGCTGCAGCACAGAATAATGAACTTTATTTATGCACTGCTCAGCCTCTTTCAGTTATGTACAGCATTGCACCTGCTCTCTAAGTCCAAACCCCTTCCCTTTCCTATTTACACTCTAGGCTTTAGAGAGCCAAGACCTAGCTCCAGCTCCTTCCATCCAGGCCTGGGCCAAGCCCAGAGACCTGCACAGGTCCCAGCCAGCCCTTGCCTTCCACACGTGCTGGTTACACTGCAGCAAAGGAAGTAGGTACAGAGGCTGCAGCCTATGATCCTCTGTACAGTTTCCCCTCAGCAGACACAGCTCATCTCCAGCCACACCCAAAACCCAGTGCCAGTGTTCTAGACCAGGGCTGCTATGTAGAAGAATCCGCCCCCCCGGCCTCTGCAGAGAACGGGCTCACTCAAGACGCAGCACGGAGGGCAAACTGGGGCCGTCCCCCCTCCGTGTTAGGTTGTGGCTACTGGGGCATCCAGCTGCAGGACATCCGTTGCGTTCATGCTGCTCTCTTCTCCAGCTACAGGAGGCGGCTCCACACTGGGTTCCACTCGCAGTTCTTGCCCTGGAATTCCTGGTGCTGGCGTAGGCACTGAGCTCTCGTGGGCCAGTTCCTTCTCCTCGGCTGGAGTTAACATGGTCTCTACCTTTGGCAGGATGAAGGCCAGTGGCTCCTTGATCACGTTCACATCCACATAGCCAAGGCTGCCATATTTGTGCAGCTGAGTGGGGGGTACACCTGGCCAAGAGAGCAGAGAGTTAACTCAGCTAGAGCCCACCTACAAATAGACGTGCTCAGGCACGGATCCTTGCATACTGTTGAACTTCACAGGAGGGCTCTGAGTACTCCAGCCAATGGATCTCCCATGGGAACCAGAGCAAAGTGCTCAGGACAGCAAAGGGGCCCAGAATAGGGGTCCCTGGGACCCACCCGCTCAGCAGAACTGTCCTAGCCTCACATGAGAGCAGGCACTTCCCTCAAACTTCTTTGAAGAAGGAAGAAAGAATTCTTACCCAGGGTCTGTGCTATCTGGGCTGGGGGAAAGAGCACCTGGAGGCAGCGGTTAAGATAGGGGAGCAGGTCTTCCAGAAACGCTGTGCAGAACTGAGAAAAGAGCTCCTGCTCCCGGCTGCTGAAAGCTGCCTCTTCTGCCCGGTGAAAAGCCAGGATCGTTTTGGTCACCTGCAGGAGAGAAAGAGAGCGCACATGGAAAAGCATCTTCAGTTCCTCATCCCACAACCTGGGCAACTGCACCAGATAGCCCCAAGGCCAGAGAGAGCCCCACATCACCCAAGCTGCCCAGAGCAATGGGACTGGCCACTTACCACCACCTTGCCCTAACAATTCATCTTCTGGGCCTTCTGATACTGCACCCCGCATCCCATTCAGTTGCCTGACTGTAGGGGGAATGGGCAAGGAAAGGGAAAGGTGCTCAGTCAGACAACAGGAAATGGGTGCAGAAGGGAATGGCAAGATCTGTCTTCTGCATCCTGACAAGCAAGTACAAAAAGCTGAAACAGAGAGAGACTGCAGTGTCCCGCCTGGTGCCTCACCTCGCCAAGGGCACCCTCCAGGGAAGTCGTCACATCCTGGGCAAGAGCCACAGGACAGCAGAGACGCAGGTCATTGAAGGCAACAAGAATGTTGTTCAGGAAACAGGCAAGAGGTGGGAAGTCCAGCAGCAGCATGGGAGGCTGCAGGGTTCCTGGCTGGGTGGTTGGCACTGGCACAGGGATGGTGCTGCCCAGGACAGCAGGAACAGAGATCAACGTGTAGGAGTTCATCTCATCTTGGAATTTGTCCACAGCTTCCTGAACCGCCTTTCTGAAAGTGCCAATTGCAACTTGCTGGAACACCGGGGCCAGCTGGCCTCGGAAATCAGCCCCCACCCTGCTGAAGGAGAGGCCAAAGTACATGCACTGACCCAGCAGAGAGTCAAAACGGCCACCCACTCCACACTGGAGGTCTTTCTCCAGAACCTGCAGGAATTGTGACACCTTCTGCAGCACCCAGCCATGAAAGATGGCGCTCTCATTGACCGCATGCTCGCCAGGAGGCAGCAATGGCTCTTCATCTGAGAAGATGGCACGATATTGCGTGATGATGTCGAAGAGGTGGACACGACAGGCCTCAATGGTCTTGGTGATGTGGAAGTAGGGATCATCATCAGGGATGGAGGCCTGGATGGAGTGCAGCCAGGCATCCCGGGCCTGCAGGAACTTGATGCGCAGCTCAGCCTCCGTGAAGACATCCATGCGCCGCAGATATCCAATGACACGAAGGCAAGCTGGCAGCTGGATGTTAGTGCGCAGCTGCTGGATCAACTGATTCAGCATCAGCTGTGTTGACTGACGCACTTCATCCACAATGCCCTAGAGCCACGGAGAGACAGACAACAGCTAGGAGACAGCCCACCACGGCCTCAGGCTTCATGCCCCATACCTGCACTCCAAACGCCGCCTCCCAAAACACACTCCTCGCAGACCAAGACCCACCCGCTGCATGGAGCGGCCCACGCCGGCCACAACATGAGGGGCTCATGCTGCGCCCAGGGGCAGCGGGTCCCCGCGAGCGTGAGCAGCTGTCCGGACCAACCTGGATGACAGGGATGGAGGAGTGCTTCCTCTCCAGCCGGCGCACGTAGGCAGCGAGCTCCAGCGCCTCCTCGTAGTAGCCGTTGCGGACGCAGGTGTCCATGAGCTGCGGGATCTCCAGGATCTCCAGGATCTCCGTGTGCCGGTTCAGGGTCAGGCTGTTCATGCGGCGGCTGGAGGCAATTTCCTCAGCGTCCCGCATGAAGGCCCTGCGGGTCAAGGGAGACTCAGCCCGGCCCCTCGCAGGCCCCCCATCGCCCCAGGCCAGGCCAGGCCAGGGCCCCGGGCCCCCATCGCTCCAGCGCCACCCCCAGAAAGCGACCATTTAAAGGCCCCATCGCCCCGCCCCCAGCCCATCGCCCCGCCCCGCCCCCCCGCGCCGGCGCCCCCCGGCCCGCACCTGCAGCTCTCCTGGAAGCCGGGCAGCCGGGCCAGCAGCCGGGCCAGGCCGCGCTCGACGCCGCCGAAGCCGCGGCCCGCCTGGCCGGTGCACTCGGCCGAGCGGATGAAGGTCTTGTAGTGCGCGAAGGCCAGGCGGCGCGTGTGGGCCGCGGCCCGCTCCCGCTCCTCGGCCAGGCGGCCCGGCTCGCGGCCCAGCGCCTCCAGCCCCAGCCCCGCCAGCGCCGCCAGGTAGGCGGCCAGCTCCGGGCCCGGCGCCGCCGCGCCGCGGAACAGCCAGGCCAGCAGGCTCGCCTCCTCCACGGCCGCGCCGGCCGCCATCTCGGGCTCGGGCTCGGGCTCGGGCCCGGCCGCCATCTCGCGCGGGAGCGAGCGCCGGGGCACGCCGCGCCGGCCTCGGCAGCGGGACTCTATGGCGTGGGGGGCGCTCTACGCAAGCCTCCTAGCGACTCTATGGTGCCCTGAGCCGCGGCTGGCTCGGGCGGGCGGGGCCTGGACTCTATGGCACGAGCGGCGCCCGCGGGCCGGGAGGACGCTCTATGCTGCGGGCGGACTCCACGGTTCCAGGCAGGGCTGTTTCCGCTTCCGGCCTGTCCCCTCCCCCACGTGGAGCTGCGCGCTGCCGGGCGGGGATGCGGCCCCTCACGGAGGGGGAGACCCGGGCCCTCTTCGAGAAGCTCGCGAAATAGTGAGGGGGGGGCGCGGGCGGGGCGGGCACGGAGCGGGGGGGCGGAGGGGGGGCAGTGGGCCCGGGGGGGGGGACCGGGGCGGGGCGGTGCGGGGTGCGCGGCGGGACGCAGCGCTCACGGCGTCTCTCCCGCAGCATCGGCGAGAACATCCAGCTGCTGGTGGACCGGCCCGACGGCTCCTACTGCTTCCGCCTGCACAGGGACCGCGTGTACTACGTCAGGTGCGTCCCCGCGGCGCGCGGCGCCGCCCCGCAGCTGCGGAGTTAGCGGCCGGTCCTGCCGACGCGGCCCCTGATGTGCCGGCGGGAGGGGGCGGGGCGGGGCGGGGCGGGGGCAGGGCCCGGCGCGCCCCGCAGTGGGTCCCTGGCGCTGGCGGGGCCCGGTGGCGGTCCCCGAGCCCGTGTCACGTCGGCTGCGTTTGCTCCCCCCAGCGAGAGGACTCTGAAGGTGGCGACCAGCGTCCCCGGGGACAAGCTGGTGTCACTGGGCACCTGCTTCGGGAAGTTCACCAAGACCCAGAAGTTCCGGCTCCACATCACGGCCCTGGACTACCTCGCGCCCTATGCCAAGGTGAGAGGCGCGCTCAGGTGAAGCTCCCCGCCGCCCTCAGCCGCTCACCTACCGCGGACGTTTAGCAGTGCTGCTGGGTGGGAAACGCGTAGAGCGCCTGCCTTGAACGGGTTCGTGCCCGCCTCCAAACCCTGCACGTACCCACGATGGACCACGCTTCCCCACGTTCATCGGCTGTTATGGTGCCTCGCCTTTCTCCCTCTCGACTGCCCCTTTCGGAGCCGGGAGGGTGTCTGTAGTACAGCTGTTCAGTGGGGCCTGAGCCTGGTTGGGCCTTTGGGTGCTGCCATGTCCCTGCCTATGCCTGTTCCTTAGGCATTGGCGCTTTCTCCAATCTCAAGTATGTGCCCATTGGCTCACCCGATACTCAGGACCCAGAGGCCTGCATGAAGTCATCTGCCCCCTGTGGCTTCCTCCCCCCACTAATGGCTGCTGGTGTCAGCCTCTGGTCCCCCTACCCAGCTGTGTGAAGAGTAAAAGGAAAGAGAGGACTGTTACAGGTCTTCCCTGTTGTCTCCAGTGTGAGTACAGCTGTCTCCCAGGCCCCAGCTACCCTCCTTGAGCCTGCTTCCCAAGAAGGTGATATCACCCCTCTGTACCATTGTGCTCAGTGTACAAGATGCATGAGGCATAGCCTTGGTGGTTCAGCACTAAGTTTGACTTCTGAGGAGCTGGGTGAGCAACTGTTTGTCTTGAAGTAGCTTCTCAGACAGGATTCTTCTCTCTTGCAGTATAAAGTGTGGGTGAAACCTGGCGCAGAGCAGTCCTTCCTTTACGGGAACCACGTGCTGAAATCTGGGCTAGGCCGCATCACCGAGAACACAGCTCAGTACCAGGGCGTGGTGGTACATTCCATGGCTGATGTTCCTCTGGTAAGTGATGGTGGGGGGTGTGGATAATTCATCAGACAATGGAGGGTGGGGAACTTGGCTTGAGCAGGGTGGTGTTGATACAGCTGCAGGAGGGGGGTGGAAAGCCAGGCCTCTGACCCTGCCTGACTTTTGTTATTCCTCAGGGATTTGGAGTAGCAGCAAAGTCTACCCAGGACTGCCGGAAAGTGGACCCCATGGCGATTGTAGTGTTTCACCAGGCTGACCTAGGGGAGTACGTGCGACATGAAGAGACACTGACTTAAAGGGCAACCTAAAGGACTCAGCTGCCCATGGAAAGAATGGAGCTGCTTGTGGAAGGAGAATTCAGTGCAGCACAAGTGAGCTCTCCTGCCGCAGGGTGCTGTAGGCTGCTGTGGATGATTACAGGCCAGGCTACCCAGCACTTAGCCATGACTGTCTTGAGCTCTAGGGCCTGCCTGTCCCAGCCTGAAGAGATGGATTTACTTACAACTTGTTTTCTGTCTAATAAAAGTCATGGTGTGTAGCCTAGTGAAAGCTCAGATACTTGACCCTCGCCCACTGCCCTGCTCTGGAACAGCTATTGGGCTCTCCCTCTGAAGGCAGGTTTTTCCAACAGTGCAGCTCCCTCCATGCCTGCTGGGGAAACCTGTAGGTTGTGGGTAGAGGAAGAGAGGTGAATACTGCTGTCAGGCAACAGGAACAAAGTGCATCCTCCCTTCCCCCAGGGTTGTATCTGCCCTGTTCCCCAGCAGCTGTGGGTAGTGGTTTCCACAGCCCCGTGTCTAATACCTGTGGCAGTGGGACTAGCCATGGGTCCTGCAAGGTGGCTTCAGACAGGACAAGGCTCTCACACCATGAATGCTTATTTTATTTAGAATATATAAAAAGCCTTTCAAGCCATTTCATTATTACACCATTGGGGCAGATTAGGCTTTAAATGAGGCCCATACACCACTGAATGCAGGAAAAGGTCCCCTCTTCTTCCCCCTAAAAATGGGTTTTGTGCTAGAAGGCCAGTAGGGAATAAAGGTAAGATAAAAAGCCAGCTGTCATTTTTCTTCTCTCTCTCTCACTCAATTCTGTACCAGGACAAAAATCTCTTAGCCCAGCTCCTTCCACAGGTAGGAGCTCCCCTTCTGTGGAGAAGAGGAGAGAGAAAGTGGAGTGCGATGTGCTCTGTGGTGTTAGGGTGCCTGTTCTTTGGTGATTCCTGCTGCATGGGTCTGGCAGGGGTGTAAGCCAAAAGCCTCAGCACCTTGGTTTGTTTGTGGCCGTAGTGGTTGGCCCATTGAAGAGCCGCTTTAGGAAATACAGCTGCAGGACACCCGAGAGGACAATGACAAGGCTCTGAGTCAGTGACCACCAGTTCACGTAGTTATAGTTGGACTGAAGGATGAAATAGTCAGCTGCTTTCCTCATGCGGGCGAAGTTATAAAAGCGCCACATGTGGAAGATGTGGGCCTGCAGCTTGCGCGTGCTCGCCTGCAATAAGCACAAGGACAGTTAATGAAACCCTTCCCCAGCCCTCGATTAGACTGTGGGTCTCTCTGCCACATGATATCACTGAAGCCAAGAACCTGGCAAGGTTCACTGGATATTCTTGTTTGTGCCGATGGTTTTGGACAAGCTTTAATTCTGGCTTCAGTGCTGAAGCCAATCTCTAGTAGTGGGGGTTGGGATGAAACCTTCACAGGGGACATCCCACATCTGCCTCCTGCCAGGTTTCTTGCACAATCTTGTGAAGTACCTGGTGCTGACCAGTCAGTGGCAAGCTACCGGGCTAGATGGACCTCATGTCTCCTCTGGCAGTGGCTAAATTCCTATAAGCACCAGTAAAGGAAAGAATGGAAGCCCCACAGAGCCTGCAGGAAGAGACCTTTTGCCATTTGGGATTGAATGACGAGAGCCACGTTTCAGGAACAGGATTGGAGCCTGTTGGTTGATACATTCCACGCAGCTGTCCAGCAGCAAACCCCATCCAAATTCACATGCTCACTGACACAGACCTCACCCTGAACTAGCCTTCCTGTTTCTCACCGCCCCCGGTGACGAAAAGCACCGCTGGATTCACGCATTAGTACTGAAATCTCTGTTCAAACTATGCCTTGTGAGGGATCATTTAGAAACTAATAACTTGCTGGTCAATAATATCCTGGTGAAATGTATGCAACAACATGTAGTTATGAACTGCCCCACTATGATTGTGTCAGCACATGTTCAAATCTAGGCAGCCTTGAGTAGGCAAAAGTTGTTAAACATCATCCTAAACACAGGCTTGTGTGTTTACACCTCAATTTAGACACAAGTAAACAGTCTTCAACACAGCAAGAGGGGGAAATGACAGGAGACAAGGCATAGCTACATTTCAGCATACATAGGGAAGAGCAGCACATAGAGTCACCTTCACGACCTGACTCCACGTCGCTGCCTTTATGGTTTGAATAAACTTGGAGGGATCATTCTCAGAACACACCATTTCAAAAGGTGGCTGGACTATAGAAGTGGGGGGCAGAAACACCCTTAAGTTCTCTCCCCTCCTTGGTGTCACCTGACTAAGGAACCAGCCCTTTGACTTTGGGAGAGACAATTTGGTCAGCAATTTTGCTGGGAAGGCTTTTACGTTTAACCAAGTCTAGCTTGTTCAGGTTTAGCTACTAGAAAGCGTTTTGATTTCAGTTCTCTTGTGTCCATTTCTGACTTGAATGCCTTATACTTGCACTCACTTAAAATCTCTCTTTGCACTTAAATAAACTTGGTTTGTTTGGGTTTTTTTAATCAAAACTAACCCAGTGCTGAGGTTAAACTGAACTGCTTGGGTCACTCCAAGTAGCAAACTTTAGTACTGTCCCCTTACAGGGGCCACGGGCTCTAATACCTGAGCTGCCAAGGAGGGGGCTGGACAGTGCAGAGCACGCATGTTGGAGGAAATTCAGGACTGGGCATGTGGTGGGGTCACCTTGTGAGCAGGAACCAAGGCTGCTGGAAGCCAAAATGTGGCTGGAATGTTGCTGACAGGCTGCTGGGCTCACAGCGTGGGACACTCAGGGCCTGACCTGCTGCAGGCTGTTTGGGTGGTTGTGAGTGGCCCAGGTTAGGGCCTATGGCAGTGAAGTGTTGTGAGGCAAACAGGGTGAGAGGGCAAGCAGTGACACAGCCACTCGCTGGTGGATTGCACTCCGGAATGTGACACACCCCTATTCGTGGCTGTCTCCAGAGCCAAGCGTCTCAGACGGGCTCAACACTGCTCCAGTTGCCACCCCAGGCACGTGTCCTGGGAGCAGTAGTTCACCTTAGCTCCCAATTGCCTCATTTTCAAAACCAAGATGCCCATTTGAGCTTGCCTCAGCCACATAATTTATTCCAAGGCATTTTACAGTGCAACTGAAACATTCATTACCTCGATGGCCTCCAGTGTGTCATTTATCTTCTTCCTTTCCATGTCTGGGGAGTTTTGCAGGTCAAAGCCTTCATAGAACACACCAAAGTTGAGATAAACCTGCACGAAACCAAAGTGGTTGAGCCGATTGCTCAAGCACAGCTGGTAAAACCCTGCAGAGAGAAGTGGTTCAAAGCATGAGATGAGAGCACCAGCTGCTAGGGCAGCCAGACATGCCCCAAATCCTCAACCCAGCTCCCCTTTGCCCTTCTCGGCAGCAGAGACACATGGTCTCTCAGAGCTTAACAGATACAGAGAAGCCTGACTGCCTGGATAATTAAGTTCTGCGCTCACTAACACACAGGCTATATCTAGCAGAATTTACAGGCCTGTGGCTTAGATCATGAATATGAGCAATCTGCAGGCTGTAGTCCAGCTCTCATGTGGGTTAGGTAGGTAAGCAGGGTGGCAAGGACCTGTCTCTTTGGTTGGAAAGTTGATCTGTCCTCGTACATCCTGAGAAGTGCCCATATGGAGGCCGTTGGGGTCATTTGCACTGGCCAGGACGTGTCTGTCAAGTCCCATTCCTGAAGTCCGTTGTACCTGAAGCCAAGAGACATGGAGTAGAAGAGGGAACTTTGGATGAAGCGCTGACCCCTAGCAAGCAACAAACTTGACTAACGCTGTCCTGGGGACTTTCCAGCTAACTGTGCTGCTGAGGAATTCCTGTCGGAACTGATGGTGCCATGGTGCTTGTAAAGGCAGCAAAGCCCTGGCTGTTCTCAGTGGCATCTACCATACCTCTAATCTCACCTCACGTGGGTGCCCATGAGTTAACAGGGCTGCAGCCTCCTGGGCGGACCGGACAGGCTGTGCAGAGGCACTGTCGAGGAACAAGCACAGGACTGGGGAAGTCCTGGCTCACCACACATCGTGCAGCTGTGTGGTTCTGCTCCCGTCAGAGACGCGGGAAGAATGGGACGTGTCTGCAGGGCCACTCTGCAGTATTGCAGGGTGAAAGAGAGGAGCTTCCTCTCTGGAGCTAAGTGGTTTCCTGTGCACTTAGACCTAACTGTAGGGACCCAGGATCAGATGGGAAGGCTGGGGCAGGGAGAACCTGCTGACTGCACCCCCCTCTGCCCAAGTCAGTGCAAGGACACCACAGATTTGTCAGTTTTGTGCTGGACAGTAATTCCCCTTCCTCTCCCCACCTGCTTTAAGGGTTTCTAATGGAGCTTGGCATCAACCCTGGTATTTTCATTCCTAGCTTGAGTACTGACAGCCGTGCCAAGTTCAGAACAGAGCTAACCAGCACAGGGCAGACACCCCCTTCCCCACCCTCCCACCAAATGCGTTCCACCACTGGGCAGGGGATTCTCTTCTATGTATCGAGTCAGCCCCTGGGGCCATGGTTCAGTCCTGCCCTCCTTGCCCTTTACACATGCAGCAATAAATCCTACAGCAGCCCCAGCCCATTTAAGCACAGTTGCTTTGCTCCACACAGCTCTGTGCCACACGGAGAAAGGGAGCTATTGATAAACACCAGTAGCGATAAGAGGCCTGGCGCAAGCTCCCAACTCTATCCCATCGGCCCTGTGTAAACAGAAGCTGGGAAGCAACAGGGTGCAAGACAAGAGGATTGGACGACTCCATCGCAGGCAAGAGCCCAGTACCACGCACTAGCAAGAAGTGAACACAACCACATAGCAAGAAACCTCCCATGCTCCTTCCACTCACTCCCAAAGGAAAACGAAGGTCTTCTGCAGTGAGTGCCCCACTGATTCAATGCACCGTGGTACCTCCTGCCAAGCGACGATCCATCAGCACTAAGTGCTGACCACTAGCCCTCACCCCTCTGCTACCACTAGGCAAAGGGACTTAGGAACTTCTGAGAACAAAGAGAAGTTCTTCTTGACTAGATCAACAGAAAACACAGGATTTGCCGGAAGTAATCACTAGCCGAGCCACGAATAGTCACCACAATACAATCAAGGGGTGCATACCAGGAACTCGCATGGTGAGGCCTTACCCTTTAGGAAGGGGGAAGTTTAAAATAAATTTAGTCAAAGAGAGCCTAAAAAGAGAATCCTTAGACTCTGTGTGGAGTGAACTATGTCCCCCAGGTGCTCCCCTGAACCAAACAAACTGGAAGATGAGGTGGAGGGGGACCACGACACAGACAGGCTGGGTAAGGAGGTTGAGGTGGTTATTTGAGCTACCCCCATGTTCAGGGAAAATAAACCAACTCCAGTGAAGCCAATAGAAAGTAGCATTGGAAACCAGGGCATTAAGAGGGAAAATGGAAATCAGGAGTTAAAAGAGGATGTTTAAAAAATGGCTGAGAAAAATACAATGCCATTTTATGAATCACCAATGAACCATCAGTTTGAGAGAGCGCGCGCGAGTGATCAGGGGCTTCTGTTCTCCCTGTCTCTTAACATTGGGGACATTCAATGAAATTAAAAAGACAGGAAAACTCAGAACTAATACAAAGCAAACACTTTCACGTGTGAGATTAGACTGCAGAACTCACTAATGCAGGGATGTTGCTGTGGCCAGGAACGTGGCAAGATTAAAAGAGGGACTGGACATTTATCTGGGTAACAAGAAGATCCAGAGTTACAATAGTTCACGCAACCAATTGTGGAACAGGCAAACCTTGCGCTTCAGGATTTATACCCATCTCTTTAAAGAATTAGGAAGACCCCTAACGTGTGTGGGGCAAGGTGGTAAGCAGATTTACCCCACACCTGCTAAATGCGAGGCTGCTTCCATCTCCCTCTGAAGTATGTGGTGCTGGCCATGGTCAGATAGAGGACATTAGACTAGGGGGCGCAGAACTCATCACCACCCTTCAAGGGACACAGCAAAAATAGAGGGGTTCGGAGACAGCCCTGGACATTCTGAAGACAAGAAGAACGGGACTGTTTAAAGGAGACGTTAAAAGGGACGAACAAGGGGTGTGGAGAAGATCATAGAATCATAGAATATTAGAGTTGGAAGGGACCTCAGGAGATCGGGGGCCCCTATTCACACCTGCTCAAAACACATGAGCAAGCAGATGCTGAAAGCAAAAGGCTGCAAGTTTAAAACTGAGACAGAAGATACCATTTAAACAATTCTGAAGCCAGAAGCGACCATTAGATCATTTAGTCCAATCAAAATAAAAAACAACCTGAAGCCAATTGTTTGGAGTGGGATTAGAACCAACAGCTGTCAGGGGAAACAGAGGCTCCAAAGAACACAGCAGCCCATGGCAGCTCGCCACCCTGACAGCTGGAAAGATTCAGGAGTTTGTCCTTTTCTCAGCTGGGGACACCAGTGTTACACTACAGAAACCACATGCGATGTTTTACACAATGAACCATTAGCCCGTGGAACTCGCTGCCATAAGAGTCATTCAGACACATTTTAGAAGGTTGGAGATTTAAGTGAACAAGGACTGTGTCCAGTGTTACACTGACTAGGATTTTTTTTAAAGTAACTGCTTTTGGGAGCTACTAGCCCTCCTGCTTTAGGACTGAAACCAGCTACTGACTGACAGCCTGTCTCAAAGCCTAGTAACTGGCTACATGGTTCATTCTACCTTCTCCCAGAAGCAGCTGGGACTGGCCATCACCAGAGACCATGACAGACAGACCCACTATGGCAATTTGTCTGCTGGATTTGCAGCTGTCTGGCTGTGGGAAGGAAATCCCACTGAGCTGGAAACCTACCATTTGCCAGAGTCCACCCAGCATGCCAGCCCTGGCACTCACCTCATAGCTGAAGTAGAAGTAGCCGCTCTGATGTGCAAACTGCCAGACGCACTCCATGCCCCCCGCGGGGACAATGATGGCGAAGTCATAGCGATCAGCTCCCCGGAAGAGAGGCTGCTCGCTGGAGACACTCAGAGGCTCAGTCTTGCGGCTCCCGGCTGGGCCTGGTACACTAAGCAGCCCCACAATCACAGCCAAGGGGAACAGAGGGCCCATGCTGCCTTCTGAGCCTCCACCACTCTGGCCGGGGCAGAGCAGCAGGCCACCAGGGGATAATCATTAACCTCACTCCCCTGCTTTCCTCAAACACTTTTCCTTCAGCTCACAGCACAGCTGCACTTATCCAAATACCAGCAGGCACTTGGAAGGAGTTCAACTCCTCAAGGTAACCTCAGTGCAATTACCAGGCCTGGAGGGGCAGCTGTGCAGCATGTCCCCATTAGAGTTGAACAGTATGAAACATTTTTTAAAGCCCTGAAGTCAGCTTTGAAGAAATGTCACCAGGAACTGCTTGTTCTGGAGACAGGCGGGGTGCTCGGACCCCCATGCGCTCCGACTTCTGTCTACAGCCTACACCCTGGGTAAGGACTCAAGGATAGTGATGTGTGGGTTAAAACATTGCTAGAAACTTTATTTTGTACAAGCAACATAGGCACCGATCACAGAGCAACAACACACCACAGAAGACCCAGGAACTGGGATGTGTACCCTATAGGCTCCAAAACCTTATGCTGCCATTGAGTCTGGGCGCTGCAAGATGTGTCCCCGTTCCACCTTCTCTTTCCTCCTGGAGCCCGGGGCAATGTCTGCATTGTGTAAATGGGAAAAGGGTCACTGCTGGCTGGGAAGAGCTCTATTGCATAGAGTGGGAGGCAAGCAAAGGGCTGATATCTACAATCACATGTCAGATGCTATTTGTTCTCATACCCCAGCATGGCACACGGCAGAAAGCATCCCGTGTTTCTCCCGCTGACACCTACTAATCTGTCTTATGTTAACTGGCCCAAATGGAACGACTACAGAGGGGAGACGTGGCTGTTGGCACACTTTGCCTAAGGCAGCACTTCACAGCCAGGCCACTCAAGCACGAGGGAAAGTTTCAGAGCAACAGAAGAAAATATAAAATAAGCAGGGCAAGGGGCAGGGAGAGAGAGAGGCTGACTAATAGTGAGGTTGAAGAGGTTACTTGGCCACTTGAATCCAGACAGCCGTAAGTTTATCTGCCAACTGACACAGCAAAGTCAAGCAGGTGTTTCAACAGGGACTTCTACCCAGTGCCAGCGATTAGAGAAGCAGCCTAAAAGAACCCTGCTGTTGTGGGGTTTCTGCAGCTAGAACCAAAGGAAATTAAATGCATTAGTGTGAGTGGGAGTGAGGGGAAGAGGATATATAAGTACCTCTGAAATCCACTTCTCCCTAATAAGTAGCAGCGCCCACTGGATAGTGGTACAAGCCTCTGACCCTCCCAATCCAGTTAGCTGCTGATGTGATGCTCCCAGCTTCAGCTGGCTCAGGGAGTGAATGGAGGATGAAAGTCTGGTCATTACCAGGGTGTCCCACCAAGCTGCTGCTAAGCCACTGACCCAGGGATATTCCAAGCTGGGGAGAGGCAAATCAAATCTGTTGCAAATGATATATACAAGACAGGAACTGCTTTATTCTACAGATGCTGGGTTCAGACATGGATCTGACTTGGCACTAGAAGACAAGGCATGTTATGGTGCTTGCTAGAGATACCCAGAGACTTCAGAGAAACTGGACTACTCCAGGAAAGAGACAGGAAGTGAAGGGAGGGAATTTTACAGGGAAAGAGGCAACTCAAAGAACACGAAGTCAAACCAACCGAACATTGTATCATTTAACGTGGTGACAGCTGGCTCCAAACATTCTAGAAACTAACAAGCACGAAGAGAAAACATCTATTTTTACAGCATCAAAAAATCTGGAGGAAGAACTCCCCACTCAGAATACAAAAATGTACAGAGCAGAGAAATGTGGAAACAAAGGCTGGTCACCTTGCCAGAAAACCAGACTTCTGTTGCTGCAACTCAGCAACAGTTCAGACTACACTGCAGCTTTCTCCTCTGGGAGGAGCTGAAGATGGGACAAGTGATTCACGACTGGCTTAAGAAAATTAAAAAACAGATAAAACAGGCAGTCACAGGGTTACCCTGCCATTCGTCCAAGATCTGAGATCCCAGCAACAGTCCACTCCGTTCCAGCTCCAACCCTCACAGGGCAAAGGCTGCCGATGAGAACAGAGGTCAGAGTCCTGCCTGTTTCTGAACATGTATAAAACATCAGTATTGTAGCACTGGTACAAGACTACTTCCATAGTTACTCAGGCTACACTGCTTCTGTTGACAGAGACAGATCTAAATGTGGTGACTCGAGTTAAATGCAAGGACTAAGGTTTCCCAAACTCTAGTTAAACTTTGCATCTTCCAACTGTAGCATTCAGTTCCGCCAAGCAGCCACAACAACTCTTCACACCACTTCTATCACATTGCCAGGAAGGGCTATAACCTTCTTCTCACGGCACTTCTTGCTTTGGTCCATCTTTTTAAGAGAAAAGAGAGTGCATGTCACTCTAAAAGTTCCTCGACACCTGGTTTCAGTGGAGTCCCAGCTTTTTCATGGTCCGCCAGCGATCCTTAATCATCACTGGCGTGCGGTTCTCAAAAGGGAATTTTTTGCAAATGGTTTTCCAGTTCCCTTCTCCAAACGTCTGCACTCCTTCTCTGATCCACTCGCTTTCCTGCACTGTCCACCTCTGCAAAAGGAAGGACAAGAAGTCCCATTACTGTCACGATACAGGGCCCATCACCTTGGCACTGACGGCTGCTCAGCCTCCTTGGCTATCATTATATCAGCATGTTCTTATCAAACGGTAATAAGGTGAGAGACCCGATCAGTAACCCAAATGGTTCCCAGTGCTCCCTCCACTCCAGAAGAACTGTTACAATGGTTATATACAGGGAAAATCCTAGGATTCCAGCTGACATTCAGGATTAGTTCTGTTTCCCAAACCACTGGGTAGGTTACACAGGAGATTCTCAGGAGTTACTCTGAGGGTCCAAGAGTGCTAATCATGGAGCTAGTGTGGAAGTTACGTGCCCTGTGCAACGTCCGTATGAGTGAAGAGAACTAACTACATGGGGCGCAGGGAAGGAAAGTGCTGCATTTGAGTACACTGAATTTCAGTGACAGAAGGCCAAGTGTAAGGGAAGAGGTGAATCACAGGAAAACAAGCACTGAAAGATGGGCAGACGGCATGAAAGTGAGCAGCCATTCGCTCGGCTGAAAGGAGGTGATTACTGCAGGCATCACATTTTGGAAGTGTGACAATGCAAATGTTGCCAGGCACCACTGACATGCATCATGCCTCTTCACTGCATGGAAAATCTGATGGACCTAGCGCCAAACAATCTGCATCAGACAAAAGAGGACAAGCAAGGAAGATTCACTTCCGAAGACACCAACCCTGGCACCTCTTGAAAGCATATTTGTAATTCAATGCTAGCTGCGTGGTTATTTAGCAATTATGCTGTTTCTAGGATGTGTGCTGGTTCTCCACCCAGTCAGCTCTTACCTGTGGAGCGGTTCAGGAACCAGAAGCCAGGCAGGATAAGCAGTACATAATACTTTAGGCAACTACCACTTTCCTGGCTTCTAGAGGAGAAACTTAACCCAGGTCCTCTCAATTTAAAGGTCTATGCAACCCAACTCACCCCTTTTGCAAGATCAATGCTTAGATAAAACAAGCATTGTTCAAAGTACTCCAGTCCCTTAGTAAATGTCACCTGTCAGTGCAGCATCTGGGAGAGTTCCCCAGTCGTGTGCATCAATGACTTGGACTCTTCTAACTGAACTGATTGATACCAGTTGCTAAGGAAGAAATCTCTGAACAGCAAAAGGAATTTCCCCTCCCAACCTTTTCTGTTTGCTTCATTGCTTCACTAACCCTGCAGAGCCCTGCTTTGGGTTCAGTCATGCTGAAGGGAGCTGGGGAGGCACTATATTACCTGTTTCTTGGAACCAATGATTGAAGAGTTGTGGCTATTTCTCCCAGGGGATCCTGAAAAATAAATGCAAGGACAGACACATTTCAGCATTCACTTTCTGCTGTGTACACACCTCCGAGAGAGACTGGCGTTAGCCTGTTCAATTACTGGGAGAGAGCAGCAAGACAACAAGGAGAACACCTGTGGCCAGGGCATGGACAACAGAAACAAATGTCTTTACTTCCTCTAGTTTCTACAATTCCACGAATGGAAGGGACACTTGGACATTCTGATCCTAGCCCTGATTACCTCACAAGAAATATAATTGAAGAAACCTAGGAACTAAGACTGCATCTAAAAGGGATTAGATTTTGTCTCAGGTTACCTAACATGTCCAGGGAAACAAAGACAGCCTGAGCTGAAAAGCCTCCTCAAGAGCAATCCCAATTCATAAATGGAAGCTTGTTCAGGCCACAGTAGGGGAGGTCCCAGATGTTAAACAGCATCCAGGAGAAAAAGTCTTAGCTGTGATTAATTGCATCATTTGAAATGAGCAAACTCTGATCTGTCACTTGACAGCTGTTAACTGGAAGGAGCTGCCTTTGGTCTGGGTCCCAAATCAGAAAAGCGGACAAGGAAGAGTAGTTTCATCTCACGTCTGAAATTGTAACAAGAGGGTACTTCACGTGTTCCATTGCTTGGGCCTGTCCAAGAAAGGGCACCATCTGCATTTTCACAGTCTTATAAAAAACTCCTATGGTCCCAAGCTTTCCTGGGTCTATGGGATTTCTAGACTTTTGGTTTCTGTCAAGTATTCAAGGCAGCAGAGTGCCCAAGGGCAAAGAGCATGGCTGGGACCATGTACACCTACCCTTGTCCAGGAAGAGCTCATCTTCCTCACTCCACGTGTCCTTTTCTTCTTGCTCATTTGAGGTGTTCCATATTGCCTTCCCCGGCCTGAAAACACACAACACACATTTCAACTGAAACAAGCCAGCCTGATTAATGAGGGCTGAAGAGACAGTCAATGCACACAGCTAAATCACACACCCAAAAAGCCCCCAGAACAGCTTACTAATTACCTAGAGGACACTGGTGAAACGCTCCAGGATCATGCTGGTCTCAATGACTCAAGACTAAAACCAATATGTAGCACTGGGAAACACGGGAGCTTGTTCCACCTGCACAGAGCATGCATCTTAGTCCACCGGCCCGGCCTGAGCTCTCAGTCGTAAGGACTGGTTTGTGGGCAAAGGGTGCCATGTGTGCATCCAGCACTCAAAGTCAGCCAGGGCCATTTTAATAACTACAGTAGGTTCTCATTGGACCTTGACAGATCCCTGTATCAAACATGGTAGAAGCAACTGAGAATGATCTGTGTAAGAATTAAACAGTTGCTGGAAATGGATACAAACATGTGAGCTGCCAATAAGGTGCTGTGCATGTGGCATGAAGCAGCCAACGGAATGGGGCTGGAGCACTTAGCAAGAGTCACAGGTGCCATAAGGCTGCTATTAAATTGTTACTACTAGCATGGCCAGCTGGTCCCAAACCAACTATGTTCCTTATTTCTCTCGCTCACATGCATGCATTCAACTCTTTACATGAGTATGGGTCAGCTGAACTCAGGTGTATTTTAAATATTTTGAAAGAATATGTTATTGTAATTTTAAAACTAATCAAATCTACTTGCAATTACATGATAACAAATGCTCCCTGTTGTTAGTGGCACACTCAGCCTTCCTGGCGCCTCCACAGCATGCAAGCATTTTCACACACAGCTGTACACAAGCAGTTGGGTGGAGAAGCTAAACTTCTGAAGCAAAAGTTGACGTCTGCCACCAATGGCCATCAGCACCACTGCCATGTAAAGCATTGCAACCGTGATAGGATCTTAGTGAGCAACAATGGGCAGTGAGAGCTAAGCAGCTGGGGGATCTGGAAACATGCCAATTTTAGGTGCTCTGCAGGCACTGCGAACAGCTAGAGCCTACTGAACTGCACAGTGTTTGGCATTTGTAGTGACCAACTTTCAAGTATGTCAGTGCTTTGGCACCTAACATTTTAAGCATATAAACCCTGAAGTGCTGAGCTCTGAACCAGGCTCTTTTCAGGCATGAAATTTTATGCAGCTCAGCAGAGTCTGCTCTGTGATCGGTACCCTGCAGCACTCCTAAGTCCAAGAACGTCATGGAATTACCACATGTGCCTCCTCTCTCCTGGGCAATTCAAGTACTGCTCAGGAAAGTGAATCCCCTGCTGTTTTGTTCCTGCAAATCCAAAGCTTCTCCTTCAGTGTGCAAAAGCAGAAGTCCTCATCTACACAGCCTCCAAGATGCATGAGAAGGGAACCCTGCTACACCCTTTTCTGTTCTGCAGAAAACATGAATCTCTTGAAGCCTGGCCCCAGAGAAAGCTTTGTTCCCACATGACCACCCACTTCCCCCTCTTTAACTTACAGCTAAGATTACTATTCTAAGTGATATAATACATATACAAGGCACAAAACAAGCATGGAAGTATTAAGGTAATTTACATAAATATTCTATTACTCTTAAAATTCATACATGGTTTAACTTCATCACCGATGTGAACATTTACTTTAATCTGTTCCAGAAAACATACTTACAAACGCTTTCCAAGCTCTATGTTCCTAACGGCAGATTTACACAGATGTATATTTGTGATGCCTACATTGAGAAGCAGTTTGCAAGGATGTTAAAGGTCGGCATTAAGGTTATTGGAATGTGGGAGGTGAACTCTCTCATGTTGCTAACCACATGTATGAACTACAAGGCAATAGAGCATTTACTTGAACTGCCCATTCCCACATTTTCCAACCGGGAGGAATGTTTAATGTTCTGGTTTTGTGCTGCTAAGGTTGTACTGTTCAACGTAGCAATGTTAGCAATATACTCTCAGAGCACTATGCCTGTGTTAGCAGACATAGCGTCTCAGACGGGTTTCGTACTTGGTGCTTCTGGAAGACACGGGCTGAGCATGTGGCTTTGCAAGAAGATGCCTGGATGCAGAAGACACCACTGACTCCTGGGATGAGTCTGGAGTCTCACTTGGCTCACTGCTTGGGCTGTCCTGCTCCATAACAAGTCTGCTTATAGTCAGCAAGCGTTTATTCGTGGGAGGTGGTTTAGGGATATCCGAGGGCCCAGTGATTTCCAAGGGTGGATTCTCGTCTTCTCTCGGCCGCTTGATTCTAGGGGGTACAGAAGGGGACAATTGCTTGGGGGAAGGAAAGTCTGTTTCATCCAGTTTGGTAAAGGCTGCATCAGAATCTTGGAAGTCTGACAAGGTCTTGAAAGCTTCTCTCAGAACAGAAATCCCATATGTGGTTACAGATCCAGTGGGCTGCCTAGAAAATAAACTAAACTAAGCAGGTTGCAGCAAATATTTCAACAATACAAGGCTCTACTTCACTAAAATCACAGCTGCTCCCCTCACTCTGCCTCAGAGCAAACACTCATGCCTGCAAGATGGTCCACCACCACACAGGGCATTCCCAGTTGACACGGACTCATCTCCCTCCTGTAAGAACTTCAGTGTCATGTACTGTTCTGCCTGCAGTGCCCATGAGATGCCTCCTCCAAGACAGACATCGCTACTGCTTGGTAGAGACAGCAACAATCATGAAAGCATCTATCTGTTTTTATCCCTCCAAAGAGTGGCAAGCTCCACACCATTGAACAAACCTGTCCTCTGAACCACAGATGCACCAAAACCCTCCTGTAAACATAAGGCCCTCTTTCATCCACCACCGGTCACAGGGACACCTTCCTTTCCTAGAGTCTAAACCAGGGGTCTCCAAACTTTTTACCCCCCGAGGTGGGGCCGGATTGGGAGTGGGGCCGAGGCAGCAGGGACCCCTGGTAGGAGCCTTAGGGCCAGGCATTGACCCCAGAGCTTGGGACAGAGCAGGGCTGGGTGGCACGCCCTCCTCGCCCCCAAGGCCTGGCCCAGGCCCTGCTGCTTCCCCCTGAACATTCCTCCGGGCCCCCCATTTTGGGGATCTCTAGTCTAAATATTCACCAGGGTCCCCTTCAGAAAAAACATTAATGTTTTAATTCAGAGCTAGACAGTCTGGTGAAAATCCCTGAAGTACTAGTCCCTGGGGCAGCACAACTGCATGGCACAGCAAAAACTACAGCGGCTGAGGGGCAGAGTGCCTCACTTCAGAAGTGAAATACACCAAACGTCATTCATTCACCACCACCTGCGGCCAGGGTAACGCCACAACAGCTGCTCACCTCCCAGAGTCCTTGGAGGGCATTTCCACACTGTCTGGAGCTGCTTGTGGTTGCTTAGCAACTTCCACACTGTCTGGAGCCACTGCTGGTGGTTGCTTAGCAACTTCAACACTGTCTGGAGCCACTGCTGGTGGTTGCTTAGCAACTTCAACACTGTCTGGAGCCACTGCTGGTGGTTGCTTAGCAACTTCAACACTGTCTGGAGCCGCTGCCGGTGGTTGCTTAGCAACTTCCACACTGTCTGGAGCCGCTGCTGGTGGTTGCTTAGCAACTTCCACACTGTCTGGAGCCGCTGCTGGTGGTTGCTTAGTTTCATCAATATGTTCTGAATTCAAAGTCTTTTTCGCTATCTTTGACAGGCAGAAAGCAGGTAATTAGGACCTACCAAAATCAGTGCCCATTTTGATCAATTTCATGGTCACAGGATTTTAAAGATCATAAATGTCAGTTTCAGATCTTTACATCTGAACATTCACAGTTTTATAACCGTGGGGGTCCCAACCCAAAAGGGGAGGGGTCACCAAGCTACTGCAGGGGTGTTGTGGTATTACCACCCTCACTTCTGCGCTGCTGCTGACCGAGGCGCTGCCTTCAGAGCTGGGCAGCCAGAGAGCAGCAGGCAGCGCAGACGTGAGAGCAGCATGGTACAGGGAGAGGTCATCACTTGTTGTGGGGTCAGAGCCAGCTTTATGGATGGGTGACCACCCAGAACCCTGTGGTCAAGATGCACTGTGGTCCCATCCCCCATCACCAGTCCAAGGCCCTTTTAACTCCTAAGTGCTGGACCTGGAGCCACAGAGGGGCAGGGCTGGGGGCAAGCGTGCCAGAACCTTTGTAGAAGTAGGAGCCACCAGCAGCACCAAACCGGGGCAGCAAGGGCCATGCCCCCCATTTTTTAACATGGGAATAGTCTGGGAAACATCACTGCCCCCTCAAACTGCAAGCCTTGGGCAGGCACAAAGCAGTGCTGGCAGAGGATGTTTGGGGGGAGAATGCTGCCGCCCCACCCCCAAACTGTGTCCATGTTAAAAATTGGGGGTTTCCCCTGGTTTCCCCGGTTCTTGGGGTGCCCCAGCCACGTGCTCTTATCATGTGCCGGACTCCAGCTGCTAGTCTAGTCCAGGCCAGGCTGGGGAGGGACAGAACTTCTCTTGCAGGGGCTGCTCCTGTGGCTGGGTCAGACCCACCTCCAGGAACCTTCCCCCAACTGCAAAAAGCTCCACTGCTGCTCCTTGTACAGTGATCCCTTCCCCAGCAGTTGGGGAGCGATGGGGACAGGAAGTGGGGTGGGGGAGCAGTAGGATTGTTGTGGTTTGGGGCACTGTGGGGTTGGGGCATTACACAAGGTAATTCAGGTAAATGGAAGGCCAGAGTGCCCATGAAATTTTCCTGTGCTAGGCTCCTGCCTCCAGCCAGCCCCCCTTCTTCTCCTCTCCGTTCGGGTTACTTTGGGACATTTTCTTGCTGCTGTAAGCTGATGGCTTGCTTATCAGCATGATATATTAGCATGCTACAGGGGCTGCTTGCAACACTAGCTGTAAGTTTAAAGCGCCCATTGTTCTCTCTCATGGCCATCCCAGGGACTTAACGCTAAAACTGCTTAAAGAAAAAAAAAGGGAGAAGTAAAAAAAAACTCCTCGTTAAAATAAAAAAAGTATAAATAAAGTTAATGCTTGCTGCTTGGTGTGCAGGATTTGAGACAGACAGTCTCCCTGCACCATTTCGGATCCTGAAATAAACAGCTTTTGCAAGAATTTCTCCATCTTGGTGTCTAATTGGGCTAATTGCGCACCGGGCTCGAACCCAAACTCTTGAGGCCTCACTCGGGGTCCTCCAGGACCACCAACAGGATCTTACACATAATCATTACAAAAAGAACTCCATGGAACTGCATTTATTTTAGCCTCATTCCACAGGCATGGAATGTTACTGGCGTGCAGTCCCCACAATTACTTGCCATTCTATGGTCAGTGTGCCATTTAGCATATTGTCGATAAGAAGGTAACTATGGTAATTTGTCTGGTACTCTGCAGTAGTTATATGTGCAGTTATCTTGATTAAGACCTAGAATAGCGACCAAGTAATTTTATAGCATAGAACCTAAATAGAGGGTCTGAGTTTTAAATGCTAAGAATTTATTCCCTTGGTGCTCTGGTTCCAAAGCTTTGGAGCGAAACATTTGTATTTGACTTGTTTGACTTATACTGAAATATTAAACTTCATCAAGACAATGAAATAAAATTGGCAGCTTCTTTTCAATTTACGCCATTTGAGACTATGGTATCAACTTTATAAATGTTGTCTGCATCTCTGAGAGACAGATTGTATTCTAACTGCATTGAGGAGGGTTACCAAACTTCCTCAAGGATCTACAATCAGTGGAGGGGATTACTGCACATTCTGGGACAGGTAAACACCACCAACTTGGTATAACACCAGGGAATTTTACTAGGGGGTCAGCCCAGTTTCCAGAGCCCCAGGAAACAAAGACAGGCTTTCAGAACAAAAAGTGAATTTAGAGTGGGTAGAGGGGGGTGTATTCATTCTTGACTTGAAAACTGACACAAACCTTTAACCAAGAGGGAAGCCCTGTTGGAATGGTCTGGGGTCTGAAGGACTTTGACTACTACAGACCCCTATGTGGAAGATGAGTTGCCTCTGGTTAGCTTAATGCGCACTTAGGCTTTTATGATAAATTTTCCTCTGTAATGCTTTTGTTCTTAAATAAATGTACTTTGTTTTGTGAAGGCTAGCTGGTCACCAGTAAGCTACTGTCCTTGACCTTTGAGAAGAAGAGCAAAACCATGGGTGCTGAGCTAGGTCAAACTTGCTTGGACAGTCACAGAGAACTGAAAGCCTAAATTTCAGATCTGGAGGGAGAGTGTCATGGGACTTTGCCAATAAAGAGGTGAAAGCAGGAATCCTGAGACCTAAGGGTGTATCCACTGACAGAACACGGAGGGATCAGAGGTGACATGCATCTCATGCAATTTTCCTGCAGTCCATGAGGGGATGACAGCAGGAGTAGGGCTGAGATGTGGGTAGCCAGGGCAGACACATACCGTCAAGAGAAAGGGCTCTGAATCCTCCAGGTAGGTTTCCAAGAACTGGAACGCACTCTGCTGAAAAGTCTTGTAGGAAAAATTTCGGATCATCGGATGAGAACAATTTTTCTCACGGATAATGCTGATCAGCTGTGTCCTCAGTTTCTAGTAAAGAGGTAAGAACATTCTGAATATGTAAAAATTATACACCTTATACATTCAGGAGCTGAGGTTTGGGTGGAGAGAGGACTTCCCCTGTTGACACTAATTTACACTCATCTGAATTAGGAAACAAAAGCCAAAAAAGGCTGGAGTCTGTTTCAGCATCGTCAACTACACTCGCTTTCAGAGCCTTACAACACAATAGTAACAGCTGACAGAAACAAAGAAAAGGGAACATGTGTTTGGGAACATA
Organism: Mesoclemmys tuberculata; assembly: GCA_007922155.1. Taxonomy (NCBI): domain Eukaryota; kingdom Metazoa; phylum Chordata; order Testudines; family Chelidae; genus Mesoclemmys; species Mesoclemmys tuberculata. The sequence goes on from ML675639.1 coordinate 4,254,050, forward strand.
TTGCACAACCCACAAGACACTTCATCTCACTCCCCAAAAAGTCACATCTTGCTTATAATCAAACTCACCTGGGTGCTGGGATCCTTAGCCATGTGTTTTTTCAAAATTTTCAAGGCTTTATCGAACTCTTTCTTTTTAATACAAATGATAACAGCCTAGAGGAAAAAGAGGATCTCAGTTTTCATATGTGCATCAATTCAACCACATCTCCTACGTCGGCTTCACAAACAGCACAAGCAATATCCAAGCAAAGCCTATGACGTTACTTCCAAACATGATCCAAGTAACATGGAAATAAACTGTTTGCACTCAATTCCTCAATGAGCTGCTAACCTGAAAGTCCTACTGTGCCCTTCTAACAATCCCAATAATGCAAGGTTATGATTTTAAGGATTGCGTTATCTTGTTTTCATTTGTATGGTGCCATCCAATTTGTGTACATTTAGAGTAAGTATTTTGCTGAATATCCCTGAAGTTTGAGAACCCATCAGTTCTTACTAGATTTCCTTGGCTTCATTTTGAACAAACAAGTAGCCTTCTACGTGACCACAGAGTTCCATGGCACTTCTCTACTAAAACAAGCTGACACCGCCCCTCCCCAAAGAGCTCACAAGTGAAGATAGATAGTGTGTGGATATAGGAAAAATGTGCCAAAGGCATTTCAATGTGACTTGGCAGGTGTCTTGTAGCCCCAGGTTGGCTTGCAGCCCCAGGTTGGCTTGCTGTAGTAGAATATGCAATAAATTATCAACTACATTTTACATAGATTATACATACAAACTTTACCCCAGGCCAGCAAATTGAACAGCCTAATTTACAGGGGATGATTAGTTAAAATATCAAGTTTTTAGGAGGGATTCTTAGACCTGGTGGTCTACACTTACCTTCTGGATTCAGTGGCAGTCGACAGGAGATACGCAAGTGACATAAATCACTTGCGTATCTCCCCTCAATTTCACTGAGTCTGTTCCGGGCGCCGTCCACACTGCGCAGCGCCAACGGGAACAGCGTTCTCGTCAACGCAGTGCTACGCCACTTATCGGGGTGGTTTTCCTAGTTGATGTCTCTGGATCGACTGAGCGGGTCTACACAGACCGCTCAGTCAATCCAAAGACATCAAACTGATGGTGGCGAATTTGCCACTGTCAATATAGACCCAGCCTTAGATTCTAAGAGCATTCTGGTTCTACTTTTAAAAGGTTTTCCAGCAAAGAGAAGGAGAATGGATGCATTATTTCTAATATATTTTAAAACACTCTTCAACAGAGAAAATGGCAAATGCAAAAGAAATTTCCTGTTTTTCAGTTCACCTTTAACAGAGTTACAGCTCCTGCTAGGTTACTATCTTCCTAACAATTTATAGCTCCAGGAAGAAAGACAAGTGATAGAGAGAAGACCTGAGAAGGGACAATTATCCTCAACGTAACGGAAGCCTTTTAAAAAAAATTAGATTTAGAGCTTATAAAAGTCTAAAGTGTTTGAATCGAAAAGGAGAACTTGACCCTTACAGCTTCCTTCACCATTTTTCTCACAGATTCAATTTCCACCACAGATGCAGGAAATTCTCTATTAATCAGCTCCAGCACACCGATTGCCGATTCAAGAGGGGTGAGCTCTGACTCTGTATCAAAAGTGCAATCTACAATGAAAAGAAACAATTGATTACTATTGGTTTTAAAGCAGAGACACAAATTGACCTGGGTCCAAGAAATCCTCCACAAAAAGCTGCCAAGCAGGCTATGATTTGCTCAGTTTGGCCACTAACGCTGCAGTAACTGGACAGAAAGAGAACACACAAACAATTATGATCATACAATTCAAGTGAAAGAATGGCTGTCTAAGGTATGTGAGGTCCTCCAAAAGAAACATGATGTTTGGGGAGTTTGAAAGTTTTATAAAGTGAAATTACAGGCAATTAAACATTGTGAGTTCTGTGTATGGAGCAGTTTGCTTTACTTCATGTTGCATACACCATAAAAGAGAAAAATCAGGAATTAACACACTGAACAAGTTACAATTCATAAGTATCAGGAAATTCAAAATGAAAGTTCTTGCCATAATATTGAAAAGACCTTTTTGTCAGATCAAATTTAATTCCCCAAGTTTAAGTTCTGCCCAAGTACAACTAGATCTAAGACTGAGATATGTGGTTGTTTTACTAAACTTTTTAATTCCAATTGAAAGTAAAAACAAAGCCTTCTCCACAGTGTTTTCAATCAAACATTATGTTCTTGTTTTATTACAGAAGTGAAGAATGAAATTGATTTATTATGCATTGTGAGCAAAAAAAAGTGCACGTGACTTTGTTCTAAATGAGATAGATAGAAAAGATAGAATCCCTGCAAAGAAGCCAGGTTTTTCTTAAAAAAATAAAAAACTTTAGTTTGGATCTTAGGCTTTTTAGTAAAAGAGGAGGTTTGCGGTTTACCCCACATGTGGCCTTCAAGTGACAATGCTAACCATTAAAAGAGAAATCATACTTCAGTCTGAAAGTTTTACCTATTATTGATCAATTCCCATAACCGAAAAAAGTGAAAATGACTTCTCTATCCTTCCCCAGTACAACATCTAATTATTTCTCCAGTTTGTTTCCCCTATACATTAACAGGCATTTGAGAAAAGTAATTTTTACCTATTTTGATCAAACACACTATCACATCTATCTTCGGGCCCATGCCATCTCCTTTGCAGAAGAGACCCTTATAAATAGAAAAACTCAAGCAAATTTTTTTCAAGGAATAATAAGAAGTTTCAGAGGGTTCTATCCAAACCAGAACCTCAATTTAAAAATATCCGAGTAGTTCATTTTCCCTGGGCCAAACAGTAGGTAAAAAGTTATCTAAAAAAATAGTCCCTTGACTACCAGTTGGCCTCAAGAGTGTTCAGCAAACCATTCATCACCTTAGGAGGCGTTGGTGGGACGTTGCCCAGGCTATTCTCAGCAAGGGTGGTGAAATGCCGAGAAGATTGTTGAGAGGTGGAAGAAGCACTTTGAGGAACTCCTCAACCTGGTGGACATGCCCTCCCCTCACGAAGCAGTGCCAGAAACCCCCTGTGAGATCAGATCTATTTCTGTTGATGAGGTAGCAGAAGTAGTAAAGTGCCTTCACAGCAGTAAAGCAGCAGGGGTGGATGAGATTCACCCGGAGATGTTGAAATCACTGAACAAAGTCAGGATGTCATGGTTAACACGTCTCTTCAATGTTGCACAGAAAGCAACTGCAGTACCTCAGGACTGGCAAACCAGGGTGGTGGTCCTAATCTTTAAAAAGAATCATAGAATATTAGAGTTGGAAGGGACCTCAGGAGGTATCTAGTCCAACCCCCTGCTCAAAGCAGGACTATCCTCAGCTAAATCATGACTGCGAGGGTTTTGTCAAGCCACAGCTTAAAAACCTCTAAAGATGGAGATGCCACCACCTCCCTAGGTAACCCATTCCAATGTTTCACCCTCCTAGTGAAAAACTTTTTCCTAATATCCAGCCTAGATCTCCCGCACTGAAACGTAAGACTGTTGCTCCTTGTTCTGTCATCTGCCACCACTGAAAACAGCCTAGCTCCAACCTCCCTGGAACCCCCTTTCAGGTAGTTAAAGGCTGCTATCAAATCCCCCTTCATTCTTCTCTTCTGCAGACTAAGAACGGAGGGTGTGTTCCAATTACAGGGGGAAATCACACTCCTCAGCCTCCCTGACAAAGCCTATGCCAGGGTGTTGGAGAAGAGGCTACACCAGTTAGTGGAACCTCAAATTCAGGAGGAACAATGCAGTTTCCATCCTGGACATGGAACAATGGATCAACTTCTTGCTCTCCCACAGATACTCAAAGGGTCATGGGAGTTCACTAACCCATTCTACCTTTTTTTTGTAGACCTGGAGAAGGCTTATGACCACATTCCCCATTCCCGTTTGTGATTTTCATGGGCAGGTTATCAAGGTGCAGTTGAGTTGGGGCATGTATCTAGTATGGGGACTCAGAGTTGGCATCTCTGCTGTTTGCAGATGATGTGGTGGTTCTTGCTTCCTCAGACTGTGATCTCGGACGCACATTCAAATGCTTTGTTGCTGTGTGTGAAGCAGCTGGGATGAGAATCAGCACTTCCAAACCGGACATCATGTTTCTTTCCTGGAAGAAAATGGAGTGTTCCCTCCAGATGAAGGGGGATCAGTTGCCCTTAGTGGAAGAGTTTTAATAACCAGGGGTCTTGTTCGTGATTGATGTTAAGTGGGAGCGCGAGATTGACCAGTGGATTGGGGTGGCAATGGCAGTGCTGTGGGCACTGTATCAATCTGTAGTAATTAAGCAGGAGCTGAGTTTTCAGATGAAACTCTGTTTACAGGTCAGTCTACATCCCCATTCTCCCCTACGGTCATGAACATTGGGTAATGACTGAAAGGATGACAGCGCAGGTACAAGTGGCGAAAATGAAGCACCTCCACAGGGTGGCTGGGCTGACTCTCCAAGATGGGCTCAGCTATTCGGGAGAGTCTTAGAGTAGAGCTGCTACTCCACTGGATCGAGAAGAATCAACTGATGTGGTTTGGGCACCTGATAAGGATGCCCCTGCTAGGCTCCTCTGGAACTATACCAGGCACGTCCCACTGGGAGAAGGCCTGAGGCTGACCCAGGACACACTGGAGAAATTATATCTCCCAGCTTGCTTGGGAACCCCCCAGGAGGAGCTGGAACCTGTAGTGGAAGAAAGGGAGGTCTGGTCCTTCCTACTCTCCATGCTGCTGCAACGACCCCCACCAGGAAAAGCGGCATAAAGGAAAAGAAGAAATCCTACGCTGCACTGGGCCTAGCAACGCAGCGAGGTGAGTGACATTTTGGGAACATGGCTGAATTCCAAGAACGAAACAAACCACGGGGCTTCTCTGCCATACCTAGGTTCTCCCCCTCCTCGATTCTTGAAAGGAACTGCATAACGCGGAGCAGCCGGGAGATGACTGGCTCCTTTGCGAGGGGCCGCAGTAGCACAGCTGAAGAGAGAGTGAAGAGAGAGCCAGGGACACCCGAGTCAGAAATGCTCGTCCCCAGGAGCGGGCCCCGAGCCCCCCCGCTGCCAGCGCCCTCATGCCCCTGCACAGGTGGCCCCGAGAGCCCCCATCGCCACCATCCCTCACCCTGCACAGGCGGTCC
>ML675639.1:4279190-4315817 GCA_007922155.1 Mesoclemmys tuberculata
AAGTGGGGGAAATCTTCAGGCAGCAGTGTGTTCATTACTTGTTGCTAGAAAGCCAGAGAGGTGCCTGTGGGGGGGTATACAAAGTCCTGAGCTCTTTATCAGTTTCACTGTATTAGTTGATGGTTCAGTTTACAGTAAATGTATGAACAATTCTAGTTTAAATGGCCTGTACTTCACAGGCTTCATGAGGGGCCAAGCCAATGGCTGCTTGTGGATGTTGGGGAGTTGCTTCTTGCTGGTGGAGGGATTTTGGCTGCCTGTAAAGCAGGTAAGCCTGGTTTTGGGGTGCTTGCCAGATGCTGCAGTGCACTCATTACTCAGGCCTTCAGTGGGGCTATCTGGAGCTGTTCTGAAGGGCTGTGATGAACTGAAAAGGGTGGAGTATGTTTGCAGTGCAGTGCTTGTCTCTCAGAGTTGAGTGTGTTTGAGGAGGGGGACTGGAATTTTCTCACTGCTTTTTATCCCTCAGCCCTGGGCTCACTGAATTCCTTCTTTTGCAGCATCCAGGCGGAGAGGAGGTTTTGCTCGAGCAGGCTGGTGGGGATGCCACAGAGAGCTTTGAAGATGTTGGGCACTCCACAGATGCCAGGGAAATGCTTAAACAGTACTTCATAGGAGAGGTTCATCCGGTAAGGAACAGATGGGTGTGATATCCCTCTTTCAAATCCAGAGGGAACTGTGTGCCCCCCCCTCTGGGTAATCCAGCAATAAGATCGAGATCTGTCATATGTACCTCCTTCCCCGACCAAAAAGATCACATGTTGAAGCGTAGGCTGTAGATTAAAATCTAAACAAATCTCCCCCATCCAGAAGCTTCTGACTGAAATTTAGTCAATGTCCCTGTCTTGATGCACACCATTCACGCCTGGGCTGGCGCCTCCTCCTGGTCATTAGCTCTTGAGGCTGATGCCCCTGTCCACTGTTTGCACATGGTCACTCTGATGGTCTGCAGCTTCTCTCGCTCCAGGAGCCCCAGCATCTTCGTGACATAGCCCTCCAGCTAGGTCACTCAGTGTTCCCCCTTCCAGGATATGTCCATCAGCTGTCCTAGGCAGTATTCCCATTCACTGCCTTACGTCTATGCCACATCCTCAGCAGTTGGTTGAGGAACCCAGGCCTTCCCTCTTCTCTGGAATCCAGTCCAGGGACCTCCAATTTAGCACTTCTGGACTTCTCTCTCTACCCTCACTGCTCTTTCGCTGGACTGCTTCCTGGCACTCTGGCTCCTCTTTTGCCTTGGGGCTGATACACCCAGAGAGAACCCTCCTCTTCCCAGGGAGTGACTGCTGCCTGTGTTCCTGCAGTCCTTCCCAGCCAGTAGCCCACTACCTGGCTTCATAGTCCCCTGCCTGTTCCTGAACAGGGGAACCTCTCTATAATTAGCTGCCTCCAGTCTAAAGCTCCCTGTTTGCAACCTATTTAGCTGATTGGGCCCTCTTGGCCCAATTCAGCTCTTGCATGGCAGTGTGGGGAGCTCACTCCACTATAGTCCCTTATAGAAATCCCTTTGGGAGGGTGACTGCAGGGTGGAGTCAGGGGTTTAAGATAGTGTGGGACATCTGATGCTGTGGACCCTGCATTTTGTCTGCTTGGTAACTAAATTTGCTGTAAAGTCTGTGCCTTTCAGATCTCCAGGCCTTGGTCACAGCTGGGAGTTGGAGCTGAAATATTTGAGGGAATTGCACAGGAGATGTTGGCTGGGTACATGCTGATTCTTCTGTGATGGTTGAAAACTTCTTTCCAAAAGGCAAAGTTAACCATCTTCTCTCTTTTCTCTCCCCCTCCACCTCTCAAAAAAAACCTCCAGTGCGATCGTAAAAACGAAGGTTCTAAGGTAAGAAGCAAGTTTTTTGTTGTCGCATCCCCTCCCCCCCATTGCATAATTGTGTTCTTTGGAACCTGGTTTGTGTTCTGGGGTTTGGGTTCTTAGATGCAGCTGCAAGTTTCTGTTTCTGGAGCATTTTGGCACTGAGTGATTTCTTCTTAGATATGAAAGGTGGAATATGTCCCAGAAGCTTCTAGTTTGCATTGGCTTGGTACCTTAGCAAATCTGCTAGAGTTATTTTCACGCTACAAGTAGATGGCTGCTCTGTGTTCCTTCAGTTGATTTCTTAAGTCATTGCTGCTTTTTTGATCTTTTGGTCTCCTTATCCTTTTAAGCACTTGAATCTGGATTTCACCTTTTGTCTTTGCTTGTTTCTGAAATATTTATGCCATTTTTTAATCAGATGTGAATCTCACTCTTTGCCTGGGGAATTGTGCTAATTTTGCCTGTTGAAAATATTAGGGTTTTGTTCTTGACACCTCCTCTCCACTCCCCAACCCATTCTCCCACTCCAAAAAAGTACTGCTCAAGCTGCAGCTTTTAATGTACAGAAAATCAGGAAATTCAGAATTTCTGTTGGAAGTTTCTTCCTACCGCATTTGGCTCTACTTATGTTTTGAAATGGAACTGCAATAAAAAGAGGATTATGAAAAACCAATACATTGGCCTTACTATGCAGGTCTCTTGTATAATTGCTCAAGAATACAGACTGGGTTGTGTACTGTCTCTTCCATGACTAATCTTAATGAGCAACTCCACCCAAGAGAGTGAAGGGGAAAAGTTGACTCTTTGAATGTTGGTGGTTCCCATGTAGATACTTCAAATTTCAAGGGGATGGATCAAGAATTGAACTGTAGGCTTAGCTGTTGTAGCCAAGAAGAACTAGGCTTGGTTCCCTCTGGAGACTGTCAAAACAGCTGACCAGAAGCAGTTGCTCTAGTAAAATGAGGCCCCAAGCCCCACCTTTCTAGGTCTATGAGTACTGTGTACATTGCTCAGGACTAGACAGGAAAAACGGAGTCATCAAAGTTTCTTCCACAGAGCTGGTGGTTTTGTGTTTACACAAATTGGGATACTGAATAAACCTTGCAAGCAAATTATTACTTTGTTTTTGTTCTAAAGATCAACAGGCGCCTGAGTCTGGGATTTGAACCTCACTCCCCTGACATCAGCAGAGTGTTATTTCCTCACCTTGAATCGCAGACCCTGTTTTGCATCATTCAGTGTGTTCTGATCGCTGAATTGTTAGTGTTGTCAGATTCAGCCCTGGAGACATACTCAACCACCTGGGCTCGACCTAACATCAAGAATTCTGTGTTAACACCAGCAAGTGATCTCTAGGGCTTCTGGTGAAAACTTGGGCACTCCAGGATTAGAACTGGGGTGGGGAGGCATAGTGGAAACCTATCTTTGAAAATATGGGGGGGTAGGGAATCTGTAATAAATGGAATCTAGTTAAGGAGTTAATTGTGTGTCTTACAGTTGGCTTTTCTTTGTGCTTGACTAGGAGACTTGGCCTGGTAACAACTCTGCTTTAGACAACCCTTTCATTAGACATAATTGAGAAGCAACTTGTTTTTCTTCAGTCTCTTGGGAGGGTCTGTTGGTTATGTTCAGCCATGGAAAGCAGCATTCAAGCCAGCTAGACCCCAGGTTACTGTTATAGAACAGCTGACTAGCTATGCCAGCAGGCAGGAGCAGATGTGCTGAGTATGAGAAGGAGCATTTAAGGCATTTCACAGATTACTGGTATATTTAGATGTGTCAAAATGGTGAATGGTGAGCAGCCCCCAAGGGAATCTACAGAAACTGGAAGATTGGGCAACACTATGGGAAATGCATTTTAATTAGGATAAATCCAACGTAATGCTCACTGGAGGGGAAGAAAAATCTATCCTCTTCTGATGGGCTCTGAGCTTCCAGGATGCGCTAAGAAGAAAGATCTCTGCTGCTGTCCTTAGTTCAGTGGAGAAAAGCAGTCCAATGTGCTGCAGCAGTCTAGGGGAACAAGTAGAAGGCTCAGGTGTATTTAAAAATAAGCACAAAAGTTGGAAATAATACAGAAAAGATGTTTCCCTTTTGATATCACTTTCCCTGTGAGTTCTTCCCACACACAAAGGATTGTATCTGCATCTAAAACAGTGTCTCATTTGGTCACTTAATTTCAAAGACTGCATCAATTGCAAAGGGCAGCACAGTGGTTGGAGCTGAATTGGGACTTAAAGAAGATGAGAGACTGTAGAGGAGCCTGGAAAGGGGAAGTGTTGTAGGGGTATTCAGATCTCACTAGGTCTTTCCTTTCTTTTGCCCCATTGACGAAAACAAGGGCTCTGTTATCACTCTCATATTTCATCCATTTCACACTGTTAAAGAAAATACAGTATTTTTACATAATGTGTAGTCACTTTGTGAAACTTACTTCCACTGAAGGCCAATGCTGTGGCTTGTATATACAATCATATATTAAAAAGCCCATACCAACCCCTGGCTTTAGATCTCCTTGTTATCTGACACCTTTTCACAAGCACTAAAACTAACTCATTGTATAAATAAATAAAGTGTGTGTGTGTGGGGGGGATATTGTTGTGCACACACCATATGTATCTCTGCAAGCTAAACTATAAAGGGGAATCATCTCTTATACATCATGGCATCAGCTGATTGCCTGGGAGAAAAAAATCTTTCCCAATCTTCATGTTAAATACAAAATTGCCCTTTTGTCCAGATGCCTTATAGATGTTTTCACTTTCCTCTGAAACATCAGGTACATATCCCGGATGCAAGGTATCTGGCTAGCTGAGCCAGTGGGTTGATATTTTGGCAAATCTTATATTTCTTCTATGATGAGACTAACAAAAGGCTTTGTCTGTCTAAGGCACTTGCTACTCCATCACCTAAAAGGATGAATAAGACGGTAGTATTCATCCGTGTAGTATTCCTGTGTAATAAAGTGTTATAGTTGTGACCAGAGGCCCTGATCAAGATTGGACCTGTTTTGTTAGGTGCTGCATAGAGGTAGATGTGGTCCCTGCCCCAAAATGCTTATAATGTAAGAAGAGAAGAGGGAGGCTGAAATTAATGTATATACAATTTTCAGGGTTTTTAATACATAAATATCCACTTTCCCTATCTGCCCCCTTTTAGGCCTTAATTGTTGACTGACTTCTTGTAGTTGTTAGGGAAGAAATGGGTCTTTAAAAGTGATTTTGAAAGAGGAGAGGGTAGTAGTCTTACAAATCAGTTCAGGGACGGAGCCCCGAAAATAAGAAGTGATGTGGCAGGAAGTGCAAGGATATTTATGGAAGGAACAGACAAGTGAGTGGTCAATAATGTAATCGCTAGAAGATTGGAAGAAAGTCATGGATAAATATGGAAAGACAGAGTTGTAAAGGGTGTTGGAGCTAAAGAGAAGAAATTTGAACTTGATATGGTGGAAGAGGGTTAGCCAGCAGATGGAACTGCAAAAGGAGGATATGATATGGTTAGAAATATGGGCAAGGAGGATGGCTGTAGAAGCTGTGTTTTGACCAGATTGGAGGGCAGCAATGGTGGCTATGGAGGTTCCAGCATTTGAGACAGGAAGTGAAGAAGGCCTGAATGAGAGTTTCAGTTGCCTGGACAGAAAGGAGAATTTTGGAAATTTGATGGAGGAAGTGTTAGGATTTGGAGACAGCCTGAATATGTGTAGTAAGTGCCAGGGGGGAGTTGAAGAAAATTCCTAGATCCATTGAAGTCCATTTTTTGGCACATTAATTTGTTGGTCAGATGTCGAATTTGGTGGAAGGACAATAAGTCTGAAGTGGAAAGGCAGATCTACAAGTAATCATCCATTCTACATGAGGTAGTGTGAACAGATCATTGAGAGAAAGGGAGGAAAGGAGGGTCCAAGGATGGAGCCCAATCAGATTCCTATGGAGATTGGGAAGAGATGAACCTGCCAGAAAAGATGCTAAGGGAATGATCAGACAGAACTAAGCAAGAGTGTGAGGATGATGCGATTGACCATGTCAAGCAGCAGGGAGCTCACGAGGATGAGAATGGAATAGAGGCTCAGTGATTTAGCCAGGAAGAGTTCGTTCAGACTTGGTGAGAGCATTTGTGGTGGAATACTGGGTGCAGAAGCCACACTGGAGGGGGGGATCTATGATGCAGTTGTCTGAGCGCAACTTGAGGTGATGATTGTAGATAGCATGTCCAATGAGGTCAAAGGTAAAGGGAAGAAAAGAGGTTGAATGGTTGGTGGCGAGACAGGTGGGTGAAGAGTTCATTTTGTTGGTAAGGATGGGTAAATCCAGGACATGCTTGTATTTAGATGGGAATATGTCTGAGTGTGAGATTAAGGAGGGAATGGAGTCAAGGAGGTAGGTGAAAAGATGTGGTAGAGAGCAAGTGAAAACCATGTGTTGGTTATGGAAGGGAAAGAGATGTGTGGGAAAGGGAGGAAGATATGAGGGATATTCTGTCCCCCTCTCTATGGCACGTACATGTTGAGGGTTGTAATTCTGTTAGTACAACTTGTATAATGTATCTCTCTCTCTTTTCAGGATCCAAACACGACATCCTCAAGCCAGTCAAGGTATGGTATCCCTGGAAATATGGGATAAGAAAGTCTGAGGGCTGGGGCAGTCTGTAGCATTACATAGGAATTTGGTGCCTTGTAAATGGACAGTGCAGAAATCCCAGAACCTCAGTGCAGAGCTTTTGAGTGCAGACAGTCCAATATAAGTAGCCAGATTGCAGCCCAGTGAGTTCTATGCTTGAGTCCAGAGTTTCCCTGCTCTTTACTATGCAGTAGCCACTCTTGGAGACAAGTCTCCGCATGCTAAGCTCCATCCTGTTCAGAAAAGCTAGGCCTCCTAGCGATCTGGGACCTGAAGTCTCTGGCCCACACTTTCATGTTAAAGATGACTCTGGCTACAAACTGCTTCTTGTAGTGCCAATGTAGGTGATTGTCACAGACTCCTGGCACTGTCAATGCATACGCAGATTGCCAAGTTTCTGCGAGCCTCTGTCTTATAGAGTGGCCGGTCTAGTTTAGCTGAAGTCCTAGGAGTATGGGTTTCTGGATTTCCATGACTGATGCAGAAGGCCCTCTTTTGTAAGAAGGCCAGTCAGCCTGGCTGGAGTTGAGCTCTCAATGTCTAAGTATGTGGTTCCTCACCACTTACCTGAGAATTTCCCAGATCAAACCAGACCTGATTTGCGCATGTTGGACATTCAGAATAAATCATTAATTTGCTGCTCTCTTCTGTGTGTGTATTTTTCCCCTCTTCTGTAGTTTCTGGTCAACATGGCTGATCCCCATCTTCGGCGCACTGGTCTTAGGCTTAATGTACCGATATTACATGTTGGATGGGAAATCTTCTTGACTTGGCCTCGCTGGAACCTTAAGAAGCACGAGGGAGAGCACAAGCAAGCAAGCAAGAGCCCTGGGGTTTTGGTTTTCTTAAACTTTGCATATTTTGTTATTAGCTTTGAGTCTGTATATAGTAACGGTGGTGTCAGCAGAGCCAAGCTAGTGTCCAACAGTGTCCATCCTGACTCTGGGACCCTCCAACCTGTCTTACATTCTCTTCAGGGTCTGTGTGTGTTGGGGTAGAGGGTGAGGGGCAGTGTCCTAATATTCCATTATATGTCTAATCTTTGTCTCACTGTAATAATTAATCACAGGGAAATTTTCATTTAACACCTGTTTGTTAATCTCAACAGTGTGGAACAGCTGCTAGTGTGTGAGCTTGTGAAATGCCTCTGTCCTTCAGGTGAGCATTGTCAAAGGAGCTGCAAGCTGTCTACAGTCCTGTCCAGCAAAGGTGTTCTGAGACTGATGAGCTGAGCAGCTTTCCCAGTGCGCCCAGGCAGTGCTAACAGGAGTAGCAGGACATTGTTAGCTCTTCTTGTTTCTTCATGTCTGTGTTTGTTTTAAGCAAATACATATTTTTAAAATGATCCATTTCACTTTGTAATATTTGTGCCTGTCCTGTAAAATGAAAGCTCACAGCTGTTGTACTTGGGACCCCAGCTCCATAGGACCTGATAGCTGACTTCTTGGAATAGGCTGCTTCTGTCTGTCCCTGAGCTCTTCATCTTGACATGTGTACTTGGGACAAAACATGTTATTTAAAACATGAGGATGGGCTGGACCAAAACCATCCCTTACCTCTTAGAGCTGAGTTCCTGGGGAGGAATAGCAGGAAGAGGAGTAAGTAGTTAGGCCTCCCTACTTGGGATTGGTGCACAGTGTCCTGGTTTTCTCTTGTGACTGGAGTGTGGGTGTTCCTGTTTTCCTGTGTCTATTCCGGCAGCTACACTGTGCTGCCAGCCCCAAACAGGGAAGACAGGCAGCACAAAGCATGCTTCATGCATCTTAAGGCATTGATCTTCCAGTGGTGTAGCCACGTGGCTCTGGAATGTGTGGTAACTGCAGTGATGAATACAATAGGACACCAGTTAGAAAGGAATTATTATTCTGGTGCTTAGCATCCTGCTGTGGTTCTATTATTTCTAACTTGGTCTGAGACTGGCTCCCTATTGGGGCAACTTAGCAATGAGTACAGCACTGTAGCAGAGTTTCTCACTGGATAATAGATGAGGAGTGTCCTCCTTTCTTTATTGCTTCTCTTTTTATTGCATGCTTCCGTCCTGTATATGAGAACATTATCCTAAAGGGTTTTTTTAGCTGCTTGTTATTCCCCACCTCCACACAACCACTGTGCTCCCCAAAGTGGTTGTTTAGTTGGCTCTTTGAACTCTGGAAATTGCAGGCTCTTTTTTAAATGTAAAAGGCCATGAAGTCCACTCTTGATAGGAAAGAATGACTGGTGAAACTGCCTTACTCCCCTCTTTCTCCTCCACTCGGTGAGGTCCTGTCACTACCACCAACCTGTCACATAGCTTAGTGCTAATTAGGTTTTTGGGGTTGCTGCCTCTGATTCATCTTCTATATCAGGGTTCCTTAGAACAAAAGTATTAAAAAGCCCTTCTCTTTGGTGCAGAATTCCCCTCCCCTGCTGTGGACTATGTTCTGTCTCCTGTTGTGAACTGGGGGAGGTATATAGTTGCCATGCCAATCTGGGGCATAGTGTAGAGAACCCTTGGGTTACCGTGTGGTGCTGAGAATTGTTAGAGTTTTAGGAGTCTCGTCCATTAAAAACTGTCCTTGGTTTGTTGCTACAAGGGAAGGGACTGAACCCAAGGTTAACTTTAAGTTCATCAGCTGTGTGGGGGGAGGGGAAGCAGTGGGTGGCTCAGTCATAAGAGGGGCATGAATTTGAGCCAAGCAAAATCCATTGGAAAAGAGCTTGCAAATATTTTTAAAATATTTAAAAAGGATAAATGGGGTGACCTGGCTAATTATAGACCTGTAAGCCTGACATCAATCCCAGGCAAAATAATGGAACATTAGACACAGGCCTTCATTAATAAAAAAATTTAGTCCATTGTGAGTTAAGCATATGCCCAATATACTTTGTCCTTATGAGAACTAAATAGCCATCCTACAGAAATCTCCCCCCTCACTCACTTTAGGCATCTAAAGTCACATTTTGATATTTGTGGAAACCATCACATTTCAGCCAGCAGTGTCCATTATGGTCTCTGGGGCACTTATTTGGCTATTTCCGCTGATAGACTGTAGTGCAGTCCACAGATTGGAATCAAAGTCAGCAAATATCTGGTGTGCAAACTGTTGGGGGAAGAAGTATAGTGCTTTGTAATGGAGCTGTAGAGCTGGCCATCTAGTTCTTTCAAACAAAGGGGTTGCTTTCGTGAGTGATTTCTTTACTTGTTAGCAGCAGGGGCTTGTTTTCAAGTCTGTATTAATATTTTACTGTTTTTAGTTTTAACAAGGATGAATGACTAGTGGCATCTAGTATCAGCCTCTGGGTTTCCTCTAGTAGGGTGGGGGTGTGCGTGCATGCGTGCTCGCGTGCGTGCTCTAACTGAGTGCAGTGACTGTGTTTGCAGGGAGCCCTGGAGCAGTAATTTGCCACTGATACTGTAAAATTGCAACACTTAGTTGCATCTGATTCTGCGGGTAAGGGTGCCACATTGTTACCTCATGCTGCTGGAGAACTGGCCACCAACACAACTGGAAATTTGTTGACTGCCCTAGGATCACAAATTCATCAAATGAATGGTCATGATGGGCAGGCAGAACTGTCTAGGACCAAAATAAGATAGTGTTGCTTGTCTGGATGGCAGTACGCTGGTGGAACTGGAATAGGAGCATAACTAGATGATGCCAGCATTGACATGACAATGCAGTCAGACAGTAACTTTCACAAGCACTAAACTTACTGTGTGTAATAGCTTGTTTATCTATTTCATTTCAGGATTTTTTTAAAACAAAAATATTTGTCTTTATACTGAGTTTCTCACAAAGCAAGTTTTTAATCAGACCTGTTACATATAAAGGTGCTGTCTCAACTTTCATCCATGCAAGAAAGATATTTCACTGAAATTAAAACTGGGTGTGCATGGTCTGTTCCCTTCAGGTGTTTTGGAAAGAGATTCTACTCAACTACTGTATATGTGACCAGATGCAGCTTTACATTTATTAATGTAACTAAATTAAAACTGGCCTCCAGAGAGCCAGAGTATTTTGACTCTAAGAACCTAAATTCCTTGCCCTGTGAATGCAAGTGTAACCCTGGCTCTGTGGGTGCTATGAAGACCAGGTAGGCAGATTTGAGTCTGTTTTCATTTCTGTTGAAATTAGCTGATAAACGAAACAAATTGCAAGGGAACAAGGTACATATCTGTCTGTAAAGCCAAGGTTCAAATCTGGTTGTCTTGGAAACTGATCCAAGCAAATTGCTGATTGTTATGGGAAGAATTTAGGAAGCTGTCTGGTCCTGAACCTATAACGATTTGTACAATGCAAATTTGTATCTGGATACTGTCTGTCCAGTGAAACACTGGATTATATACTTTTTAAAATAAGCATCTGTACAGCTAATGAGTGCATAGTTCTGTATTGTGACTACTCTCCTTCACATTACACTAAAACTGGAACATTTTACTGCGGATTTGAGTCTCTACTTACGTTTGTGCCCTGAAAAGCAAGCAGATCATTCTCACATTTTACATTTTCCAAACTCAAGATCTCACATTGGCTACATCTTTTCAGACAAAGGACTAGACTACACTGTTTTGGCACTAAAAAAATAGACTAAAGGAGTGGCTGATCAGAAAGACAAATTCCTTCTGCCATTATCCTCACATGCTAAGACACTCAATCTCTCAACATAAATTTGTCAGAACTCTCCTACCCCTCTTTTACCAATCTGGTTATGTTAAAAACTGTCCAATAGTGATTTCTACTAACACAGTTGTGTGAAACAGGATATAACTTAAAGATTTAAAACTAATTTTTTCAAGGGTAGATCTACAGAGATCAAGGAAATTGTTTCAACAACAATAATTGCATTAAATTCTTGGTTGTCTTGATTTGATCTTGACACCAGTTTAGTGTTTGTTTGGATAATGCTGTTACAGTACAACTTTGGCTCATCCACACCATGCTGGACAGCCATAGTTGCACCAGTGCATTCTGGGACTTCCACATCATCTGTCCTATGGTATCCAGCACCATTCTGAGGAGTAATGAGCACTTCAATATGCGGTGAAGTTAGGAAAAATCTAACTGCTACAACTGCATCATTTGTGACTTCACATCCACATAGAGGGAAAAATTTAACAGATTGTACCAGTTCAGCTGAAAGCCTAAGCCAAACATCTTGTTCAGGGTATTGCAACCAGTTAATAAAACTGTTTCTTGCAAAACACTTAGGAAAGCTGTAGTCTGTGGACAAAACACAGTGTAGGCAGAGTTCAATGTTTTCTTGCATAATATAATTAAGGCCACAATGATCTACATTAAAAAGTTATTAAACATTGTAATAAAGTAATGCATACATGCACTAAAAGACTGCATAAGATGCATGGGTACCCTACCACAGTAGTGGGCTAACTCAGTCTCCAAGAGAAACAAATCGTACTGAAAATGGTGCTTGGTTTCTTTGGAACCATGATCTTTCTCTATTGCAATTGCTTAATTTGTCATTAGGATCAAATGATTATCTGTGATAGATATGCTATTCACTGCCATCTTACCTTCCCAGTTCTCAGAACTGCTCCTTTCTGGAGAGAACATTGATTCCACACAGTAATAGCAGTGCTTAGGGTTTCCTTTATACATTCTCATTCTAAGCTACTCTGGAACAATCTGAGCCATTTTTTTTATTTCACTAGGGGAACTGTTAGGATGTTGAGTAACCATTTATTTTTGCATAATTCTGCTAAAATGCAGTTGGTTTGTTCATGAAGTTAAATGTTCAAGGAGCAAATCAGTTACTGAAACAAGCCTTAGATATGTCATATATGGGAAGTTACTAATTACTAGTAATATGAAACTAAGAACATAAGAACGGCCATGCTGGATCAGACCAGTGGTCCATCTAGCCCAATATCCTGTCTTGTGACAGTGGCCAATGCTAGGTGCTTCGGAGGGAATGAACAGAACAGGTAGTCAAGTACAGCCTCTTGTCTTCTATAACTGGACCTTTATTTACTCCAGTAGCAAATGGAGCTTCCAGCAGAGCCCTGATGTGCTAGTGGTGTGCAAACAAAGGTTGGGGACAGGGATTGCTCCAAAGACCTCATCTAAGGCTTTGCCTGCATCACAAAAGTGGTGATTTTTCACAGCAAGATAACACACAACTATCCTGCAGTAAAATCCTAGTGGAGAGAAGGCATCACAGTTTTTACTGAGTACCTAGGTGAGGTCTACAAGAGGCAGGGATATAGTGTTGACTTTGCTTAGCTACCACACAGTAAAAATTATGCCTGGTCTCCACTAGGATTTTACAGTGGCATGCTTTGTATGCATTAATTATCCCATAGTTAAAAAGATGATTTTTGGCAATGAAGAAAAGCTACGGATCATAGGGAGCCATGAAACATGCAATTTTATAGACATAAGTACAATTGTACTTTTTTTGGTAATTACATATATGAATAAAACCTGCTTTCCCCAACTACTGTCTAGTCCAGCTCTTAAAATTCCGGAAGATTTCTGGTAGCTGTTGTGATGATTGCAGTAAATGTGTTTTATGATTGCTCCCAAAGGCCCCATCTCCTAGGTATTGTGCAAACAGAGAGGAGACTCCCTACCATGAAGGGTTTAGGTTTAAGGAGAAGAAGGAAGTAGCTCACAGATCAGTTTAGGGAGAGAGTATCCCAAGGATACCTGCAGCTGGGAAGAAAGTGAAAAGACTGATTGAAAAAACCGACAAGCAGATACCTGGTTGAACAAAGGGAACGGGAAACACAGTAAGACAAAAGAACAACTCTCAGAAGTGGATGTTTCTGATCTGCCCCTAAATGCTGGGCAAAAGGTATTCAGTGAAACAAGTGTTCTTAGGCAGTGTTGTTGATTAACTCAGTCCAATATACAATACAGCAGATCCTCAGAGTGATGAACACCTTGGAAATGGAGGTCGGTTGTAACTCTGAAATGTTCAGAACTCTGAACAAAACATTATGATTGTTCTTTCAAATGTTTACAACTGAACATTGACTTAATACAGCTTTGAAACTTTACTATGCAGAAGAAAATTGCTGCTTTCCCTTTATTTTTAGTAGTTTACATTTAACAGTACTGTACTGTATTTGCTGCTCTTTTGTCTCTGCTGCTGCGTGATTGCATACTTCTGATTCAGGTGTGTGGTTGACTGGTCAGTTCGTAACTCTGGCGTTCGTAACTGGTGTTTGTAACTCTGGTGTTCTACTGTGTAAAGCAGAGACAACTCCCTATATCGAAATACAAGGAATATGGGAAACAAGCAGATCAAAGTGTGATTGAGAGACGGGGATTGTGCCCTAGTGAACGTAACAGAAATATGGTGGAATGAGTCTCATAACTACACTGAAGAGGGTACAATCTCACAACTGGAATAAACAAGCTCTATGTGAAAATTATTAGTTTGTGCAATGGTTTGAAAAATGGAAAGTGCTATTAAATGAAAATGAAAAGAGGATGCTGTAGGGGAACTATTAAGTGATTCAGCAGGCTACTAGCTGAAGAGAGTATGTGTATGAGACTCTTTGGTTAAGAAGAGAAGATGTGAAAATAGAAAGAAGACATAAAAGGGAGTATTTGCATGAGAGAAAATGAGGAAAACACCTGACCATAATTTGAGCTGAAGTCAGAAGTTCCTGTATTTGCGAGGGGATTTAAGACAGCTGTTGGGGATAACATGCAGCCAAACATGCATTGTGAAAGAGGTTCCTGAGTGTGAGAAGACAGCTTATTGTATGATCCAGAAAACAGAGATTCCAGTCAGAGCAGAGGACATCCTAGATCTGCTTTTTACTGGAAGAAAATGTTACTAAGAATAAGAGGGATTTTCTTGGTAAACAGTATCTTGCTGTGAGTTTGATTAGTCTTCACCATAGTGGTCACTAGGACTGTGATCCAAAACCCATTAAAGTAAATGGGAGTCTTTGGATGGACTTAATAGGTTTGAGTCAGGACCCCAAAGCCTGAAAATACTGCAGTGTTGATATTTGCTGCATGAGTCTCTTACCCCTCAGCAAGTGAAGCACACTGAACTTATTACATGCTTGAACATGCAGCAAATCGCTGGCAGCACTAATAAAAACAGAATCCAGAAGAGTCCCGACTCTCAGACCTCTAATCTAACCACTCAAACTAAATTCTGCAGACCAGGCAGTCAGCTATATTGGTTAACTAGAAGAAGGCTGGGATACATTTCAAAGAGACAGAGGGGACTCTGAGTACCTCTTATGGTGAAAAACAGAAGACCATGCACAACAGCCAAGACTCTCTGTAGTACTAAGTGCATGTATGGCTGCTCCATCTAGCTAAACTGTTCCTGCATTGCCCTCTTATGAATGACCTAATCTAAATTCCAGTTGTATTCCCTGCTGTAAATACCCACATTTATTTTATATTCGTTCTTTGAATTCTGTTTTTATGTTGAAAGCTCAATGCTAAATAGTGCCCTGCAGCAAGTGCCAACTGGAAGAATCAAATAATTTTAAGACAGAGTTTTGATTTGCTATGCAATCTCTTTCCAGCTCAATAACTGCAGCATCAAGTCATTCTGGTCACAATCCCCTTTGCCATTATTCTGACCCAATCTTTCCTGGCTATGTTGCATTTTTACATATACAGCCTGTGCCTGTCCTGCTTTCCATATGCCTTGGAGGCAGCATCTTCTTTGCTACTGACTCAAAATATGTCTAGCATTAATACCTTCTTGTGGCAGATGCCAAACTGCACTCCAGATAGCTCTTGCTGCTGGTCTGGGGACATCTAGCTGGTCACATGGTGTTGACTCACCTGGTATCCAGCAGAAATAGAACTGATCAGGTGTAAGGGGAAGAGAAAGCAAAAACTGATAGTGTGGTTCTCTTTATCCAAAGAGGACAAAAATCTCATGGCATTAAAGTCAGCCTAAAATACTGCTAAAACTGCCACAAGGCTGTTATTCATTTGTGAATAGGAGCTGAGTTTTCCATGAGACACTTTACGAAGATGTGGTTCGCATTATGGTAACAGGGCTTTATTAAATAACCTCCAGCTAGAGCACCACAGATAGTTTTTGTTAGATCTCTAGCTAAGCAATAGTAAACTGGTGAGTGCTTGTCTGGAACATCATCAAGGAAACTCCAGGTGGTGCTGGCAGTAGCACTGGACTCCGATAAGGGGAGGAGGGCTTTTCCTTCTATGATGATGCAGGAACATTCTTCTAGATAAGACTTAAAATGGAGGTCCAGCCTCCCTATGGCCTTTAGAGATCAGACAGTGATTTTTCTGTGTGTGCAAAAGTAGGGTTGTTGGTATTAAGACCAAATCCATCCCCTCCAGCTACACGGGTGCTTCTCCCCGTGAAGTAAATGGGAGCTACATCCATGTAATTTGGGTAGAATGAGAACAGGGGCCTCAATGGCCACACCAAATTTCAACTTTGCTAATGGGATTCCCTCACTGGTGGGGCTGAACGGGATATTCTTCATTTTCCACAGCTAACAGCTATAAGCGCTGCTGTATTCCACACTGGAAGTGGTGACAGAAGTGATGGTGATGCATACTTTGTATTCTAAGCCTATAATTTTGTAAAGCATTTGGGGAGATACAAAAGATCCCATATAAGTCAATAAAGAAAATTAAATTCCATGTTCTTTACACAGTGTGCTAGTGATGTCTTTACTTTCCACAGGAGAATATTTTACTCTAGTTCTCCCAGCAGGGGACTGTAGGGAATGGTGCAAGAATGCTGGAGCAGAGACCACTTTTGCTGGACTAGTCTTTTTCTCTAGGAGATTCTGAAGAGAGTGGTGCGTGACCACTAACTGTGAAGTAAGCTTATAATTCCTAGCCCTGCCTACACCAACAGGCACTGCTAAAGTGAATGGAATAGGAGTTCTGACACACATCTACTCCAGTAGCTGTGGGGAAGATCAGTGCTTATCAGCTCTCAATAAGAGCTGCAATAAGCAGAGCAGCAATAAATACCTCTACCCTGGTAGAACAGAAAGCTGCTCTTCCAGTGCAGCCTCTGCTGCTGAAGATACTGGGCTTTTCTCCAGCTGACAGATGGTGATACTGAGGCTTTCCTGGCACCAGCAATGTTTTGCAAGGAGTTAACTTTTAGTGAGGACAAGAGGCAGAAGGGTCAAAATGTTTAACTTGGAACAGCTACAGCCCTGACTTGCCAGTCAGGTTCATACAGCTGAACACAAAGGAAATCTCTTTAATCATCCACTGTTGTTCCTAGTGTGAAGAGTGGTGCTTCACCGGGGTTGTGACCATTAGAACTACATATGGACTGACTCATGGAAAAGAAGATTGTGGCAAACAGTTAAAGATTCTACCAAGGAGCAGTCTTAGTAGCATTTAGGCTGTGACAGCCCAAGAGGAATTTCCCTGCCACGCTTGTGAATTGTGAATCTCTGAAGTCTGGCATGCTGGAGCCAAACTGCCACCAAGCAGAGTGGAAGCATGGAGAGTCCCACGGCTCTCTGTGGCAGAACTTGGCTGACTCACTGGAAATGATGCGTTCACTCTTGGGTGATGAGAGGGTCCTCTGTGCAGCTCCACGGCCTGTTTATCCATGGAGCTTTATCTCCAGAGGAACCCACACACCTGCCCTTCCTGTTGGAGGTAAGTGACCATGACAGCTAACATCTACATATCTGATCAGAGAACTAGTAGGAGCCAAACACTAGAATAAAAGTATTCAGTAGGTGAAAAATCATTCAAAGCTTATTTCAGGATGTTATTATTTAATGGCTAGGTGGCTGTATAGTTGTAATGACTTTATCCCATCCACAAAGAGCTAGGTCTGTCTGTGCATGAAGGGCTGGGGAGGCACTAGAGGCTGAGCTCCACTTCTGTATAGCTATTTTAGAGATGTATAAGAATGAATATGCTAAACATTTTCTACTTTATAAAAGGAATCCAGCAATTAACAATAAACAATTTTCCCTGAATGTGTGAATTTACAAAATGTTTGATTCAGGAAACTTTTAAATTTAATTTAATAAATGTGCTAAGATTATTTTCTCAAAGTATTTCATAGCCTCAAAAGGTAACATTTCTTATTTCCTCATTTTATGTAGTGAAATATGTCTTAAGTGACTTCAGGTATATGGCAAACAGTTGCTTGTTTCATGGAGGTGGCTTAATAGAAGGGAGCAGACATGCACTCACTATATTTATGGAAATCTTGGCATTGTCTTTTAAGGGGGGGGATGCTTAATAAGGGTAGTCTCCTATACAGGTTCCATGGTACTGTGTCAATGTTAATATCCACTCATTTCTAATACAGACCGTTTGGGGATTTTAATTTGATTATCTTGCTTACAAAGCTAGAGATATAATACCCTATAATGCAAACGTGTATATTAGCCTCATTTATGTTAAACAGAAGTTCTCAAACGTTTTTTGCTGGGACCCCTTTGGAAATATTTCAGGCTGTGATGACCCCTGCCCATGCCATGCCACCCTTATCAGCATGCATGGGGGCTGACAGCTCCCGACCCCACCATAATAACCTCTTGATTCCCCTGAGGGGATCACGACCTGGTTTGAGAACCCGTGTTAGTACGTCTTGCGAAAATTAAGCCATATGTTATTTGAGGGCAAACGTTTAAAAAAAGTTTGACCTGTACATTCCAAGAGGAAAAAATAATCATGGCCAAATTTTTCAAACTTTAGGTTCCTGAAATTAGGCACTTGAGTCCATCTTTAGCTACTGCAGCAGAAGTAGCCACACCCACAGCTCCCTCTGAAATGTATAGAAGCTGCACGAAAATAAAAATGGCTTAATTTAGGTGCTAACTTTAAAGCATCTGCCTTTCAAAATTCAGGTTTGTATCTGTAAGGATGAGTTGTATATTCACACAACAAGAAGTTTTGATGAGACTGGAATAAACCAAGGAGATTAAAGGAAGCAGCAATTGTGACAGAGCTGTATATAATGTACAGTTTTATGAACTCCCAATATTCTTGTTAATTTTTAATGTATTTAGATGTAAATTAAAAAAAAGTCCATACAAAAACTCCTAGGGACCCTAGCACTTAATTTTACAACAGCAAAATATACCCATTAGTGCTAACAAGCAAACATTCAAACAGGAACAAGTTAACAACTCAGCCAGCTAGTGAAACAGCTATAACAATGCGCCTTCTCAACTTTCTCCAAAAACCCTCTCAAATAAAGGCAATGTACCTCTGACCTGTGTGTTTTATTTTTAGATGACGGTGAAATTTGGGCCCTTCCTTACTGAGGTGGGGTTCTTCAGCAGCTGTCTGAGAAAAGAGGTGTTTGGGGGTTTGTCAAGGGACTTCAGTATATTCACAGATTTAAAAAACAACACTGCCCTCCTGTGAAGGAGAGACCAACTCAACATAGTTGAGCAACAGCTATCTCACTAGCAATGGGAACACCTATTAAGGTACGAGGAATAAAGGGGCCCAGTCCTCAGTTTAGACAAGGGGAGGGTCTTTTTGGAGCAGATCTCTCCATAGTCCCACTGGTGGGCAGTACACACAGTGCCACTGAGCTTTGGTTAGTTTTGGGAAAGCACAGTCCACTGGAGTTGCATGCTGCCCTTTAAGCACAGAACTGAGGTTATAAAAGAGTTGTGCTTGGGCCCTTTATATCCTGAGTGGCATACCCACATACATCCCTCCATCTTATTTCAGACAAAGTAATAACATTATTAGAGCCTTTCTGTGGACTCCTGGTCAAATCACCATGACTATAACTTAAAAAACTACAACTCCCTATAGCCAAGGGAGATGGGAGTGGGATCCCAGAACTACAAAAATTATTGTATTTTTATCATGTCCCACATGTGAAATTGGTTCCAGCATGCTAACACCCGTATACCTAGATAAGTGGAAATTGAATGGATCCAGTTCCTCTTGTGGATCTGCTTGGTTCCTCCTTTCCAATGGAGGAAAAACAAAGGGCTTACAAGGCTGGCCACATGAAGAGTCTGGGTGGCGTAGCTAGGAGGTACCTATTTCATCCCTGCTGTCATGGAGAAGCACCTACCTGGGTAGCAGAATTCAACACTTTGAACAACAGCCTTAGGGAATGTTTGTTAGTGGCTCACTGAGTTTTTCCATTCTCTCACAAAGGTGGCTGCAGAATGAAAAACTTGGACTGCCTGTTACTTACCACATTTCTACACACTGGGTATATCTACACTATGAGTTAGGGGTATGATTTCCAGCACCTGTACACACACTTGCACTAGCTCTCTGAGAACTAGCACACTAAAATAGTACAATAGCTAGGCAGAGGCAGCACAGACTAACCGTCCCAAGTACAAATTTGCTGGGACTCCATGGGTACAGTATTCAGGGTGGCCAGCCCATTTCGCCACTGCCTTTGCTAATGAGGCTACACTACTATTTCTAGTAGGCTTGCTTGATGAGAGCTAGCGCAAATACTGTGCGGGTACAGGAGAATCACACCCCTAGCTTGCAATGTAGACATAGCCTTACTAACCAGTTAGCCAAGCTATGCTTATTTAATTCTTTTAATAATCTCACAAATTAGGGCTTCACTTTTTTTAGTTTTTTTCTCTGAATTATTTTCAGATTGTCTACATCTTTCTAGCACTAAGGGTGATCGGAACTAAATGTAATATTTCAGGGCCTCCAAGAGCCAAGGAATTCTCATCTCCCTGTTCCATGATATAACTCCACATGAAGGCAAAAAACAATATTTTTACTACAAGTATTCAAGTTCATATTTAATTTGCTATCTACTGTCACCTTTGGATCTGCTCTCAGATTACTGCATCTGAAACATTTCTTTCCCTACTGGATTTGTGTTTTGTATTATTTCTCTCTGACTGAGGGTATTAGGTTCTATTTTTGCAGACTGAATTCTTGCCTAATTTTTCTAGGTCTCTTGATATTACTTCTTCTTTAGTGTCTGCAGCCATTCCCAATTGACTATTATGTGACCAGATTTGCCCGTCACTTTGAGGTATGCTTCACTAGGGTTACCTTCCTGGAAGAGGGGGTGTGATTCTATTAATGTGCTGCTTGTGTTTCTTGTGTGTTCTTATGGTTATAAGTCCCCTCCCAGTGGAGCCATCCTGCAGGACCTAAGGTTTTCAGATTCAAATAAACCCCCCACAGATACACGCAACCATTTCAGATTAACTGAGTGCGTCTGAGCAGACCAGGCTACCAGCACTCTCAGCTGACCCCTTATACGTCCCTGAACTCAGCAGGCTGGGTGACACAGCGCTGTCACCCTCATGTGCCCATTGCACTGCACCAGAATGGAGCACACTTATGAGCAGGCTGGGTCCAAACAGCACTTTTCAGCTGTTCCCCTTCTGTGCCCCCTGGACTCAATCAGGCTGGGTCAAACAGCACTTTCAGCTGTCACATTTATGCGCCTCTGGACTCTGTAGGCTAGGCAGAGCAGCACTTTTCAGCTACCCCCTTTATATGCCTCTTTGCAACACAATTGTTCTAGCAGTAACCCCCTTGATAAGCAAACCCCATAGGATTTTGAGCACTCCAGGGATCTTTGGCTTAGGTAAAAGAAGCGTTGCCGCAGAGCAAGGTAGGGAAGCCAAGAACACAAAGGAGTAAATGCATTTAGAGAGAGAGAAACTGGCAATCAGCTTGATTACAATAGTTAGTTTATTGCCAGGTGTATAAAACTTATGATACTAATAGTGATGACATACAAGGAGAGAAAAACAATCTAACACAATACAACAAAATGACAGTAGGGGTATTGGAGAAGGCTAGCCCAGGTCTGATTACAAAAGTAGAAAGTTATACCTGGATTAAAGAGGGAGAGAGAGAATTGGGAAAGATTGGGGTGGGGGGAGGAATCTCACCACTCCTTGCAGCTCAGAAGTTCCCAGGAGACAGGCTGTTCAGCTTAGGGTCAGGAGCACTTGAGGGAGAGGCAAAACCCACAACAGGATCAGTCAGGAAAGCATTTGGGTCCAGGCATCAGAAGAGGAGAGCAAGAGAGAGTTTTGAACTTCGGTAGGGGTATTTTGTAGAACCAGGTTTGTTTGTGGGTAAACAATGTCTCAATGAAGTACCCCAGGGTGGTTTTCTCTATGATGGGAGCTGATCACTCCCAGCTATGGTCAATGTTCCTTGGGAGAGCTCACAATGCAACCAGGCAAATTCAGTGTTTTGCATATCAATACTAGAATGGTCTGAAAACTGCGGAGCTGGATGGGTGTAGGTGTGAGTTCATTTACATCAAGAGCAGAGATCTCCCATAATGCAGTGCATCCCTGCCTTGCCAATCCCAGAGTTCAGAGCGGTTCCTGCTTTGGAGCTTGGCTCTTCATTCTTCATGCTAATTCTTGTTCCATCTTCAATGTAAATGAGGCTCCAGTTCTCCATTCAAGATGCTAATTGAGATGCCTCTTTTTACATCTTCTATGTAGATGAGGCATGGGGAGTTGTCTCAATCCTATCACCCTTGTTTGGAGGGTTTTAGGTGTGTCTCCCACAGCCTTTTCATAGCTTTTGTCCCTGGTTCAAGCAGAGGCTGGGGGGGATTCAGGAGAGCCAGAAAGAGAATAGGGGTTTTTCACTCTGGTTCCCCAAGAACACAGAACTACCAGGTGACAATTATTTATCACCCCTTCAAGTTCAATAATCAGTCAAAGAAAATTAAAGACATCCAGGTCTGCAACATACTTTGAAGCAGCTCTCTGGACACTTCCCCCAGTGCGATACATTGCCATTTATTGTTATCATTTGTTTATGGATTATTTTCACATGTATTTCCGTTTATGGGATGGTGCTTAGACCCAAGCCATGCTGAATTACATTTTCAAGCATAATTTTGAAAGGTACTCTATTCAATTCTTTCCTAAACTCTAGATCAGGGGTTGGCAACCTGCGGCTCTTCAGCTGCGGTAGGTTGCCGACCCCTGCTCTAGATAGAAGAAATAATCAATGTTCTCTATGTCTGTAATGTTAATTTGATTACAGAAAACAATCAGGTTTGTCTGACATGGTTTGATGGTATATTTTTCCTGGTTTCTTTATCATCTAGTTGTTTACAGATTATTACATGCATTTCTAAGGTGCCTAACACTATTAGTTAGATTTTTATTTTTGTTCGGGTTTTTTTTTCCTGAGTCCTGGAAATGAGATTTAATGGATGATAAGCATAAGGACTGCTGCTATTTCCCCCTCTTTAAGAGTGTTACTGCATTTGTCTATTTTCTTCCTCATCCAAGATGTAATAAAAATAATCGCCAGTGGCTCAGTAAATTCATGAATTAATTTTCTTGCTTTCTTGAGATTCATATATATCTGGGCCTATTTGTTTGTACAGTACTATGCATAATCAGTTTTCCCATGTGTTCCCTTACATGCTTTTGATGATAGCTAATGTAGACACCCTTTTCTAGAGGGCCTCTGAACTTAATTGGGAGTGTTCCAGTGGGGAAGATCCTGAGTGCTGCAATCCAGCCATGGAGACTACAACTCCCATGATGCCTTGGGGAAGAGAGAAAGAGAGAGTGATGCAGGGAGAAGTGGAGAGCAAGCACTGTGCTCCATTTTGGGAGAGGAGCTGGGATAGTTTGATGGAGCTCTGTCCAAACCAGGAGCTGCTGCTGAGAGCCTGCTGTGGCTTTGACCAAGCAGGGAGCCTCAGATTCTGTTGGTGGCTTCATTGGAGCCAGGGCAGAGACTGTTGCTGTGCCCAGAGCTGACTGAGGTGGGCCTGCAGTGAAGTCAGTGTGAGTAACCACTACCCTTGTTTGGGAAAGTGTTTGCAAGCGAAGAGACTGTAATGGGTTGTCTGAATCTGAGAAGAGGTGGAGTGGTCTTATCTAACCAGAACCAGGGTTTTGACATCTGGTTAAAACAACTCCAATCATCAGAGGAGTTGTGCAGTTTGGAACGATCCCAAATTAGAATTGAACTGCCTTTTGTTGCCCTGGCTGGACTGATTCACTGGACCAACAGAGTGTTGGCCCCAGTTTCAGCATCATCAAGCATGCCTACACAAGCATTTAGGCCATTGAAATCCAGAGGAGCATACATTTAGAGCTGGGGTAAATAGTGGCAGTGTACATACAAGTTAGATAAGCTTCATTTACTACTGTAAACTGTATTTAATTGATTTATTGAACTACCCCTTGGTGATTTAAATTAATGGTAACATTTAATCTCACTCTATTATATCATGTTTTCTTAAATTGTTAAAAAGGTGTGTTAACTCCAATGTAAGTGTATATTGTTTATAATCAGTATTTTTAATTGGACCCATTGCATAGATTAGTTTAGTTTATTCCTGGAGGCTCCCAAAGTATGCCACTGAGTGCATACAGGCACTATCCATTTTAATTTCCTTTACAAGTAAAAGGACTGCAGCAGAGGGATGGCTAGAAGATTTGCACCTATCCAACATCACCACTGGGATACCCAGTATCTCTTTTACTGTCAGTAACATCAGACCCCTGGGCACACAGATGAGTGTTGCCTGCTCCTAAGTAACCCAGGGAGGAAACAGGGTTACACTATATTCATAAGATCTTCATTTATTTGTCTATACTAGTCATTTGTTGAAAGACAGGCTTCTTTCAGACTACAGTAATAGTTCAGGAACTCAGCAGCCATTTTAGATGTGCTCATTAAAATGCCTTTTTCAATATTTTTAATTTATTCTCTTAGGCCCTGTCTACACTTGTGATGGTGTGGTAGCACAAATGTACCTACATGCCGCAGTAAAAGGCAGGTTGCGTCCACACTGTGGTATGTGGTTACACATGGCAGTGAAAGGCTCTGGCAGTGAGGAAGGCTCCAACAACTCTCCACTACCCTCCCCCCACCAGAGCCTTTTACTATGGCAGGAAAAGGCTCTGGAAGTGGGGAAGCATCAGGACACTGCATTGCTCACCAAAAAAAAAAAAGGGGGGGGGCATAAAAATGAAAGCCATTGCTTTGCCATGTGAAGAGCCATGGAGGGAATATATATATCCTTGAGTTCTTGTGTTTCTGTACTCTACTCACCTAAGCAGTACCTCACTGTTTTCACTGTTAGCTGGGCATGCAATGTCTGTACTGAATATGTTGTCATTAGTGTAGATATCTTTAGATAATATGAACAAATTCAGTATTTTTGTTTTGCTGCCCTCAGGTTTCCTCCATTATCTTGAAATTTTGTATTGTATAGTCTTTTGTTTCCTTCTCCATCTCCAGTGCAGGTTATCGTTTCTTTGAATCAGTGCCTTGTGCATACACACTCGTAGCCTCTTTTTTCTTGGATTTTTTCTTCATCAGAGGAATTGTAATCTCACTCAAGAAGTCTTGAGATTCCTCAACCTTCTTTCACATGGGTGAATTTTAATACTTCACATCACTTATTATTCATTAGTTGTCTTTATTCCCCACCATTTGCTTTGTTGAAATCCATACCTCCTATGAAGTCTATCTTTTAATTCAAGTACACTTTGATCACTAGTTTCAACACTTCCACCCTGTTGTTCATTTTCTCAATAGTTTTTCTCCCTCTTAGTAGAAAATTAACCCAGGAGGAGTTTGCATCTGCCTGGATACCATGTTCTAAGGATCATAAAGTTTTTCACTACAGAAAACTTAGGAATCTTAATTTTAATTATACTTGTCATTCCACAGGCTTTTGGGTACTTGGTTGCTCATGCTATCTTTTGGTCTCCTGCTTCTTGATGATCCAAGAATTTTGCACTCACTCTTTGCTTATCGTGCTGCTCTTCCACAGATGCCAACTGCAGTGTTCTCGCTCTCTACCCCCATTCTTGTGTCTTTTCTAAAAATATTTATGCTCTTAGCTGCTTGTTAAGTTCAAGTTTGTGAAATCTCAGGCAAGTAATTTAAACTCTGCCTAAATTTCCCCGTTTTGATATTATTTAGATAATAAATTTTCTGTCTTCGTAAATCACTTTGAGATCTTCAAATAAATGCGGTGTATGGTTTTCTTTGTCAAGCATGAAATTTTTCTGTGCTATTTCTTCTCTTTTTGCCTTTCCTGAATTGATTGATACGTACAGTATCAGTCATATTATCATAATTATGTTATGAGAAACATCCCATCAGGTTTGTGATGTCATTTAGGTCAGCTGTTCTCAAACTTTTTAAATGGAGCCCGCCCTGTGGACTTGTGTAACAGTTGTGTTCCCCTTCCCCCGAACCTCCCCCAGTTTCAGGAAAAAAATGGCCTACATATCAGAGGCCATAGCAGCAGCTCCCCCGCAGCACCGGAGCCTGATGTGAAAAAAAGCCTGCCAGAAAAAATGGTGGTGGTGGGGGTCATAGGGATTATCCTCGGGCAGCAGTGCGGACGCAGCTGGGAGTCTGCAAAGTGGCAGTGGCAGGGGGGTTGCTGCTACTGTGGGAAGCAGGCAGTGGCTGCCGGAAGTAGCACTCTGCCTGGAGATGGAAGCAACTCTGTGGAGTGTGGAACTGGACAGGCTCTGTCCCCCATTCTGCCAGCAGTGCTCCCCCCCACCTCCGCTCTCCTCCTAAGGGTCCCCCGCCCCCAACATCTGCCTGGGCTGCCTGTGTGAAGTGCTGGGGTCCCCCCTGCCTCCTGGCCCCACTCTCAGCCACCAGTGCCCCTCACCCAGCAGGGGGAGATGGCTCCATCATAAGGTTGGGGGACATTGCCCCCCTATACTCCACCCACAGCACCCACCCAGGATCCATCTCACACCCCTTTAGGGTGGGTTTGAGACCCACTGATCTAGGTTATGTTCTCTGTGAAGAAGTTGAATACTTGGGCCCCGCTTTTTATAGCAGGCAGACAAGCCTCAGAAAACACCTATTTTAGAAAAGGCTCAACAGCAAGAACAAGTTAGTGTTTCCCCCACCTCCTTTTTCAGTTTTTCTTTTCCTTTGATAGGTCATCCATTATTTTGCATTTTTTCTCCAGGAAAGGACTCTCTTACCCACACCTGTACTAGTACCTATGTACATATAATTTATTTGGGATGTAAGATACCAACTAGTTGCAGGGCGCAGAACCAAGCATGATATCCTTGTAAAGAATGAAAACTCAAAGTTGCTAGTTTTAAAAACAAATAGTAATTTTGGCACCTCCCTTTCCTTTGTAGTGTCTCCCCCACTGAATGGCTGTTTAGCAGGAGTCCTGGGGCTGATTGTCACTAGAACCAGATTCAGTAGTTCAAGGGATGGAGGCCAGGAACATCCTGTTTAAAATTAATTATGGAAAAAACTAGTATCACATGTGCTGACACAGAGCTATGATGGATTGTGCCTTTCACAGAGACCTGACACACACACAATGATAGATACTATGCTGACTTGACAAGCACAAAAAGATTAAGCTGAATATTAATAACTTCTTCATTCTAACCTAAACTGTATCAGTCCTTCCTTCTGTCAGGGGAAACTAGGTTTGAAGTGAGACAGAACAAACTTCCAACAACAAATGTGGCATTTTTCTACAGCTCTGGAAAGGTTTTCCTCCAAATTCTTGAATCTCTTGATAGCTGAATTTTCTTCCCCTCTTATAGGCTGTGCCTGAAGTGAGATGCTACAGCACAGAAAGGAAAGCTGCAGGGATCTCTGTTCTCCTTAATCAGTCCCCTTGCTCCCTTTTACCTTTGTCTGGTGGCTAGCTAGCATTTCCACCTTGTTCTGTTTTTAGCTTGCTTGCTTGCTTTCTTCTATCAGGGATGGTTAAGTCAGTGCGGCCAAGTGCAGCGGAAAGGGGCCTTACTTCACCAGAGACTATCTGACTGGCATTGAGTACCCATGCCCCAGTGTTGCACAGTGTGAGAGGAGCTGCTTCATGCTTGCTTGCTTCATGCTACAGTGTAACCCATGATGCCCCAGCAGCACCTCCCCCTTTACCACTACTCTGCTTGAGGCACACCATACTGACTCCCACACCTAGAGTTTAACTGGAAGTCTCTATCTGCCCCTTCGTCTCCCCATCCTGGGCCCAGGTGCCTGCTCAGACAACCCAGAGAGTGGCACAGCCCCATGCTCATTCAGGATCCTGTGTGTCTGGCCTCTTCTCTGGCTCAGCCTGCCCTCCCCCCGCCTGCTCTGTTCTCCCCTCCCCGCAGCCTGCCCCCCCCCCCGCCTGCTCTGTTCTCCCCTCCCCGCAGCCTGCTCCCCCCACCTGCTCTGTTCTCCCCTCCCCTCAGCCTGCTCCCCCCGCCTGCTCTGTTCTCCCCTCCCCTCAGCCTGCCCCCCCGCCTGCTCTGTTCTCCCTTCCCCTCTGCCTCCCCTCACCCCCCATCTGTTCTCCCCCCCCCTCAGCCTGCCCCCCGGGCTGTTCTCTCCCGCCCCATAGCGCGTGGCCTGTCCTGCCTCCCCCCTGCTCCCCGCGGGCCTGGCTGGTCCCCAGAGGCGGCCCCGTGGGCCGTGGCACGGGTGGGGGCTCAGCGGCGGCTATACCAGACGCTTCGCCCCCCGGGCCGGGCTCACAGACGGTTGGCTCTGGCTCTTCTCCCCACCCCCCTCCGCTGGGGCACAGCCCCCCGACTACCTGCCCGGTCCGCTCGCGCTAGATCTCCCCCGGCCAGCAGCGCCCTGAAATTGCGCATGCGCAGAATCTCACTCGCGCGGGCCGGTATTTGGACACGGGACCCCTCACCCCGGCGCCCGTGGGCTGGCACATGCGCAGAATGACATTATTGGCGAGTCCAAAACGGGCCAAACCTGTCTGGGTTAGTCTACGCATGTGCGGAGTAGCTGACCTGTGGCTGTTCCCGTCCTCGTCCCCCCTCCCTCGGCGCGCAAGGCGCTGGATCGGTAGTTCTCGATGTGCGCCACCCCTCCTGAGGCCTTTCGGTCGGCGCATGCGCAGAGCAGTAACGGAGGGGGCGGTCCGGTGCGTTCCGTTGGCAGCAGCCGGATTCCTGTCAGCGGCGGCGGAGCCCGATCCTGACCGGGCGTGAAGCCCCCGGCCCGGCCCTGCTCAGCCAGCCGGCGCGGCGCGGCG
This sequence comes from Mesoclemmys tuberculata, assembly GCA_007922155.1. NCBI lineage: Eukaryota > Metazoa > Chordata > Testudines > Chelidae > Mesoclemmys > Mesoclemmys tuberculata. The sequence continues at coordinate 4,307,523 of ML675639.1, forward strand.
CGGCGCGCTCTGGGCTCCCCGTGCCTTCCCTCCATACGCCGGGGCGGCGGCGGCAGCAGCGCCCCTCCTGGCGCCGGCCCCCTCGCCCCTGCCGGGCCGCGGAGCTGCGATGCCCTCGGACTTCATCTCTCTGCTCAGCGCCGACCTCGACCTCGAGTCCCCCAAGTCGCTCTACTCCAAGGGTGAGTGCGGGGCCGGGCCGCTGTCGGCCCGCGGCGCCAGCCGCCCTTTCCCCGCGGGCCCCGGCCCCCACCCCGGCGGGCCCCGGAGCGGCGGCCGGGCTGCGGAGAGCTGGCTCCCGCCTCGCCCCGCGCGAGCCTGCCAGCGGCGGAGGGTGGTCCGCGCGGAGACGCTGCCCTGCTGGTCCTGGCGCCGGGGCCGCCCGGCGCTGGGAGCGGGCGCTGCCGTCCCAGGGAAGCCCCCGCCAGCCCCCTGCCGGGCGCTGAGATTGCAGCGGGGCTCCTCAGGCTGCATTCCTGGCCTGGACGCAACATCCGCAAGAATGTGTCCCGACAGGTTTGTGCGCCGGGGACAGCCAACGGCCCGGCCCGGCCCGGCCCGGCCGCCGCGAGATCCGCTCTGGGCAGACCCTGGGCAGAGGGCTGGGCTGAGCCCACGCCTCGCCTGCATCCCTTCTGCCCCTCTCTCTGCCGGGCACGGCTGTGCCTGCTAACTTCCGACGGCCGCTGCCATTTCTGAGCGTGTCTGTGGGGCCCGCACACTGAGTGGTAAACAGTACTGAAACTGAACTGGTGAGGGGGGAACGTCTAAATGACTGTGACCACAAAACGGTGGGCAGAAGGGGACTGGAAACACAATTGATCTGGATTTTCATAAAACTACTGACTAAATCCCTGCTAAAAAGCTCTGAAGTAAACGAAGTAGTTTCCGGGAGAGAGGTGAAATTCTGTCATGAATCAGAAACTGGCTAAGACTAAAAAAATTTTAAGTTGACGTATGTGGTCGATTTTCAGCGTCAAGAGAGTTTATGGTGCTGTGGGGTTTCAGCTACGTGTAGCATAATCTGTTAACTAGGGATCTTGAAAAGGGAGCCAACAGTTAGGTGGCAAAGTTTTCAGATGATGATAAAAGAATGAATGGAACGTCAGAGCCATGCTAGGTGAATGAGCAGCTTGATGTCACGTGAAAGTCCCTGTTGACAAATGTATGGTACTAAGGAAATGTAAAGTGGAAGAAATAATTTGAGCCACATGTATGCATAACTGAGTGCTAATCTTACTTTAATGTAACAGATTTGGGTGTTGCTGTGGGCAGCTTAATAAACATATCTGCTCATTGTGCAAGAGGTATGCAAAATACAAGTAAGTTTTTGTATGTATGATAAAGGGATCGAAAATAATACTGAGGATGTTATGACAAAGTAAATTAAAAAAATCCATTAAATTGGAGTTAAGATACCTTAACCAGTACCCAGTTTTTTAAAGGCAAAATCATCACAATGATGCTGTTATCACCAAAACAAATGTTATAAACCCAGGATATTCAGACCTAAAACCAAACTTAAAAGAAATCCAAACATGTTAAGGTATGGAAATACACAGTTAAGGCACTCAAACAACTGTAACTCATAGTGGTGTCATGCAATAATAGAATTGTGAATAGTACAATAATAGGGTTTGGAGTACCAAATAAGATTCAAATTATTTTTAGACATTGAATTTTTTCCCCTTATGTCATTACAGGGTGACATTCAGGTTGTTTCAGTGCCTTAACTGTGTATTCCAATTTGCCTCAGTCAGAACAATGGCAGGTGACAGGCATTTTGAAAGAGGGCAACGTAGCCTGTGGACTAGATCTCAGTGGGTTTTAACAATACTGAAAGTTTGAGGAGTGTAGTGGGATGAAGACCTTATAGAACCAGGAGTGAGGGAAAAGAGAGTTTATTGTCTAGTCAAACTGTCAGTCACCCTGAGAGACAGAGGAGGAACTGCCTTTCTGTGCAAAGGGTTCTGGGTAGAGAAGTCCTCTATAAAAACTCCTGTTTTCTCTCCTGGCTTGAGAGGCAGTATTGCAGGGCAGGTGAGGAATGATTATATGGAGGAAATGGGGCCTATTACAACACATATAGAGTACTTTGGATGAGTAAATGAACTTGATGCTATGGAAAAGCATCCATTGTCACTGTTGTTCTTTATCTTGGTTTTTTTAATTATGTAAAATTATTAACACTCTCTTTTTGGCTAAATTCCTTTGAAATGGATCCTGCTGCCATGTTCTACCACAAAGTTTGTTGTTTCATTAAGATAATTTAGGACAAAATGCTGAGATATAGGGTGCTAAATTTCTTAAAGGAGTCATTTTAAATTTAACTTTAACTCATAAATGGGCCAATTTTTCTTATGAATATTGGTTCAAATGTTGGTTTCTCAGAATATTGGTTCAAGTGCCATAATTTTGGAGGGGATACATTATATTTTTATGTGTAACAAAGTGGTTGAATCTCTGCTTGTGCAAAACTGTTCTCAACCGCAATACAGTACTGGTGCTTCCATAATGTAATTGATATGCCTTCACCTTTAGTTCTGGCCATTGCATTTCAGAAAAGAGCAGATCTTGAAAATGTCTTGAGAGAGATAAAATGACTAAAAGTATGAGTAAACACTGAAAAGAATTGGGCTATTTAATGTAGAGAGGGAATGAATAAGATGGGGTCTGATGTACGCTTATAAAATGACATCTGAAGAATTGATTAAATATAAATAATTTTAAACTTTAAATTTAATATTGGTTTAACATAAATCTATTTGAAATTGATGACCTATATTAAGGCCTAAATTTATTATAACAACATCATAATATTTTTTGTATTTAATTTAAAGCTGTACATGTTTGCTGTGAAGTTTTAAAGAAAGTCAAACCACTGAACTGCTGGAAATCATTCATTTCCTGGCATACAGCTGCAGAGAGTACTTTCTTAATTTCAGTTTGTTCAATTCAGTAATTAGTTACTTCAAAGTTAAGAAACTAATTGCAAGTTGAAAAACCAGGAAATATTTCTTTTTACAATCTCAGAATAAAAGCTTTGTGAGAGGATGGGATCCACTAATCCTAATGTCTTGAAGGCCACGGTGACCAAAACCAATTTGCTGACTACAGTTGCCACTTACTGTTTAATAAATTGGTTATTCTAAAATTCAAAACATGTTTTAATAAACTTTTTTCTTATGTATTCAGCATGCTTAAGGTAGTTTTATTTAATGAAAAAATTAAAATGCTGTGTTTTATGCATTTTTAATTGAATGTCTGTCCAAATACAACTTGACACAAATCTTAAATAACTTTGTACTAAACCATTAATATTTTAAGCTATATTGATTAAACGTGTATAGATATAGTGTATCCTTCTGATTAGCAAAAAGAAGCACTAAATTTAGTGTAAAGTCCTGTATTTAGTTGCAAATCATCATGTTTTAATGGTTACTGTCCATTGAGAACCAACTTGTCATTAGGAAAATAACTGAAGTGCAAATTCAAAACATGATTAAAAGTGATTATTTAAATATAGGCTTTCTGCTTGCTGATTTCAATCATGATTAAAATTGGTGATCTAAATCACTCTACCTTGTTATAAAACAATGAATAATATAAAGAAGATATCAGGGTTTTCTTTTTATGCTTTATCATACCATAACAACAAAGGGATATTCAGTTACATTGAAAGGCAACGCATTTAAAGCCAATAAAAGAAAACTGAATAATTAATCTGAGGCAGTATATTTGAGGCCTTTAACTGGATTCAGAAAAGTACTAATATTTATAGGGATAATCAGAGCATCTACCATTACACTATAATCCTTGTATTTTTCTTGTCTAATCTCAAGTGGTTCAGTACATAAACTAAAAAAACAGAGTTAGGAAAAAACCTTGGACACTGGGAATGAGTAGCAGTTGAGGCATCTGTATTTCTGGGTATATGACTGGGCATGGAAGTATTGAAAGGATGGGATTTTTTTTACAATTTCTATACTGTTATTGAGACGTGCAGTCGTCCTGCAGATCAGAACCCCTCTACCAGTTGGATTCTATAATTTGCCTTAATTTATGAGTCTGTTTTAAACTGTACAGTATCCCTGCACTCTGACTGAGACAATTACACTTCAGTAAAATATCCAGCTCATAGGATATTGAGTAATATTTGTAAAGTTGTTGGAAGTAAAGAGACCATATAAATGATAGCTGAGCACATCAATTTCTATGTAATTAAGCTCACTTCCAAACCATAGGAAAGATCATCAGAGTTCAGGCAGTAGGATATAAGTATATATGTTTCATCGTTCAGAATGGGTAACAATATAGAACTATCTACAGAGTGTTACTACTGTTGCAACAATGGGTGTGTCTGCTTGAGTTACATTTTACATGACTTTATCAAACAATTGGTTTGACATTTCTAATCTAAAATCTCTAAGTGCATAATTTTAAAATGATGGAGAGAAGTTTTATAGACTGTCTTCATGATTTCAAAAGCTTGATATGCATCATCGGGAACCCAGAATGAACAGCAGATATTGCTTCTCTGTGTTCAAGATGCTGTAACACGTCAGTCTTTGTAGTGATTAATACTTGCCTACTTCATCCATCCCAGTTTATCCCTTTTACATACATTTTTATAAATAGATTGTATTCAGCTTTTGAAGAGAATATCTTTCTTTAAAGATATCATTTCTGGATTCTTAGGTTTCAAACTTCCAGTGCATGATTTGAACTGCTAAAGATAAAAGAAACAAAAGCCAGAGGTTTTTTTCCCCCCCCCCATCCTATGTATGATGCTCGCTCCCATATTATCGGAGTACTTCGTTGGAACCAAACAAAAAAACTTCAGAAATCATTCTGAAAAATGATGGCAGATAGTTTCCAAAAAAACAGACCATGGCATATGAACCAAAATGGTGTATGTCATTCCTATAGAGATCTTTAAATACATAGATAATATATCGAAAGAAAATAATAATGGGTCCAACTCTAAACTTTGCACAACACCAGCCTGAAGATAAAACAATAATTTTGTCATATGAAGACAAATTAGCAATTTAAGAGCGAAGTCTTTGGGCATGTACTCTGAAGCCCTAGAGGCTAGTTGTCCTGTGGCTGATAGATTTAAGCGCTGCATTCAATACTAACAAAATTAAGTAAATGTTAAACTATTCACTTTAGCCACTGAAAGGCCACTTTCACAGTTTGTTGAATGACAGCCCCTAAATCCAAACTGATTAGTATCCACTAATTTAGTTAATCCTTTCATTTCAATAATATGCAGAAATATTAAACCACTCTACCAAAATTGTGAGCCATATTCTGTTTACGTATGCGTGTACAATGCCAGTGAAGTCCAGTTTTTCCACTGGTGGAAGCAATTACAGAACTGTGTATCTTTCTCTCTTATTAAGTTGCCTTATGTAGTTGAGTTATTCTAAAAGTTACAAAACCTGTTTAACTGTAAAAATGCATTTTGCAGAGCATTTTTTCTGCCTGTAAGAAGTAATGTATTAATATACTAAATAGCTCTCTTGTATTGGGGGTGTTTTGTAGGTACATATGAAACGTGTTTTCTCTCCCTATTTACATCCTTGGTGACTTCATAATCTTGGTACAGAAAGACCTATATAAAAATTGCTAACATTTATTAAAACTTTATGTAGAGCCTTTTCCTATTCCTGGTATTTCAGTGCTTTAATGAAAATGAGTTAAATCCCAGTAATACAATGACTATGTAGTCAAAGAGAAATAGAGCTGCCATTTTATGCTCACAGCTTTACATTAGAATTTGTTTTGAGAAGGGAAAGGTTGGGAAGGACATTGCAATTATCAGTCTATTTAATACTCATCATCATAGTATCAGAACATCTCCTAATTATTTAGGAATATTATTTCTATTCCTAACTTATATTTTTAGTTTTTCTTAGGAACAGAAGAAAGGAGCTGTCGTCATACAGTATCAGACACATGGTCCATTTAGTTCAGTATCCTGTCTCTAATGGTAGCATTTCAGATAAATGTGCAAGAAACCCTCTAGTAGGTAGATGTGAGGTGATCTGTCCTTTCTGAAGGTTTCAGCCTAATTTATAATAGTTAGAAATTGTCTTAATACCTCAAACATGATGTTTTATATCCCTTTCAAAATTTGTTAGCACTAGCTGTTATAACTTTTATCCATATGACTATCTCATTCCACTTTGAATATTGCTAGGTTCTTAGTCTCAATGGCATTCTGTGACATGGAGTTCCACAGTCTAATTACACATTGGTTCTAAAGATATTTCTTTTCATTGGTTTTGAATTTGCCACCTCTCAATTTTTTTATTGACTCTTTCTGTGCTCTTGTGTTAAGACAGAGAACAGAAGCCCCAAATCTTTTCTTTATACCATTTATTATTTTGTGTACTTTTATGTCTCCTCTATTCATCTCTTTTCTAAGGCTCTTGTTTGTTTGCTTGCTAGTTTATATATCTCGGTGTGAAGTAACGGAGGGAAAGCTAAGTTGAATAAATGGGTTTTGTATTTAGATTTGAAAGTAATTAGGTCCATAGTCATTCCTATCTTTTGCTTGGTAGAGTTCTGTTGTCCAGATCCAGTTCCTGGGAAATGTCTCCTCCTTTCATGTGCCTCCTCATATTAATCAATAGTTCTGTTTTTCAAAAGAACTATAGCTGTTGTGGGAGGTCATAGTCACAGAGAGAAATGCGATCTTCCAGGTAGCAAGGACTAGTGCCATGAAGGGCTTTGAATATCAGGACAGAAATCTTGTATAATTAAAGCTGAACTGGACGCTATTCAAGGGAAGCCAGCACAAAGAACAGTGCACCAGAGTGATATTTTTATAATAATGTGTCTTACTGCAATGCTTTGTGACAGTTGAACCTTTTCCAGGGCATGTAGCTTGAGTCTTGGATATGAGCAGCAATAAATAATCAAGCATGGAGTCATGAGAATTGGATGCCAGGTGTATGTTTGATAGGTTGGGATTCAATTTTCTGCTCAGTTGCTATGGTGGCAAAACACACTGACTTCTGTTTACTATATGTGCATGCAGTAGCGCTCAGAAGTCCCAAAGGATCCAAAGGTTGTGGGCTGATTTAATAATCTGAAGGTAGAGGTCTTCAATTATTGTGGATGTTACAGAAGAGGGAGGTTCTCTGAAGTACTTTCTTCCTACCAGTTTACCTCTCTATCCTGGGTACATCTACTCTGCTCTTCTCTGCCCTATTGGTTTTGGTGTAGGCCTTGTTCATGGTTGTGTTGGTTTATATATAAAGGAAACGTAGAACAGGATGATGTCAGTGAACTGCTGACACTTCCACCTGAGTTTTCTCACTGTCTCACCAGCTTTCCCAACAGCTTCATATAGATGTTGCATAATGTGAGGTAGATAATTGACTCTTGTGGGACCCTGCTGTTAAGAATTTCAGAGAGAGAGGAAAAGTTCCTTAAAATGACTGTCCATGCTTCATTTGAGAGGAAGAACCTGAGCCATTTCAGATCCTTTCTGTTCAGTGCTGCAATTCCTTGGGAGTAGAACAGGAGTATTTGGTGATCAATAGAACCAAATATATCAGAAAAGTCCACTGGGCAGGAGGAGAAAGGCCACCAGAATAACATGCAGTCTCAGTGCCTTGTTCTAATGTGAAACCTGAATGATAGAAACCCAGCATACTGGTGAATAACAGTTGGCACTGGTTCCTATTTTTTGCTAGTTTCTTGATTAACTTAGAAAATGGGAGATTAGATGTTGATCTGTAGTGTTTGAAATGTTTAGTGCCAAACAATGTTTTCTTTAGTACTAGTAGGCTTATTACGTGTTTAATGGTTATCACTTGTTGAATGAGGTGCTGACAATCTGTTAGTGGGGATTTTTGGATGTTTTGCAGTCCATTTGGGCCTGGGTCAGTCTTGCGTGGTAGCCCTGATTGCTGTCAGTTCTTCCATGACTACTGCTTGTGTCATTGGGCTACCTTCTTGAAAGGAAGAGTAATATATATTACTTTGGCTTATTTTCTTTGGCTTCTGGGTCATTGCAAAAAAACTGATTTATTCTATGAAATAAGATAATTCCTCACATCTGGAGATGCTGTGTTTTAGGGTTGGGTAGAGGCAATCAGGGATTTTAAAGTGATTTATGGATTGGGAATGTTCTGCAGGATATGATTTGCTGCCTTTGTGGAAGAGAAAATGAAGATAGGCCCTATACCTCCCTTACTCTCAAAAAGTGCCTTAGGATCTTTAACTTCACCTGGGCTGGCAGCAGAAATCTTTTGTTGTATCTCATGTGAATGATAG
>ML675639.1:4316217-4345878 GCA_007922155.1 Mesoclemmys tuberculata
ATGATAGCACCTTCTTCCCAGGATCACACAGCAGAGTTGGTATTCCATATGAATACATCACCTGGTTTGGTTAAAACACAGAATTCAGACCTAGAAGTGAAAATTCTTACAAATAAGCTGTTTGTAAATGAAAAGCAGTATTTCCAGAATAACTTTGTTCTCTAAAATTACTATTACATGTTAATCTTTTGTAAATATGCAAACTTATTTAATGCATGGTATTTTAAGCTTTTATTTAATAGATATAAACAAAGTTTATATTTAATGTAGAAGAAGGGTTGCAACTTGTTGATAATGTGGCAGTTAGCCAAGAACAGCAAAAACTGTTACTGGAGCGTCTATCTTGGCTGTAACTATAGAAACTCTAAACCTGATTGAGTTGCAGGTACTCTTTGGCTTTACATTTGTTCATTAGACTTTCTGAGGAAATTAATGAGGATATAGTATTAGACAGCTATTGTTAATAATAAATTCATTAGTGCGGCTCAAGCAGGAGATGTATGTTGACTTAATAAATACATTTTCAGCAGCAGAGACAATGGTTGAACAAAAGGCCATAATAGCATTTTCTTAACTTGCTTTTAAATTAAAGGTACACTGACTATTTAGTCAGGGTTTGAAATCTAGATTTTTTTTTTTAAGCAGAGAGGACTTACAGAACAGTAATAAAAATGAAACTTTAACAAAAAAAAAAGTTTGAATGTGAATACTTTCTACAGTGAGGCTCAAAAATGAAATTGACCAGTTCAGTTTCATTGTCTATTTTAAGTGAAAAGCAAGCAGAACACAGAATTATTGGTGGTAATGCAGTAGTAAAACACAAATAAGGTTACCTTTAGCACAAATAGTGTTTATACAAAAAGTTAATTTGTATAAAAGTTCATGTGTTCCTTTTCATTAGGTAATATTCATAGCTAGATAACAAGGTTTGATTGTATAAGGTAGCAATGTTGTATACAATTTTGGAATAAAACACATTGATAATTCAGACCAGAAGTATATTTGAGCTTAATAGCAGATGCTTGTAATCAAAGGATGTTTTAGACTAGGGGCTCAAACTTTTGTAGAGAGCGCTGTGCTATATTTTTTTAATTAGTCTGGGCAAAGGTAAAAATCTAGATGATGTACTCTCCTCAATCCACAACAGAACTCCCACTGATAGTAACAGAAGGCTTGTCCAGAAATAAGAGATTCTATTTGGCCTTTATACATTAAATAAACTTGTTTAGTACTGTACTACTTCTACGTTTTTTTTGTTTCTCTCTTCCCTCCTCATTCTTTTTTCTCTGCCTCTTCTCTGTCCTTAGAGAGACAAGGGGTGTGAGGTAGTATCTTTTATTGGACCAGCTTCTGTTAGTGAGAGACACAAGTTTTTGAGCTACAGAGAGCTATTCAGGTCTGAAAATGCTACTAGGAGGGTCAGCTAAACACAATATCTAACACAGTGGTTCTCAAATTTTCTGTATTGGTGACCCCTTTCACACAGCAAGCCTCTGAATGTGACCCTTTGGCCACTAGGGATGCCCCCCCTTTGCCCCTAGCCCCCAGGGGCATGCCTGGCCCTTGTGGGCCCACTCCTGCCCCTAACCTCTCTCCTGTGCCTACTTGGGCAAACTAACCCGACTGGTTTTGTTGCTTGCTGCTCCTCCACGCTGTGAGGAAGGAAATGAGGAGTAATGCCAGGGCTCCCAGCATCCAGTCGCTTTCCCCACCTAAGCTACGTAAGGGGAGAGCAGTAGCTCTTGATGTTGGACTCGCAGCACAGCGCAGGTGGGGAAGTGACCTAGATGCAGGGAGCCCTGGTGTTGCTTTTCACTCCCTCCCTCCACAGCCCCCTAGGAGGGCATGGAGGAACGTTGGGGTGGGGAGCAGTATCTGGGTTACCACTTGCCTTCCTCCCCCAATGTTCCTCCACTGGGAAGAAGCAGGGAGGCTTACAACCCTGTGCCTGCCTGGGTTCGGGGTCATAGCTCTGCAGTTGGCAGCACTCTGAGCTCATAGCCCTGCACCTGGCCGGGTTCAGGGCTCACAGATCATAACCCCCACATAATCACATTGCAACCTGACCCCCAGTTTCAGAACCAATGATCTAACAGCTAGTTTATTGTAAGCAGTTAGTACATATTCTAAGGGACCATTCAAGGTGAAGTGGCCTATTAACATATCTGTAGTTATAGGACAAAAGGGAGGTTACTGGGTTATAGTTTGTTGTAATAAACTATAAATCCAATGTCTTTATTAAGACCATGATGTTTAGTGTCCAGCAAAATTATGAATTTAAGCTTGCAGGCTCATCCTTTAAAAACGTTGTGCAGGTTTCCTTTGGGGATGAGGACTGAAAGGTCAGATCTAGAGTGATTGCTTTGTGAAAAGTGTTTGCCCACAGATTATAGTGTTTCTGTTTATCATTTTCTTGTGTTCTTTCAAGAGCTTAATTAATGATTGTCTGGTTTTACCCACATAGTTGTCAGGTCATTTAGTGCACTGGTTAAGGTACACCATGTGCTGTGATAGGTATATGCAGGACACATGGATCTTGAAAGGAGTGTTGTGGAGGGTGTTGATCATTGTAGAAGTGGAGATATGTCTTCAGGTTTTGCATGTGTGGTACTGCTTTGAATTGGTATGTCCTGGTTTGGAGCTTGCTTCTGATGATGGGCTTGGTAAGGTTGTCAGGTTGTTTGGAAGGCAAGAAGAGGAGGTTCAGGAAAGATTTCTTTTAGGATGGGGTCCCCATTCGAGTATGGGTTGCAGTTGTTTGATACCCTGTATGAGTTCCAGTGTGAGGTGGTAGGTGACAACTAGGGGAGTACAGTCAGAGGGGGTTCTATTTCTATATTGAAGCAGATTCTCTTGGAATATTTGGGTGGCCCATGATGTAATCTTTTTCTCTGGTGGAGTGTCATTGTTTGGTGAAAGCAATTCTGAATGTGCTAAGGTATATATCTCGGATTTACTCCTTGGAGCATATTCTGTGGTATCTGAGTGCCTGGCTGTAGACAGCAGATTTCTTGGTGTGTTTTGGGTAGTTACTGGATCTAGGAAGGTAGGTGTGGTGATCCATGGGTGTCTTGTATATAGTTGTCTGTATGGCTCCATTGTTGAAGCTGATTGTGGTGCCTAGGAAGTTGATGCTAGTGAGGTAGGGTTCCACGGAGTTTAGTGGATGGGTGGTGGTTGTTGAAGTTGTGGTGGACATCTGAGGGAGTTTGTTGTCTGGACAGAGTGTGGCAATATTGATGTATCTCAGGTATGTCATTGGTTTTCTAGTGCATTTCTTCCCTGTCCTTGTCAAGACTCCTTCAGGAGACTCTCGGTCTCCAACTGTGGGCTTCACTCCCAGACCCTTTTCAGTCCATCACTAAAGCAATGAGAAATAATTAATGCTTACATTTAAAGTGATATAACTTTTAGAATGTAGGTGGGCAAAATTCACACTTTTATGTCATTGTTTCAGACTTGGGGCACACTGCATCTGTTATGTTTGGTTCATGTTTGGAAGGTTGTCTTTGAAGTGGTGAGGCTTAGAAACATTAAGTGAAAGCTGAGTTTCTGCAGATTATGAAAATGCCATATGGCCCTCAAGAATACATCAAGTATAGTGGATCTGGCTTGGAGGCTGTACCTTTTGTGTCTCAGTTCAAGGCAACTGCACCTGAATTCCCTCTCCATGGTCCAGTAAGGGCACATGCTCTCAGCTCCTTAGCCATTGCCTCTCTTGGGTAGAGACCCATATCTCTCTCCCTCCTGATCGGGGGTTTTCTAGGCTGCACAGTACATTGTCTACACTGTGGATTTCCATGAAGGAGACCAATCACTGCCCTCCTAGCGGTCAGGGTTGGTTAGGGCAGGTTGCTTTGTCCTGGGTGTTCCCGTTTCTCATGATAGCTCTGTCCTTTTGATGGTCTAGTCTTTTAGTGATTCAACCCTCCACAGAGGTGTCATGTTCATGTCCACCCATTTTGGGATTCATATAAGGAGCTGAGTAATGTGGAAGTCTTCAGAAGTCAGCAAGGGCTTCCCACTTTGTTGGGGTCTTGGGATCTGGACCCTTTTACTATTGGCGTCTTCCCCAACTAGATTCCCTGCTGAAGGATAGACATCTGTCATTGTTGCCTCTTTAGGGATTTGTAGAGGAGCCTGGGCACCCCCTGTCCACCAGGCTCTGATCCAGGATCACTAGTAGAGAGGTAGGCCCTGCACATTGGGGTGCTATCTGGTTGCCTCCCTGGGTTGCTTACTATCAATGCCCCCTCTTCCCACAGGATAAAGTAAAGACCTGAAACACAAAAAAGTTTCTGACTGTCAAAAAGTCTCTCCTTTGCAGGCTTGTTTAGGTCAGTATCACCAAGCCTCAGGCAGCAAGAGTTCCTGTGTCGCTCCTTCCTGGAGTTCAGAGGGCAGGTCTGTGACCTCCGCTCTTCCTCCAGCTTCTGCAGGTATGGTGGGGCAGAACTCCTTAACCCTTTCTTCTCCAGCATGAAATTTGTATACCCCATCATAGTTCCCTGGTAAGTCAGGTTGCCTAAGCAGGCCTGCTTTGCTTTTTCCTCCAGATAGCATAATTGCCACTGCTTGATAGTACTACACAGCTCTTTCTAAGCAAGCACATTTATTCTTAAGATGAAAGTATTACAGAAAAAGTTATTAAAAACAATAAAAGAAAATACACGTTAATAAGCTTACGTGAGATCACCCAAACTGCAACAAGGGCTTGGGGTTTACAGGACTGATTACTGCCAATCAAGGGTTTTATGGTCAGAAATTCATAACAGCTCTTAGCTCAGAAGAACACATCCATGAATTTGTGCGTTTCTCCTTTATACAGCCTGAGTCTTCGATTTGCAGAGACCATGAATAGGCTGTCAGCCAGACAGTCGTTCTCTCTTCAGGGCGTTACTTCAAAAGGCTGAGTTCAGAGGTGGGAATTCGCATTCTCTCCAGGTATTTCCTAGGAAACCCACTTATCTTTGTCCTGAAAGTGCCTTCTTGCCTGGCATATGGTTTAAAATAGCCCTGTGAAGCTAAACTAATAACACATCCAGGGTTTATGTTAGTTGTCGTCCCGTCCCCGCCCCGTGAGAGAAGTTGCATTCAATCACTCAATAATCAATAAACTTATATATAATGCAATGGACTCCAAAATTTCAAACAATACTTTTACTTTTTTTGGTTCATAGTTTAAAAATGATTGTCATGCTTGTTATAAAAAGTCATTTGGAACCTTGATTTGATTGAAGATAGTGAATTTAAAAATATGCTCTCTGACCTAAATCCTCATTCCAATTGACAAGCCACTTAATTTTGTGATGGAAATGCCACATTTGTGGGGCAAAGGGAAAGAACGGTGTTATGACTGCAGGTTTTTATTATTCAGGAAGCTATTTGAAGTCAATCAGAGGTTTTGAAATGCCTATAAGTCCCAGCAGGAGAAATAGATGAGTGGCAAGGTGCATGATCATGGTTCTGCAGTTTAACAAATGGATATTTACACACACAGGGCAGATATTATGTTGCATATTTAGAGAATATACTCTTGGATTTGAACATTCATGCATGTCCCTTTCTCATTAATAAGAAGCACCTGAATAAAGAAACTGGTTGAAATTGAACATTCAGGTCTGCTTAAGGCTGTATGGTAATGTCTGAATCTAACTGACAAATTGTAAAAAACTAAAATAGTTGTAATTCCCAAACCCCCTTGCATACCTTGTTATAACCAGGTGTTGATGTTTCAAATGTAACGTGTAGAAACTGCTGAATGGCAGTACAGGATGAATATATAGAGATGATTATGTATTCTGTATTATAAATGGTGCCACTGCAAAATAAAGTAAATATTAGTGCTTTACATAATACGTTTCATAGTATATTTTACCTGTCTTTTTCACTTGCATGCAATCAGTCCATCCATCAGTGAACAGGGAGGTCACACAATTGTTGTTTTTCTAAATAATTCAAAAATCTTTCTGCTTACTTACAAAGTTTTACAATGGAGCAATAATAATTCTCTTGGTTTTCAAAACAATAGTGGAGTTAAAAGACTATCTCTTTGCTTTTTAGGTGAGCATGAGCAAGATGGGCAGTAATTCACAGTTCACTTTTAATATCCAGAACATACGCACAAGTTGAAACATGCTAAAGAAAGATTTAGAGAGTCAGGGAAGTCTCATGGTGAGGGTGAGCTTTGCATCTCAGAATATGTGCATGGATATAGAAGGCTGCTCAGAGGCATTCTTAAAATACATTTATCTTTTTAGTTGCACGCTACATTATTCTCCCTGCCAGAATTGCAGGCCACATTCCTGTGCCAGCAATTAAAAAATGAATGCCAAAGGGAGAGTTAAAAAAGGATCCGTATCTTTAACCTGCAAGCCCTTCAGAAATGGCATGTGTTGATAACACCTTGCCTAGACATCTGCACAGCAAATAGACACACAAATCAGAAGTAGTTCCGTTAAGTACTACAGTGCAGGGTAAGTGATGAAATGCAAACTTGAATAGTGCCTGTTTATATTATGGCAATTTCTGTGATCCTGTGTATTGGATCCCTGGTCCATTAAGTCCAGTGTCCTGTCTTACAATGTTCAGCACCAGCTGCTTTCCTTAAAGTCCAATTTAACCATTCTCTTTAAACTAATTTTTTAAACAAAATTGCTGCATTCTTTGGTACAGGGACTTTGTCTTCCTATGTGTTTGGGAAAGTACCTAGCACATTTTGGTCATTACTATAATCTAAATAACAGTAATCTGAACTGACACTGTATATCTTGTTTCAATCCTAATTTCTCCTTTATTTTTGAAAATTGACCCAACTCTGCATCTCTCAACTGGTGTAGGAAACAATTTCAAGAACTTCATCTGCCATCAGCTGTTTCTGAAACAGTGATTGAGATCTGGTTCTGTCAGATGGCAGTGCTTGGGTACACAGGTGGTTGGTGTCTTAGTGTACACAGAGGCAATGTGAATTGAAAAAGGTAATGTTAAACAAGGCTTCTATTTGAATTAAAATAGAGCTGACAAATATTACTTTAATACAACTGCTCAGGGTATATGCAGTTGTATTTGCTCTTTGAGTCTGCCAAATGGGAAGAATTTATGTACTTTAACAATATCTTTGATCAGTTCCAGTGGCAGCTATTTTTGCTGAAGCTAATCCCTTAACTAATTCTTCCACATGATATAACTTGCCCTTTGAAAATTTAGCAGCTCTTGAAAAATTTGAGCCAGTTGACCTTTTCATAACACTTGTTTTAATTGAGAAAGCCAGACTCATTGCCTGTACAGTAGACCCATACCATGTAACTATTAGCTTGTTCAACAAGCACTGCTGTTTAATAACTTACTTTTACTTACCTTTCACTTATGGCATTTTTGATGTTACATACACTAATTAATTAGATTTTACTGTTTTGTGGAAACTTATACCGTGCAGCACTGTTTTCTGTTAGATTTCACCTTGGGGCCATGGTTTTCTGTTGCTCTTGGATGAAGAAGGGTAGCGTCAATATGGATGTAGACCACTGACATATTAGCCTGAACTGACAAAGACTTCTCACAACTGTCCCTTGTCACTGCAAAAGTGGTTTTTCAGACCCAGTTTATGCACTCCACTGCCCAAGGGTCTTGTGGTTGGCAGTCACTAGTGCAAGAACCACTGCACACACCATGGTGCTCAGTTATGCACTACTTTTAAAGCAAATTACTTCACTGTCTGGATTTTTAAAAATAATTTTAAATCATTGCCATCATGCTGAAAGGAAACCATCCTGTGAACTTGCTCCTAGCTGGTGAGAAGCTAGTGTTCAGGACTGGTATTGATTCAGGGAACGGAAGAACTCTATGGTTAGCTGAGCTCAGTGATATGGAGTACCCTCTTGTGACCAGGTGGCCATATGGCTGGCAGAAAAGTAAGCAATGCAATGAAAAAAATCAAGAGACTTAAAGTTCAGTATAATAAGGCCAGGAACACCAAGAGTTAGTCCAGCTCCAGATGGAAAACCTCTTCGTTTTCTGAAAAGCTGACCCAAAATCTGGTAACACTGCCTTCCACATACCTGGAATTGCTGTCACAATACAGAAATGCCTTGGGCCTCATGGTGATGGATGATTAAGAAAAGCAACTCTGAGAGCATGGCAGTACTGATTAAGGCATAAGTTTGATAGGCCTGTGCCTAGGGTCTTCTAGTCTAGAGTTATGATTGAATCAGTCTCATTTTAAAATTTTTTTTTCATCGTTAGGAAACAAAACTTAAATGTGACTTGAGTGAAAGTTATGTGGAGGAATCTGCCTGAATTTGCAGGTAGCCTCTGACAATAGCTATGGGACACATGAACTATCCCTTTCATCTCTGGAGTATTGACTTTAAGATCCTCTAATCTGGGGGCCTCCCCACCAGCACCACCCCAGCAAAGGACTGTGTCAGAAGAAGAATGCAATGAGCCTGGATTACCCACCCAAGCAGATACCCTTGCATCTGGTTGTGAGTGGTTGCTGTCTCTCCTGTTTCTCAGGCTGTTGTTGTTTGGGGGGGAGGGGGAGAGAGGAGAGTGCTGCTGTTCTCCTGACAGGGAGTGGAGAAGGGGGCCTTATATTGTTACCCTGGTTTCTTTAAGATTAACAAGGGATTCTATGTCTGTGCCATGCCATGTGGTAGGGGGAATAACGGAGCCCCATGTTGTTGTATGCCTAGGGCTTCAGATTGCCTCAATTTGGCCCTTGGATTAAGGAGTCATGGAATTCTGCTAGAAGTGTTGGATATGTTCGCTAATGAAGAAGGGGAGCTTTTTAAACCAAATTCAACCCTTGAATGCATTTGTTGGGCTCCCACTTATTTCTTGGGAGCCTTGTACATGCATGTTTGGGGAAGAACTTGGTTTTAGCAGATGATAAATGCTCTTTTTACAGAAGAAGTTAAATCTTAATTCAATATTTCCTTGTATAGTTCTTTCCTGATGCAACATCTATCTATCAGACTAACAGATTTCCCCATTTGATTGGCTTGGTTCTCATTGATTACAGCTAATTTTAATGGTGGCTAAATAGATATTGCATGTGCAGTATGAGAAGTAGCAGTAGTCTGAAGAAAAAGTAGAAATTCTTAAATATAGAAATGAGATGAAGCTATAGAAATGTTGTTAACAAATACTTTCTTAGTGTATAGTTTGTACCATGTACTGTATGTATCTAACACTTCAGTAGCTTCTAACAACTGACCATGTTCTAACTATGAGTCTGACTTGTTTAACTAATGGCCATCCTGTTATTACTAAGCAGTTAACTACAAATATAAAAAGAAAAATGGTCTGAGTGCCAAATAAGCTTGACTAGTCTACAAACCAGACTTGCTAGACAGGATTTTAAATAGTCTCAAATTTCAACATTGTTTTCTCTTCATTTGAATCTGGCCTGAGTATTGTCAATATATGAAGGGAGAAAGTTGAAATTTGAGACTACTTAAAATCCAGCCTCAGCAGCTTGACATGTATGCATATCTTTTCACTCTTCCTTTCTTCCACTCCTGAATGTGGGCACAGGATATAATGGAAAAATAGTTGAAGTGTGGATGTGTTCGTTGCAACTAGCATGTATGGCATAATTAATTCATTAATATGTTAGAATGTAGAGCACACTTTCAGAGAGGAAGCTCTTCTAGCCATAAACTTTGGCTGTGCCAGTACTGAGGAGTCCTGGTTGGTAAACATTAATGTTTGTAATAAACTAAATATGCAGTAATGTTTAGCATCAAACATTAAACTTGGTTTGTAAACACAAAGGAAAATGAAGTATAATCTGAATTAGCCAGGAAGCATAAGTATTTTTCAACTGTTACAATAAGGTGGAAGATAATATTTGAGACAAGTTAGAGACCAGGTAAAACAGGACCATTTCAATAGTTGGAGCACACATGAAGTTTTATTGCACATGTGATTAGTTTTCAATTTATTTCTGTTTAATAAAAACAAAACCATTCTTGGCAGGAGAGAGTTGGTAATCCTTGTAATTTCCAAAGGATTTGACTTTTGCAGAATAGGCCATTTTCAACCTTTCTCTAAAGAAGAGTCATGTTGAAAAAATTCTTCTCATCATGAGTTCCATTTCAGCTCTTTAGAGTGGGTAGGTACAACTGAACTAAAAATTTAAAGTTTTAAAAATTTAAAACTGATCTATAAGAACTGAACAGAAGGCTGCTTTTGAAAATACACTGCCTATATAAATAGCATCTTTATATCAGGCTCTCAAAATGCTTTATATAAGGCAGGCAAGGGGATAGAAATGAGTAACTTGCTTGTGGAAATTTACCATATAATTAATAAAACTGAAACAAGGGATTGGGTTGAAGTTGTATTTTTGACCTCTGTGTCTCCATCCGTACCCTTTCTAAGTGATGAGTCTACATCTGCACTGATCTTAAAATAGAATCCTGAGGTTTACCTCATTTTTAGGTTAGACTGACCAGGCAACAGCACCCCCTGCTTTACCAATCATGTCCCTAGCAGATCTAGGTGGGTTTTGGCTTCTGCTTAGATTTCCATCTGGGAGCCTGTGATCAGTGAGAAAATGTAATGGCAGAGCTTGTTAGAAACACGGTATGATTTTTTTTATCCATAGAAACATTGCAAGGAGGGAGAAGAGCATTAAAATTAAACAGGCAGACAAGCACAGTGTCTTACATAACTTTAGTCTTCCTTACCAGTTTAAGTAAGTATCACTTGAGCCAGGCACCCTCCTCCCCCAGTATTAGAGCTGGGCAAAACAGGCTATATTCCCCACATCTTCTGCCTCTCTGACAGTCTGAATCCTCCTTCCTTCCTCCTCTGTCTTTGTAAATGTGAACATATGTATTCCTCAGGAAAAATGCTGTTTTCTATCCATTTCAAAGATATTCATTCAAGAGTTCCCACCCAAAGATCTCCTGGTTTTCCAACAGGACTCCCAAATGTGGACAATCGGTGTATGTGTTTTTTCCAGTGGAAGTCAAAGGTAGTCTCCCAACAGTGGACTTAGTGTATTGTGCATTTGAGCCCCAGGCAAGTAAATTAGAGCCTTTGCTAGATTCCTGGAGACTTAGAAAAAACTTTGGCTAGTTCAATCCATAAGGTTCCATAGAGCTAGCCATACTACAGTACTCAAACAAATAGAGAGACATGCAAAATTTGTAAAATTAATACAGATATTTCCTGTGCTCTTCATAAAAGGATTCACCTGCCTGGTCTCTGAACAGAGGCAGCTCTCATTTTGTCCACTCTAAACAATAGTGTTGTAATTGTACATACATGTAGGTCTGAAATTTTGGAGCCTCTGTCCTTTTAGGAATAAGGCCTAAAATGTATGTAATCATTTTAATTTTGTTTGAGATATGTGCTTGTAGGATAGCTCAGCAGTCTTCTTTCTAATACCTTGCAACAAGTCATGGGTTTATGCGTTGGAAGATGAACCAAGTCTTGATTATCAATTTTAGCACCTCATGTAAAGATCAATTCTGACCTACTTTTGAAAGGAGAGATTCACTTTGTTGACCATAGCCACTTTTTCATGGGAGTTGGGGCTGGTGCTTAGTGGGGGAACGCTAATGAAGATTGGCTGGAGACTATTTGAGAAGTGGGGAAAATTGTTAAATATTCTAGTAATTTGGGACTGGTCAATATATGGTAATGGTATACGAAGCTTTTCACCCTGCTTGTTGGTCAAGCAGCACTTGTCAGGATCCAGCCGGCATCAGTGACCTATATGAAATGAGTCTCTGGTTCCTGTTGGGCAGATGATAATCACAACTTGTTTGACCATGTCAATGGAGAAGTCAAATTATCATGAAATCCCAAGATGTGATCCCTCAGAACTAGTGTAGAGGTGTGTTATCAGAGGGTTAGTCTGCTGTACTGTACCTCTTCTGAAAATGTCTTCATTTTCTGGTCACTTTTTACTAAAAATGGCTAAGTGTTAGGGAAGTGTAAGAACACATCACTTGACCGCAAAAGGAACAGAACTGCTATTCCTTTTTTAAAACACAGACTTTAGTTTCTTAGAGTTTTTAATATGGTTCCTTATATAGTTTTATGCATGCATATTAAGGAAGTAATGTGTTCACAGTGGTATTGAAACTGGCATTTTAGGTCAGAAATTTCCTTAAAATTCAGTTTCCTTTCTGTTTTCGAATTGTTGCATAGGATGTATTTTTATGCTGGCAAATTATGGAGGTGCTGGTAGCAACTCCCTGGTTATGATTGGAGTTCTGCATTGAACCTAAAGCAGGGGGTCAACCTCCTTCATTTGGTATGAAAAATTCTGTATTCTCCCCAGTCTTGCAGGACTTTGAGAATAGAATGAATGTTCTGAGAAATTACAAGTAAATCCACTAGAGTTAAAATTAATGAAAAATTGTCTTTTAAGAAATTTAGGAATCAGTGTCAGTCATTTCTGGCCCAAATGATATTAATAATGGAATAACACTTGTCCTAGAACTTTCTGTATAGTTACAATTAATTGAAATCTTGCGCATAGGTTCTAGTTGCAGTTATAATTTATAAAAGTTACTATTTTTTAAAAAACAGTTACTACATATCTTCAAATTGTTAGCTATATCCTATAGTAGCATTCTCTTTGGGTTTTTTGTTTAATGTTTATGAATGACATTTTTACTAAATTAAAAAAAATTCAAAGACAAAGCTATATTTGTTGAGCTGGGATAATACAGTAACTTGAGTAACTTAACATTAGTGATGTGTTGTAACTATGGAACTTCGAGTAAGTGCAAAAATGGAAGGGTGTCGTTTGCCTCCTGTCCCCTTAATAGATGCCGGTGAATAACCTGTTTTGAGAAGTCCCTGCATAGTAATTATTTAAATAACACTTGCCAAATCATATTGGTCTACATTTCTAGAATGTGTAAAATTGGATACAAACGTAGGATTTATACTGTCTGTCCACATTTATATAAAAGTAATCTTTGAGTGAATAGAGAGAGCTGAAACTCCACAGGAAAGCTTTATATGATATTTGGAAGCATGCCAAAATAGTATTCCATTAACACATGCCTTTTCAATTGTTTAACTTCTATTTTAAAAGAATTAATTTTTCCACTTACCCTGTTGTACAGAATTGTGAATATTGAGATTAACATTTTTTCTAAAGGGATGGGAATAGTGCTGTAACTGATTAGTTGAATTAGAAATTACTTTCCCAATTAGTACTAAAACAAATACAAATCTTTTGTTTTAACGCTATTGCTGACTTTTAAAAGAAATTGCAATCAACCTTTCAACTTTAATCTTATTTTTAAAAAGTTAAATGCTATTATCAGTTTTCTCTATTGTTTACTTATGATTAAGTGCTGGCAATGGTAGGAGCACTAGTGTAAACTTGTTTTCAGTATTTTTTTTATCACTCTGCCATCTAGACAGTTGGAGAGTGACATGGTGATGAGAATGCTGGTGGCCAATGTATGCTAGCACTCACTGTTGCTAGCGCTGTTTGGAGGTGCCCTGATCCTTCAGCAATGATAGATCTTTATTAAAAATTTTAATCCATGTAGATGCAGCCAGAGTTACACTGTTGCAAGTTCCTTGAATAACAGCTAACAGTCTGCACTTCAAAGTCTGGTCACTATCCTAAAATACCGTCTTTGGTTTAGGATCTAAAGTGCCCAAAGCTATCTGGAAAATTTTCCCAGTTAACGTGGTGATAGCCTTTAAACATATAACCTAGTTTAAATTATGTAATTTCTTTAGTTGAAATTTCATTATTTTCTATTTAGTATATTTAATCAAATTAACATAAACCAAATACATAAGACATGACCTCTGAAGTAAAAATGTGAGAATGATTTAATTAATGCACTTCAATTACTCATTAAACGTCTTGGTTTACACAAGCTATAAACCTCTGTTCAGTTCTCTTGCCTTCTGCATGGATTTAGCTTTATCATGGAATTCTATAATGAATAGTTGTCATCCTTTTTAGTAGTAGCCACAGACCTAGTTCCTACCTGCACTCATTCTGGATTCTTGCTAAAAATAATCTTGCTGCCTATTACGTGTGTAGCTTAAAAGCTTCAGCAGAAAACTTGATTCTTGGGATATTTGACTCTACTTTAAGTAGTAGTACACACAAAGAACTATGTTAAAAGAATGCTACAGTTACAAAGTCAAGTACTCAAAGTTAGCACTTCCTAACTTTTTAAGATTGTCTGTGAGGAAGGTGGTATTATAAATCCTCATTTTATAGATAGACAATTGAAGTGCAGAGATTAATGTCAAAAGTATCCACTAATTTTGGGTACCCAATTTGAGAGGCTTAGAGGTCTGATTGATATATTTTTTTAAAGAGTACGTAGCATTATGTGCTTCGAATCTATTAAATGTCATATCTCCCATTGACTTAAATTGGAGCTGAGAGTGCTTGACACTTCGGCGAATCAGACCCAGGGTCTAAAGTTGGGCACCTAGAAAATGAGGAACACACGGTAGTGAACACCTGTGAAAAATTTGGTTTAAATAACTTGCCCAACACATCATGCAGGAACTCTGACAGAAATAAGGATAGAATCCAGTTCTCCAGACTTGCACTGAGTTGCTTTAACCCTTAGGCACCATCCTTTCTCCTTCCTGCAAGCAAGTCTCCTTCATTAAACAGATCTGATTCATCCCCGGAGCCTGGTCCATCTTGTGCTCTTAATGATGCAGGGCTCCTAAGGAAAGAATAGTATGTGGTCATGTAATTAAAGACTGTATCATTATGCATAATCATGAAGTTGCTCAAGTAACCTTAATTCTGGCATTTTGTAACTTTTAAGAGCTTGATTTTTTTTTGCAGCCTTAACATTTATTAATGTATTTTAGTGTGTGAATTCCTAGGATTTAAAAAAAGCAAACTGAATCGTATTGACACCCACATGGATTATTAGTAGATTTGGAACCTTTAGATCCACAGCACAGACTCTTGAACTCATGCAGTGAGAGCAGTAGTAGGTTGTCATCCTCTATGTGGACCAGCACTAGAAGAGGATGACACACTTTTTCTGTGGGTTTCAGAGCAGTCTCTTGACAGTGGAGGAAGGTTGAGGCCTGTGAATCTTGAATTCCATGGCAAGCTCTGGAGTGGTTTCCTCCACATCTTCTCTAGTCTGTCCCAGTCTTAGTTCTTCAGTGTTAACATTAATGCCCCCTCCCCCACAAAAAATAAACTTCTGTAAACTGAGCAAATTTTATCTAGTCAGTGACACTGGTTTTTTTATAGTATATCTTTTTAAATCACTTTCAGACTAGAACTGAACTCTAGGTTCTTAAACAGTTTGTTTCATTTCAAAGGATTCCCAAGGGCTGTATCAATATCACTGAAATGCAGTTACATTTGGGGTTGGGGGTGACAGGCACCTATGTGACACAGAACTTGCTACACAATAATTGAACTAAATTTTGGTACTCAACAATCCATTAGAAGCTTTAGTAAGACTATAATCTGTTTTCCCCTGTTTTATCCCTTGAAGTGGTAGCATAAAATCCAACTCTGTACCTAGATTTCAGGGTGAGGCTCATTCTTTAACAGGAGGGTCTTCATTCCAAAGTGACAGCTGTTTTGACCATAAAAGATTGCCTGAAGCTCTTAGATGAGGACTGTGGTCAACATCTCTGCTTCTCAGGCACACTAGAACTGTCTGTGGCAAGGGTAAAGCTTGTTTGTGCAGTAGACAGGGCTTTCTTTGGGGCCTATCCAAAGCTATGCAGTGAACTCCCACAGGATCTAGCAACCACCTTGACCATCACTGCTTCCTGTTCCAAGTGTAGGGCACATTTCTTAGACTGCCTTCAATAACAAATGCACACACATCACAGCAGGCATCAAATGACTACAAAAATAAGTTTGAAAAAGCTCAGTTTTCCCATTACACGGAGAGAGAATCACATGCATCAAATGGTAGTCATGTTTAATGTCAGCGTTACCAACACCTGAGTTATGAACTGACCATTCAAGCCTACACCTCATTTGGAACCAGAAACGTGTAATCAGACAGCTGCAGAGACCAAAAAACAAGTGCTGGGGTCCCTAGTGCTGGAGCCGGAGGGAGGGGAGATCAGCACTCCCTTCCCCTGGCTCCAGCAGAGAGCAAAGCACTCTATTGGGTCCCTGGGCGCTGGGTCCCTGCTGGAGTCAGAGGGAGGGGAGCACTGATCCTCCATCTCTCTGGCTACAGCAGGAAACCACTGCCTAAGGACCCAGGTGGAGCGCAAGGTTCCCTGCAGCAGCCAAGAGGACTGGAGATCCTCCTTGCTGAACTCCTTCCAACTGGCTGCAATGGCGGGCGGGGGGAGGTGGTGCACAGCTACAGACTGGGGACCAATGAGCTAGGCAGAAGTTCTGCAAAAAAGGATCGGGGTTACGGTGGATAAGAAGCTGGATATGAGTCAGCAGTGTGCCCTGGTTGCCAAGAAGGCTAATGATATATTGGGCTACGTTAGTAAGAGCATTGCCAGCAGATCGCAGGAAAAGATTATTCCTCTCTATTCAGCATTGGTGAGGCCACATTTGGAGTATTGTGTCCAGTTTTGGGCCCTCCACTACAAAAAGGATGTGGACAATTTGGAGAGAGTCCAGTGGAGAGCAACAAAAATGGTCAGGGGGCTGGAGCACAAGACTTATGAGGAGCGGCTGAAAGAACTAGGCCTGTTTAGTCGGCAGAAGAGAAGAGTGAGGGGGGATTTGATAGCAGCCTTTAACTACTTGAAAGGGGGTTCCAGGGAGGATGGAGCTAGCCTGTTTTCAGTGGTGGCAGAGGACAGAACAAGGAGCAATGGTCTCAAGTTGCAGTGGGGGAGGTCTAGGTTGGACATTAAGAAAAAGTTTTTCACTAGGAGGGTGGTAAAGCATTGGAATGGGTTACCTAGGGAGGTGGTGGCATCTCCATCTTTAGAGGTTTTTAAGCTGAGGCTTGACAAAACCCTTGCCGGGATGATTTAGCTGAGGTTAGTCCTGCTTTGAGCGGTGGATTGGACTAGATACCTCCTGAGGTCCCTTCCAACTCTAATATTCTATGATGGGGGCTGCTGGTGGAGACTGGTGGTCCTTCACGGTTATAAAAATCATATTTGTGGCCCTCAAGCCAAAAAGTTTGGGAACCACTTATTTAAGATGATTCTCATTCTGCATCTTGTGTGCAGAATTCTGAGAGCCTCTCTACAAAGGCTAACGTTTGATTGCATGCACGAAGCAGGAATTAGTAAGAGACTAGTTATCGCTTGATCTGTTACACATTTTCATTAAAAAACCAAAGGGATAGATTCTCCGATGATGTAAATTGACATGTGAGAATGTACACCAGCAGAAGATCTGTTCCTAAATCCTTCTCATATTTGTGACATACCTTGACATATGACGTGTGTATACTTGGAGAATTTGTTGGTGTACTTGCAGATTTTTCAAGACAGGCAATGGTGACCAGATTATGTCTTTAGATTTACACTGTTACCTAAAAATTTAAAAAAGAGTGCTTACCGTTTTGGTTCTGTTAACTTATTTCTGGTGAACCATCATGTTAACTAATTCTGATATTATGTGAATTATTTTATTAGTTTATAAACTGTTCAGTTGGTGTGAATGAATATGTACAGCTTTACTCGGTCTTCAATTACCCCATAGAACAAAATCTTAGTTGTCCTTGATGTAGAACATATTGGTGTCTTGGATGTTACTCATTCCCTCTGGTCAGTGTGGCCATGTGAAATGTCATTTTTTGGATTTTCAGAATAATTGGCAAGAAGATAAGAGTTGCAACAGCTGACCTCAGCTGTGAGATTAGGAGTGAGGGATAATCAGAGCAAGGGCATTTGAAGAAATTTTGACAGCATCTAAAATATTAATTTTTCACACATCAGTCCC
Source organism: Mesoclemmys tuberculata (assembly GCA_007922155.1). Lineage (NCBI taxonomy): Eukaryota > Metazoa > Chordata > Testudines > Chelidae > Mesoclemmys > Mesoclemmys tuberculata. The sequence continues at coordinate 4,334,090 of ML675639.1, forward strand.
ATTCCCTTGTGTCCTTGATCTGAGTAGTTGGATATGTGAAGCATGGAATCCTCTAGCAAACTAGCACTATGAGGTTTGGATGGGGGAAGGGAGTGGGAAATTGGGAGCCTTGCTGTAAATACTGGCTGATAACTGCCTGAATAGATGCATGGGATAGGAAACAGGTCGCTGCCAATCTGAGTGTGTGTGGTTTATGAACCGGGGTTTGTGCTTTTACTTTTGCTAAGTAGCAGATTTTTCTCTCTTGGTTTGATTTGAAACATATTGTTCTCACTCTAAGGCAAGAATATATGGAGAAGAGGGATGGTTAAAAGGACACTTTACTCTTATGGAAAACTTTGAATATAAAAGGAAATGCAAAAAGTTAAGCTATTCATTAATGCAGCGAGGGATGGTGAAATTGATTGACTATAAGTTGGTTGTATCCTGTTATGCAGCAAGGTGACCAGTGAGAACTGGAGAGCCGTTATCTGGGTTTTTCTTCTACTTAGGTGGGAGCACAGGAAGAGACTGGGGATTTATGGTCTGGAAAATGTAGTTCAACATTTGGGTAGCTATTTTTTGTTGCAAACATTTTTCTTGACTAAATTAAAGAAAGTGGGTTTAAGAATAACTGTGTAATTAATATACGGTGATGAGCTATTGGTTGGTTGTCACATGTCTACAGTTTTTGGGAAGATAATAGGTAATCTACTATAAAGAGGGCTGATCTGATCTGCAAGGGAACATCGCACAGTATTCTTCCAAAACTTCTGAAGGTAGTTGGAACTAACATAGGTAGACATGAACTCTGCTCTTGTAGTGAACATTAGGCAACAAGCTTTCTTTCTGCAATTTCACAGATGTCTCCTTAAATTCAGTTTGCACCTGAGGATAAAGAGCTGGATTTCTCATCAAGGCATTGTAATTAGATTTTGCTAGTGTGTCACACAACTTCCCTCCTCATTTATATCTACCTCTGACTTTTCAGGTCACTTGGTCAAAGGAGGTCTTGTTGACTACTTATAATTTTTTTAAAAACAGTTCAGACAGTGAATTATATTTTTATTTCAGACATTTACACTGGGTGTACTGATCAGAAACGGGCAAATAAGAACTAACATTTTCCAGTAGCTTGCATAACAGTAAACTGTTTGAGCTAAATAATTTTAATCCAATTTAAATATTATGCACACATTAAGCATCTGACAACCATAGAAACTCAGAAAATTAAGAGTTAAGTTGAACTGGGTTCTTAATTCACTCTTTAGTACTTAGTAGCTTGCAAAATATTGTCAGTCAGATTGGTACCATAGGACAATATCTGAAGGCACAAAGGCCTACTCACAAGCTGAGTGCAAATATGCAACCATGGTCAAAATAGAACATTCTGTTGTTGTTGTTGTCTTAACTTAGGAAGAATTGCTCATATAAATATATATCCAGTGTTTTCCAAAGTAGCATTTTGCAATACAGCGAATGGTGGAGGGCTATATAGAATAAGAATTTTGAGAAGCGCCTAAAAGGGTTAGATGCCCACTTCCCACTGAAAATTAATGGGTGTCAGGTCCCTAACTCCCTTACATGCCTCTGAAAAGTTTCACTTTTTGGCTTAGAGCACACAACAATTTACATTAAACTAGTTCAACAATGAATTAGATTTATTTTTAAAAAGTAGAATAAAGATCTTGGACATTTAGCAAATGTCCAAGAGATTTGGATTTTCATTCTCCACAGTCTTGCATAATTTAAGGTCATCAGTAAGAGTAGTCTTATATTTTGGATGATGATAGATGCTTGTCTAATGTTAGGTATGTTGTTTTATGCTTCTGTTAAATAACATAAAGATCCACTGCCAATAGTCAGAAGCCGGTTTTAGCTTGTTGGACAGTCACAATGCTGGCTATTGTTTTGAGGCATCTCTGAGCCAAAGGGAGGAGTGGTGAAGATGTGATCAGTAAAATGTTGTCCCTAACATTTTTATAACTTCAAAAGTGTTTGTAGGAACTGCCAAAGTGGATCAGATCAGTGATCCATCTATCTTAATATTCAGAATAGAATTAGAATTCTATTTAAAACCATTTTGCTAAATTTACCTGCAGTCAGTGGTCAATATATCTGGGTTAGTAAATGGTAGTTGATTAGCACACTAGATTATACTTGGAATGCTACCAGTTATTGTTTGGCCTTTATAACGTTTAAAAACCTGATACTCTACAGACATGCAACCACTACGTTTTCCAATGGAAACACCAACTGTGATGATGGTCAAGCTTGAAGCGTTTTGGACAGAAAATGAATGCTGTCTCTTCACTTCAAAAATATGTTGGCAGACTGAAGGTGCCAAAGTAATAGTTTTCAGAATGTCTGAAGTGAAACTGTAGTCTTGGGATATGCTTGCTCACTTGGGAAGGTTAACAGAAATGTGTTTCTTGCATCTTAGTTGGTGCACGTTCATCTTTTTTGTATCACTTTTTACAGTATGTATTTGTCTTGCTTCAGCTGGCAAACAGTAACTTTGATTTATTACAAATTACTGTACCATTGGTTCATGCTTTTGTTTTTTAAAGTCTGCTTTTCTGCAATTATGCTAGACATTATGCTGTGGGGGAAAAAATCCAAAAAGTCATTGGATTTCTTGATAAATTGAGTTTGTGCCATTCTGTATTGTAAATTTAAAAACCTAGATAATAGGGTTTGCCCATGGAAAGTAGGCACACTCAAATGCATGAATATTTGGTTTTAAAAATCTGACCCTAAAGTATTACAGATCCTAATACTAATATAAATATTTTTATGCAATTTACTACATTGGATAGTTCTTATTTTATCGTTTGGATTTAAACATTTCTTTGCAGTGTAGTGAAGGAAAACATTATTGTACCTAGTACATTAAAACCAGAAAGTAAAACACACATTAGGTAAAATTGACCAGTCGAGATTCGCAATCCAAGATGAGTAGAAAATGTAAAAGTAAAAATATAAAAAATGAAAAGTGAACTAAAATTAGGAGAATCTAAAACAAAAAAATCTAATTCTTGAAACTACATTAATAACGATCAAGGTTCAGCAGGAAGAATGTAAATATAAGATATATGTTGAAAGTAAAAAGAATCTAGAGGTACCTTAATATATTTTGTAAGAAATGCAAAGGTATTAATGTTGAGGAACATAGTAGCATTGAGATGGAGCTTGTATTACAAGTGGATATGGCGGTAGGTGGAGATTCAGCTATCCTGGGAGACAGTTGTGACCTGGAGTCTTTGAATCCTCCTGAGAAGCTTGATTTAAGAACAAAAAAAATTTTTTTGTGTAATTATCCCTGCTTCTGTAAAACAAGCAGTTTTGTTATTGTGGAAACATTCCACTATACAAATGTGGTATGCTAGAATAATTGCTTGCTATATGTGGCTGAACTTGGAAAAAGCTTTCATGAGAATTATTAAATGTTAGTGATATCCTCTGGTGACCTTCTGATAAATTAAATGCGGATTAAAGGTGTGTACTGGATTAGGCCCATGACTGACTTTGCACTTGTTAAGGTTTGTTGGCATATGTAACTTAATTTGATATGTGCAGCAGCCATGGGAGGGGGCCCCTTCTTTCCCGCCTCTTCACTCCCATTTTGGGGAAAATGTAGTAGCTTTAATCTCTCCGCTACCTGTTTCCCCTCCATCTTCTGAAAAAGAACTTCCAGAGACTGATGCTGCTTTGCCTCTTTCTCCACCTCTTCTCTTATTTAAGTGACAGAAATTGAGCCACTCTGCTTCCTGTCTCCCCTTTCCTTTAGAAAAAAGCCAGGGGCTCCTCTGCCCCACTCAGTCCACTTTTTCTGATAGAATTCCTCCTGACCATGGAAAAGTGGGTGTGGCTTTTCAAGTGCTGATAATATATATGATGTATTTTCGTGGTCTAATACTAGGTTTGATTTTCTGCATCTATAATTGTGTAGAAATTTTAGCTATTAATACAGCATAAACTTAGATGTAGTGTCTCTGAAACAACTGGGTCTGGGATTCCAAAGTGTAAAATGCACACATTACCCAGCAGTTATTTTTTTACATGTTCTGAAATATTCTTGACAAATTCTTCTTGGTACATATTATTTTTACTTTTGTATTTCAAATGCAACCCCTGTTGATCCCCAGTGTACAAAGAGCTAGTGGCCTGATTTAGCAGTGTTCTGCTACTTCTGCAGAGAGAAAGAAAAAGATCCTTGAACATTCTGTCTTTCAGGAGATGTGAGCTCAGTTGTGAAAAGTTCATGCAAGAAGTTATAGCTCATTTCAGCAGAGGTCCAAAAAGATAAATATAAGGAAAATAAACATCCTTTTAATATGTAAGGAAACGTAATTCATTTTGTTTCAGTGAAGGAGAAAAAAATTGAGCAAATTTATAAAATCACCTTTTCCATGCATTTCCATTGAAGTACCTTATTTAGAGGTCCATGCTGCTTCCATAAGGTATAGGCTGATTGAGTGGTTTTTACAGTAAACTAGTTTCTGTGAGTTAGTAATTTATACGTGAAAGATAAAGGCAACCTAGGATGTAGATGTTTCTTGGTGTTTTTAGTGGGAATGATAATACCTTGTTAGTGGAAATAAGTAGTCAGATACTCTATGGTTTGATATATTTAAGTAATGACACAACACAAAACTTCTAATAAGTGTGGTCATGTAAAGTATGTTTAAGAGATGTTGGTAAAGAAAACCAAAGCTTATATTTGATTTAGCAATTGCAGGCAGCCTTCCTAAAATAAAATGTTGGGGCCTGAAGTCCAAGAGAGACCTCTGAATGTAAGTGAGCAGTGAAACAAACAAACAAAACTATCGCCATCCCTGCTCCCCCAAAAAATCCTGTAAAAATTGAACCATACTACTTTATGATGTATAAATAAATATTCTTCAGGTTTTTTAAAACAAAATTTGTGGTTATTTTTACATTAGGAATTAGTCGCAGTCTAGGGCACAAATTTCTTTTTTCTACATCACCTTCTGGCATTCTCAGTAGTTCAGGCATTCAAAAATCAGACAGGCTTTCCAAAATCATGAGATGGGATTAAAAATGAAATTTTAAACAATACATTTTGTGGTGTTTGTTTGCGTGCGGTAAAATATTACACTCTGGAATTTTAAAGATTCTTCTGCAACTGAAGGATAGAAAGTTACTCTTTAAATGAAAGGTGAGATTCTTGCCTAATTGATTCTGAGAATCAAGATTTAGACAGCCTTGGGTTTTACAAACCCATTCCAGATATCAACAGCCTTGGCCCCAAGAGTGGCTGGTGGTCTGTTGCTAGGGTCTGCGGTGCTGAGCCAGAGGGGAGTTGGCAGCTGACTTCTATCCCTGCTGACTGAGTCACAATGGAGAACTCAGAGGCTCATAGGGGTGGTAGGTGTGGAACAGTCACCGCTGCCTCTTGCTTGGCACATTTTGTGTAGCTAGGTTTTTGTGAGAATGAAGGATTGTGGGCCTCCAGAAATTTTGGATGAGAATCCAAACCCCCTGACACTTTGAAGTCCTGAATTAAGATATTTGTATTTAAAATAACCAATAATTAACCAGAAAACACTCAGACAAACTTCTTGTGGCTCCCAAATGCTATAGCTTATTTGGAGAATTTTCTCCTCCCAAATGTTGTCAACTATACTACTGTCCTAGCTGTTAGAACCATCCAACACAGAAATTTGTTTACTTCAGTTTTTTCCCCTGTAAAGCCTACTTGAAACTTCCTGAAGCTATCTCAGACTGCAGTGTGACAAATAACAGATATCATTGCAAACCATGCAATCTGTAGCATTTGTGGGGGCAGAGAATTATGCATTTAGGGATCTTAGTGTACCAGGAGTGTGGTCATCCAATCCAGTCCCTTCCTGTCACATGCAATCCAAAAATATAATCCTGTCCACAAATTTATCAAGCTCCATCTTAAAACGAGTTAGGTTGTTTGCCACCACTAGGCTTATTGGAAGCCTGTTCCAGTACCTGGCTCCTCTGATGGTTGAAACCTTTCTAATTCCCAGCCTAAATATATTCATGAGCAGTTCAGGGCAACTGCACCTATAGTTCTCCTTTAATGGTTCAGCATCGGCAACCTCTCTTAAGCTTTCAGCTCTCCGGGCGGCTATCTCTCTTGAGTGGAGACCTACTGCTCTCCATTCTGACCAAACAGGTCCCTGTTTTCTCTGAGTTATCCCCATCAAAAGACAGCCTGCCTAGGAGGTCATCTAGTCCAACCCCCTGCTCAAAGCAGGACCAACCCCAACTAAATCATCCCAGCCAGGGCTTTATCAAGTTAGGCCTTAAAAACCTTTAAGGATGGAGATTTCACCACTTCCATAGGTAACCCATTCCAGTGCTTCACCACCCTCCTAGTGAAAAAGCTTTTCCTCATATTCAACCTCGACCTCCCCAACTGCAACTTGAGACCATTGCTCCTAGTTCTGCCCCCTGCTACCAATGAATACAGCCTAGCTCCTTTCTCTCTTGAACCCCCCTTCGGGTAGTTAAAGGCTGCTATCAGATCCCCTCTCACTCTTCTCTTCTGCAGACTAAACAAGCCTAGTTCTCTCAGCCTCTCCTCATAAGTCGTGTGCCCCAGCCCCCTAATCTTTTTTGTTGCCCTCCTCTGGACTCTCTCCAATTTGTCCACATCCTTTCTGTAGCAGGTGGCCCAAAACTGGACACAGTACTCCAAATATGGCCTCACCAGTGTCAAATAGAGGGGAATAATCTGCTGGCAGTGCTCCTACTAATGCAGCCCAATTGCCTTCTTGGCAATAAAGGCACACTCTTGACTCATATCTACTTGTCCATGTAACCCCCAGGTCCTTTTCTTTAGAAGTGCTGCCTAGCCAGTCGGTCCCCAGTCTGTAGCAGTGCATGGGATTCTTCTGTCCTAAGTGCAGGACTCTGTACTTGTCCTTGTTGAACCTCATCAGATTTCTTTTGGCCCAGTCCTCTAATTTGTCTAGGTCACTCTGTATCCTGTCCTTGCCCTCCAGTGTATCTACCACGTGCCCCAGCGTAGTGTCATCTGCAAACTTGCTGAGGGTGCAATCCACCCTATCCTACAGATCATCAATGAAGATGTTAAATAAAACCGGCCCCAGTACCAACCCCTGGGGCACTCCATTTGTTACTAGCTGCTAACTAGACATCGAGCCATTGATTACTACCCATTGAGCCTGTTGATCTAGCCAGCTTTCTATCCTTCTTATAGTCCATTCATCTAACCCATACTTCTTTAATTTACTGATAGAAATATTGTGGAAGACCATATCAAAAGCTTTGCTGAAGTCAAGGTAAATCACATCCACCACTTTCCCCACATCCACAGAGCCAATCACCTCATCATAGAAGGCAATCAGGTTAGTCAGGCATGACTTGCCCTTGGTGAATCCATGCTGACTGTTCTGGATCACCTTCTTCTCTTCAAGTGCCTCAAAACGGATTCCTTGAGGACCTGCTCCATGACTTTTTCAGGGACTGAGGTGAGGCTGTGACCAGTCTGTAGTTCTCCAGGTCATCCTCCTTCCCTTTTTTGAAGATGGGCACTAGATTTTCCTTTTTCCAATCATCTGGGACCTCTCCCAGTCACCACAAGTTTTCCAAGATAATGGCCAATTGCTCTGCAGTCACGTCAGCCAACTCCCTCAACACCCTCGGATGCATCGCGTCCAGCCCTGTGGACTTGTGTATGTCCAGCCTTTGTAAATAGTCTGAACCTGTTCTTTCAGCACTGAGTGCTGTTTGCTTCTCTCCTCAGAGATGATACTAGTGTAATTGTTAGCAGTTACAAGTTACCACACAGCACTTCCTGTGCAAGTCTGTTTTATTTTTAATGTAAAAGCACTAGAGAGAGAACTTACATCACAGCCAGCTTATTATACCCATTTGTTCTAGTGCCAACCTTGTCCTTTAACTTAAATAGCTCTTTTCCCTCTCTGGTATTTACTGACCTCAAGTATTTATAGAGAGGAATTGTATCCCCTCTCAGCCTTTATTTTGCTGAGCTAACCAAGCCTAACTCTTTTTTGATTTCCTCTTGAAGGTTGGTTCTTCATTCCCCTGGTCATCTTCGTAGCCCTTCTTTGTGTAACCCTTCTGCCACACAGAACTGGTAGCAGCAAGGGCCAGCTTCTATATCTAGGGGTCCCTGTCAATGATACCACACCAAACTGGCTCAAGCTCCCACCCAGTCACCTGGGACATCTCACACTATCCCCCGGGTGCCCCAAAGGGCAATACTTCCCCTCTCGCAAGCACAGAGTCTGAGTGTAGAAAGTAAACCTTTTCATAACAGAAGGGAAGTAACATAGCACTGGTTTGGGAAACAGTGCAAACAGATTTCATTAGGTTAATGAGCTAAACCCATCCCGGGGTATGGGGCGTGTCCTTGGCCTCTCCCTTCTTGCTTTCCCCTGTACTGACCATCATAGTTGCAATGTCCATGTCTCGGTTGGGGCTCAGCCAGTTCCCCTCTGCAAGCTCCTGCTGGATGCAGGCTTGACCAGGCCTCCTCCTCTGCTGCCTCCTACCACCTCCGGGCCTCACTGAGTCCCCACTGCTGGCTTTCACTGTCTGCTGGCGACAATCGCGCCTGGCTCCCGCCGTCTGCTGGCCCCCCTCTGTCTACGGATGCTAACCAATCCTGGCATCTGCAGGCACTGACCACTTCTGGCTCCCACCATCTGCTGGCATTGACAGCTGTTGCTCCTGCTATCTGCAAATGCTGCCCACTGCTGGCACCTCTCTGGTGGTTATGAGTCAAGATTTCCCAGTCTTTCTAGTGATTCAACTTTTAGTAAATCATTCATTCTACCTTTTAACAGTGGGAGAAGATTGTCAATCCATGCCTGAGTGTAGCCCTTTGCTAGGGCTAGTGCAGTCTCAACAGGAGACTTCTCACCCTTCCCTCTCCACTTGCAAATGCTGAAACATGCGTCTACCACCCTTTTGGGGCTCTTTGGGTGAGAGTGAATTTTTTATCAGAGCAGGCTAAACACAGATCTGATGCCATTTGTTCATACAATCGAACGACGACATTTCATTACCCCTGCAGTTAATGCAAAAGTGACTTGTAACACAATACCAGACACATTGACCATTTCCCATCAAGCTCACACCTAGTGTGCTTATGCAGTATGCTGAGTACTTAATCGTACTCATGCAAATACAAAGCCCATGCAAATAACGTGCCCCCCTTTCAACTGCTGAGCAGGGAGAGTGCCACTCACACTTTGCTTACATTTGCGCTTGTTCTAGTTTGTATTTGTCTGTCTTGAAGATGGATGACCAGGATTTTATAAAGTATTCCAGATGAGACCTTACCAGTGTTTTGTACAATGGCATTAATACTTCCATATCTTTGCTGAAAATACCCTGTGTGATCCATCCTAGCATCCCATTTGCTTTTTTCACAGCTACATCACTTTGATGGCTCATTGTAATCCTGTTATTGACTCATAAACCCAGTTCTCTCTCCTATTCTGACATTTCCAACTGATGAACCCCCATTTTATAGGAGAAATTCTTATTAATCCCTAAATATATGACCTTACACTTTGTGCTATTACATTTCATCCCGTTTCTTTTACGCCAGTTCCCGAGGTCATCTAGTTCTTATTGTATAATATTCTGATCCTCCTTTGTATTGACTCTCTCTTTCTCTCTCCTTTGTATCATTAGAAAATTTCACTAGCACACTCCTCCTTTTGTCCCAAGGTCAATTATGAAAATATTAAACACGGGTCCCAAAACCAGTCCTTGAGAAACTCTGCTAGTAGTGTTCCTCTAGCCAGATAGTTCTTTCAGCACAAACTGTTTCCCATTTAGCCAGTTCCTTATTCATCTTATAATTCTTATACTAAATACCATCTTCTTCAAATTAACTAATAATTTCCCATGTGGTACAGTATCAAATAGTTTAGATATGCTGCTTTCCCCTTGTCTAAAACATCAGGTTTTTTTATTCAAATGCAGATATCAGATTAATCTGGCACAAAATCAGTCACATTTGGTAATGGGGGGCATCAGGACAGTGCAGTACATAGGGCCTGATTCTCTTTTCACACTCTTTATCCAGTGTTACTCCATTGCTTTCTGTGGATTTGTTCCTGATTTACACTGGTGAAAGGGAGAGGAGACGCGAATAATATATAATATCACTGAATTGAGTTGGTGTTACTTTTATAACTCAACAGCAAGAGTTCTGTGGCACCTTAAAGACTAACAGATTTATTTGGGCATAAGCTTTCGTGGGCAGAAACCCACTTCATCGGATAAAGCTTATGACCAAATAAACTTGTTAGTCTTTAAGGTGCCATAGAACTCTTGCTGTTTTGCTAAAAACAGCCGAACAGGGCTACCTCTCTGGAACTTTTATAACTGAAAAAATCATACTTAGGACAGATTCTTCAGATCTCAAATTTTTCTGCCTTTTTCCTTCACCACGTGTTCCCCAGTCAGAGGTTAGCTTGACAGTTTTATTGCCAGCTTGTTCTCTCATAGCTGTTTGGCTATGCAAAGCTGAGAGGAGTGAGCAATTGTTTTTAGTAATGAAGTAGATGCTATTTAGTGAAATCCTGCCCTGGGTGGTGCTGTGAGATGAGCAAGGATCTTGGAGTGATATTTTCCAGGGAGGGGAAGGGAAGGTAGAAGAGATTAGTGTTGTCTGTGTCCCTTTCTGTAAGGCGTCTACACTACAGTGTTTTGTTGACACTAGTTATGCCGGTGTAGAGCCACTGCTGTTGCATGTCCTCACTATGGTGCTCGTGTCAGTGGAGTGCATTCACACTATCAGCTCTTCCATTGATACAAGGAGCAATGATCTGTGTAGCTATCCCACTGTGCAATTGCAGGCAGGATGTCTTTGGGAAGGGTTTGCAATGCCTCATGGGGCAGGCACAGCATCCTATGATGAAGGTTCATGAATCCCATCATTCCATGGGGATGCGTGCGTGCGTGCTGTCTCTTTTAGTTCAGACAGCATCTGGAAGCAACCAATCCTGAGACAGAAGCTGGTGCGCAGACAGCTGGTGCCCCCTGTCCCTCCCACCTCAGTTCAGCAGAGACCTGTACACCGGTGGGGAGAGGGGGGCCCCTGCCTTCCTCCCTGGCTTTGCACATCAGGAGTTTTCTCCCCTGGACCCCCCAGCAGCCGCCCATGCTGTCTGCATGCCTGCCATAGGAGAGCATGATTGATTCCCTCAGGGTTCTCCCCACAGACTCAGGAGAATGATCCACCCTCTCCCCTGTAGTCCAGCCAAGGAGTTCAGCTGAGCAGTGGCTGTGTGAACTCTCCACACTGAGCAATTTCAAACTTCCGGGGGTTTTGAAAGGGGAGGGGCCTGTGTAGCTGGAATGCAGGGCAGGGCAGTGCAGCAGAGTTGAAACGAGTGAGCAATGTGGGCATAGTAGGATAGCTCATGGAGCCCAGTTACGGCACACAGCAGCTACACTGATGCTTTGTTCCTGTTCATTTGCTGCAAAAAGTTCTATGCCTCTCGTCGAGGGGGGTTTATTTTGTCGCCAAAGCAGCAGAGCTGTGTTGGCAGGGGGGGAGGGGGATTGACATTGTGGTGTGTACAGTTCCATGGTTTTATAGCCAAAAGCTAACTTTTGTCAACAAAGCTCTGTAGTGTAGACCAGCCCTCAGTGTCAGGTCCTTGTGAAATGCTGATGCAGGGATGGTGCATGCACAGTGCTAATGGAATGGTGATCGGTTTTTGGCAGCAGGGTAGGAATAACTACAACAACAAAAAGTGAAAATTTGTATTGTGGGAAGTGTGTGTGTGTGTGTGTGTGTG
>ML675639.1:4345888-4388614 GCA_007922155.1 Mesoclemmys tuberculata
GTGTGTGTGTGTGTGTGTGTGTGGTGGCGGCTTTTTTTTTTTTTTTAAAGTAATAAAGGGATTGCTGCCTCTTTCCCCTGTGGTAATCCATGCCTGTAAAATGGTAATCTATCCCCTGTACAGGGTAGTTTTGGGCCAGGACAGACTGCACTGCGACCCATTAAAGAAGATGGTTGGAAGCATTGTGTTTTGTCTGAACTTTGTTTGGAAGTCATTTTTACCCCAAGAGGGATAGACTTTTGACTTTGACCAGAGGGCCAGAAATTCCACAGAGTCCTACAAGCTTGTGGAAGACTATTGGCAGTGGGAAGCTGAGGCAGCAGACATGTCTCAGCTCTGGATTGGTAAGGTTGTGTTATATACGGGCATAGCGGTATGTATTTTGCTCAATCACTTACGTTGTATCCTTTCCTCTTTTGTTTTTTATGTATTTTGTCCATTTAGGTTGTAATTTCGTAAGGCAGAGAATCTCTATTCTCACATGTCTGTAAAGTGTCATGCATGCTAATATCACTATGTAAGTAAGTAACTGCATTGTATGGTTTTATGCTAAGAGGTCTAGTCTTCTCTATGGATGTAATTTCCATTATTGTATATTGAAGTATTGTACTGTATGTGCACTCATTGAAAATAGCCTAGTCCTTGAACTCCTTTCCTACCTCCTGTTCTCTGTGCCTTTTGGTTAAGTGTGTATTTTATAGTTTGTAGGGTGCTGTTTAAAATAAATAAGAATATATCTTTAAAACTCTGGATTAAGAAACAGAACTCAGGTATTTAAATCTTCTGGACAGATTTTTTTTAACTCGGAATATTCAGGTGAATAAAAGTCTCAGGTTGGTGTGTCAAAATATATTTTGTTGGAGTGGTAATACAGTTTGTACTTCCCAAAAGAAGATGAGCCAAGAGGAACTTGTTTCCAGGTCTAGCTTCCCTTTCCCACTCTCATACACATCAAGGAGATACATAGTTTAGCTGATGGACTGGGAGGATTAAAGTATTAAAGGCTGAAATAGACTAAAGACTTGTTTATTGCCTACAAGGACAACGTGTCTTCTGTCCCCACGTGGTTGCTCAAATTTTTTAGCTAAAACGTTAAATGTATCCGCTGTAAATTCATTCCTTCTCACAAATACCATTACTTTAAGCAAATAAGGCTTTGTGATAGAGTTTGAGATACAAAGGATACTTAGCATTTAAGTGGAAATTAAGTACTAAGATCTTTCTTTCAACTTCAAGGTTGTGTATTTGATAGGCAATCTGGAGACTGTTGGGTTTGGATATGTTACCTACTTTACACCTGCAAATCTGGAGACTTTAAAACATAATGATGGAAAGCATCCCCCCAGAAAACATTGTTTCATAACAATAATAAAGTAGGTACTTGTCAGTAGATCTGTCCTACTAATAGAAACCCTTCAGCAATGCAATAATATAAAATATCAAATGTCTGGACATAGTGAAGTTTGGGGAACAAACTGGAATGTCTGAAATATGATCCAGGTAGTGAGTCAGCACTCTTTTATCTCTGATTCTCCTCAAGCCTGTACATCGGGTATTTGTAGCTTTTGTCTGTCTGTCTGTCTGTGGCCTGGTCTACACTGACGCCAGTGGTCGACAGAAGATACGCAAGCTACGTACTGAGATACACAAGCTACAATATGTATCTCCTGTCGACTTACTTACGGTGCTGTACCATGTCATCTCCAATGCACTACATTGATGGGAGATGCCTTCTGGTCAATGCAGGCTTACTCTTTTTGGGTGGGTGGATTTAAGGTGTCGAACGGAGAGCACTTCCGGGATCGATTGAGCAGGCAGTGGAGACCTGCTCAAGTCAGTCCTGCTGCATTGATCCATGGAGCCCCAGCAGTATAGATATACCCTCTGTCTCTGTGTCATCTCTAGAGAGAGATTATGTTAAAAGAATGATCTGGTCAAGCACTGAAAAGTTAGAAAATGCCAGAGCTAAGGTTGCTTGTAAAAAATTAATTTGGCCCATTATACACATGCATTATGAAATGGTCTTTAATTATATGATACAATATTTTTTCCGTAGAACCCCAGCCTCATTCAGTGCCAAGGATGGACAACCTCTGGGGATGAATCAGTTGTTTAGTGAAGGAGACTTCACTAACAACAGCAGTGGTTCTCAGCCAGGAGTACGCAGGGGTCTTCCAGGGGGTACATGAACTCATCTAAATATTTTAACTAGTTTTACAACAAGCTACATAAAAAGCACTAGCAAAGTCAGTACAAACTAAAATTTCATATGGACAATGACTTGTTTATACTGCTCTATCTACGATAGCTGAAATGCAAGTACAATAATTATGTTCCAGTTGCTTTATTTTATAATTATATGGTAAAAATGAGAGAGTAAGCAACTTTTCAGTAATAGTGATTGTGACATTTTTGTATTTCTATGTCTGTTTTTGTAAGCAAGCAGTTTTTAAGGGGTACAATAATCTGGAAAGGTTGAGAACCACTGTTTATAGAATTCTGCCTCCTTTGTTGCAGAAGTTGGAAGGATGATCTCATGGCAAAAGTAGTTAAATGCCACCCTGGTGAAGTGGATATTATGTCTGCCTCTGCCACAGAGTTCCTTTGTGATGCTTGACAAGTCACTGCAATCTAACTTTTTAGTGGCATGTGCCTCATTATCTAGGTGTCCAACACAAGATCCTCAGTCTGATTTGAAGAAGTGCTCAGCATTCAACAGCTCCAGTTGAAGTCACTGGAAGCTGTGCTTTGAATATATAAAATGCTATATAATGCTACATACTCCTAAAGGATATCCAAAATTAATTGTTACTTTTGATCTTATTCTCTCTGAACTTCAGTTTTCCATCTGTAAAATGGAGGTAATTAATACCCCCGCTTCTCACAGGGGTTTTGTGAAACCCTCAAATACTGTAGTGGGGAACTCTATAGAAAAGCTTGGGAGGAAATTAAAAATTCTGTATTTGATTCATGTGCAGTAAACAAGGCATGGGGGCTATACGTTGAACAGTAAGGAAAAAACAAAATATGGAATAGCTTGCTTATTTAGTGACCAAATTTTGAGTGCTTGACTTTTCAGCTATAACATTCTATTGGATATAATGGTAGAGAGTGAATGATCTAAGATGATCTTTTAAAATGGGGGTAGATATAATTTACATTTATAAAATTCTCCTGTCAAGGCAATTGAGGCCATAAAGTTCATGATAACCTGTAGAATACAATTATGAAAACACAATAATCCCCATTTGATAAAACTGTCCTCTTAAACATACAGTAAGCGCCTTAATGCCCTAATCACTTTAACAAAGCAAAATAATCTACCAGAATTGAAAAGTAAACCAGTTACATAATCAGGCTTTTTAAAATATGTTTTCAAATCTCAAAAATGTATGGACTGTTGTAGCGTACCTTGTTTCTGTCTTTGCTAGTCATAAAAATCAGGATTTCATTTGTGACATGCTAAAATATAACATCTTTATTTTGCATTGGCGCAAGCGTAGGTATTGCCTCTGTATGAAATCCTAAATCCAGTATGAAGCTGGCCTATGTCCACACTGAAGACATACCAAAATTACCAAGAGCAGAGAACAAGAATATCAGATCTAATATGTACCATAGGTAGCTATCAGAACATTTTGTCTTAGTATTTTGTCTAATGTAGCTAACTATCCCATCCTTTTCCTCAACAAATATAGTTCTGAGAGGTCACTCTGCAAATAAAATACATAAGAAATTCAGTAATGCTCTGATTTCCCCCCCCCCCCCCTTTTCATGAGCCTCTTCATTTTATTTTCTTTCTTCAAATCTCTTGTTCCTTTATCACTATATATATATTTTGCTCATTTGTCTAGAGGTCCTATGTTCTACTCTTTCATAATCATGACAATTCACTGTTTTTCTGTGTTGCATTTTCCTCTCTTTTGCTCCCTTTCTGTTCTGTTTTCTGATCGCCCTCTTCCACCACTTTTGTTGTAATACCTATTTCATACTCTCCCACATCTCTCTTGCCCTGTCTCATTTGTGGTACCAACTTGTTTTCTCTCTGCTTCCTTTCTGTTTATTTCTGGTGTTCTCTCTCATCCTATGCTTCCCCAGGTCTGGCAGCTACTTCTCTTCCCCATTCCCTTTGGTGTCTGTCATCTCCCACTTGCCCCCAATGTTCTGTAAGTCTGACCGGGGTATTGGCGTTGAGGGGGAAAGGCAGACATTCTTCTTCTCCTGCCCATCATAACCCTGAATCTAAACTTCAAATACGCCTGAAATTTGAGATTCTTCTTTCCTCTGAAAGTGATTCACCAAAGGAAAAACTGTTTGCAACTTATTGTTCCTTTCTTATATAAGAAGATATCATCCTCATCAGTCTTGTAGTAGTAGTTATTTTTTGCATTGGAAATATTGGGTCTCAAGTGTCTAATTTTTATGGATCACTTTGGATGACGAGTGTTGTAGGGAACCTAAGATGAAGCTGGATTTGCAACTAGCCTAACCCTAAAACTGTCAGTGTCATATATACAGCCCTCACCCCCCACTGATATTTTGAGAGCTGATAGAGTTGCAGTTTAGGTTTTAGCCAGTATTGCTTTGTCAACACTAGTATTCAGCAAAAAGAGAAATCAGGCAATAATCTATCTGAAATTTGTCATTAAAAAAAAAAAAAGCTTACCTTTTGGGGAAACTGGTAATGCAGGTTTTGTACAAAATAAGCTGCAGATGGTGTGAATGCTGGTTTGTTTTTTTAACCATTGACCTTTAATTTCAGTGAATAAATAAAATTCTTCATCTATCCTACTGTGGAAAGATTCAAATTTAGATCAGATAATTTAATGGACTGTTTGTTGGCACATGATTATTGGGAGTTTTCTCATCTGGACATGAACATGCCACCAAGCTCTAAATGGACACACCCTGTAGTTGTCAAGTCAAACAAGAAATAGTCTCCCCCATTGCAAGGAGTGATACAGTGTGTACATCTTCAGTACAAAGGAAGGGGTTTTTATTCCATATGTTTTCTAATACCCAAGAAGGGTGGCTGGAGACTTGTCCTTGATCCCTGCCATCTCAACCGCTTTATTTGCAAACTCATGTTTCACGTGGTCACATGGCATCTGTAATCTTATCCTGCGAAAGGGACATGTGGTTTACAATGCTTGACATGTAGAATGCGCACGTTCACATGGACATTCACTCCGCTCACAGACATTTTTTCGGATTCATAGTGGTCCTAACAATTTTCAATACAGAGTACTCCCATTTGGCCTTGCTACCAACCCCAGGGTTTTTAACAAGGTCTTTTTGGTAGTAGCAGATCATATCAGGTGTCATGGCTTCACTGTCTTCATCTATCTCAATGATTGGCTTCTTGTTGCCAAGACACATCAAGAAGCCTTTGAGTTGATTTCATCAGTACTTCAGTTCCTGTCTTTCCTAGATGTCAGCATAAACATGAAGACATCTGTCCTCACTCCAACATATACCTTAGACTTGATTGGAACATCTCTTAATTCAGTCATCCTGAGGACTTTTCTGCCCAGCCACAGTTCCTGGTAATGAACAATAAGCAACTCTCCAGCACCATTCAGAACTTGTTTTTCTCTCTTGGGATTTATGGCTTCATATACTTGTCATGCCATTTGCCAGGCTCGATCTTCATTGCCTGCAAGCGTGGCTTCAAACAGTGTACCCACCAAACCAACAGTCCATGAACACTGTAGTAGCTGTTCCTATCAAAGTAACATCTCTGCTTTTGTGGAAGAATCTCCACCAGGCATGCAGGGGCATTCTCCTCTTTTCTCCCTCAACGAGCTAGGATGATCATTACAGATGTCTCCCTTTTGGGGTTGGGAACTCCATGTGGACAACCACACAGTGCAGGCACTTGGACATCTCAACAGTCCAAGATGT
Organism: Mesoclemmys tuberculata; assembly: GCA_007922155.1. NCBI lineage: Eukaryota > Metazoa > Chordata > Testudines > Chelidae > Mesoclemmys > Mesoclemmys tuberculata. The sequence goes on from ML675639.1 coordinate 4,351,793, forward strand.
GCATCAATTGTATACAAGTGTGGGCAGTTTTCTATTCATTCAGGGTCACCATGTCCTCCTAATGTCTGAGAACATGACAGGCATCTTGTACATCAACAAGTAGGGGGGAGAAAGTTCCATCCCTTGCATGCAGATGCAGTCAGTCTAGGGAATTGGAGCATTGGCAATCAAATCACCCTGTTGACAGTTTATCTTCCAGGTTATCAAAATGTGCTAGCAGACTCCCTCAACAAACACTCTGCTGTCCTCCCTAAGGGGGAGTTAAATGAGTTTATGGTATAGGGAACACCCACAAGGGACCTGTTTGCTTCTCAGACAAGCAGGAATTGCAACATATACTGCTTCAGAGGAGCCCTAGAATGTCACTCTCAGGGTAATGCTGTTGTACCCCTCTCCTACCTTACCCCTATTACCATGGATCTTATGGAAGATTCATCAGGATAGGACATGTATCATCCTCATTGCCCCAACTGGCCCAAAGAATTTTGATTCCTGAATCTATGTATGTCATCCCAGTCATCGATTAACATTCACTTTTTTTCCCCAATCTTCTGATTCATGAGAAGGGCAAAATCAAACATCCCAATCCCCAACCACTCCATCTCAGAGTGTGATTTTTGGGGGGCATCAACTCTAGACAATTTGTGCACTGAAGCGGGACTAAGCAGTCTAATTAATAGTAGAAAAGATGCCACTAGAAAATGCTACCTAGCTTAGCTCTGATGGCAGAACTGGCTTACCCTATATTCCATAGAGAGATGGTCTCGTTGCGCTTACGTCCTAGGTTCATACCGGAAATAATTTCAGTGTTTCAGTTGAGCCAGTCTGTTCACTTACCTGTGAACCACATGCATCTGCAGATGAGAGGAGGCTTCAATTCTCTTGACGTGTGCTGAGCATTAGCTATTTACCTGCAAAGAGCAATACCAATCAGAAAATTTCCCTGACGGTTGCCATAGCACAAAGAGTTTGAGGTCAAGGTATATCGTCTCATAAAATATCTAAATGGATCGTGGGCTGTATTTACCTTTACTTTACTTTGTCTAATCTTCCTTACCCTCATGGGGGTGAGAGCTCACTCCATGGAGAACACAAATGCTGTCAATAGCATTGCTTCAAGTTGTACCTCTACGTGACATTTTCAAAGCAGCTAGTGGAATTCTAGCCACGTTTGCGAGGCATTATGCTTTAAGACAGGACTTCTTCATTGATTCATCCTTTGGATGGTGGTCCTTCAAATGGTTCTGCCACTTTCAGCTTCACACCCTCCTATGTGAATACTGCTTGTCAGTCACCCATGGTGGAATACACGTAGGAACCAGCATTCAAAGAAAAGAAAGTTACTTACCTTTGTAACTGGAGGATTTTTGACGTGTGGTTTAGGGATATAAATATCAGTTACAAAAGGGAACCGTTTACACTATTATATAGTTTAACCAATATAATTTGTCTCCTACCCCCCACACTCCACCTCCTCCCTTCAGCCTCTGGGTAGCACCCTCAGCCTGACTCTGTGGGGCACCTCCCCTTCCCATCTCAGACCCATTGTCCTCTGTGTTCTGCAGCGGGGTGCTCTGCAGTGCCTGCACCAGGGCTTCAGCTTCCCTGGGCAGCAGGAGCAGCACAGCTGCCTCCACCATGGCCCGACGCCATCACAATTGAGACAGAGTGCATGCTGCCAGTAATCCCTCACACGGCTGGTTACCAGCCAAGCATTAGTCTTAGGGGTAGAAGAACATTTATTGGTTAAACAATTAGTATTTCAGATCCCTAGCATGGTTCCCATCTGTATTCTGCTGCCTGCGCTCCTTTCCCTCAGCTTTTGATCATTCTTGGATTCATGGTAGAGGAAAAAACTGCAGAGGAGGTCAGTCCACCCTGCCCTTTGACTCTTTGGTTGGAGGTATGAGGAGAGTGAGTGTGAATGCATGGCTCAACAGATGCTGCTTTCAAGATTCTGTGGCTCCAGGCACATGAAATGCATCCATATCCACAGTGGAATACAGATAGGTATCACATATCTCAAAGAATCTCCAGTTACAAAGCAGTCTGGCATTGCAAGCTTCCACAAATGGATTGCCACTCACTTCTCCACTGTTAGAGCAAGTCTCGTTTTAATATTGCTGCGCTTCAGGGCTGGGGAAGGCTCTGCACAAAGTGCCTCGAAAGTGGCCTTCCAAATTTTGGCCTTGCTTTGAGCAAGGGGTTGGATGAGATGACTTCCTGAGGTCCCTTCCAACCCTAATCTATGATTCAAAAGTTCTGGAGCCACTGCTCGTCATCTCATAACTGCATAATGATATGATCCCACCAGTCAGTGCTTGTTTCCTGGGACCAGATATGATGCTCCACTGTGTTCAGTTGCTGTGCGACTGCCAGCAGCAGCTGGGGCTTGTTTTGTTCTGTGGCTTGCAGCAGGGATGCTTGAAGGACATCTCAGTGTGGCATGTGGTGGCTCTGGTCTCAGCTCTGGAAATACTGCAGGATAAGGTGCGCAATGTTTGTAATGGTCATCACAAGAGTGGACAGCTGAGCGACATCAATGCTTCTTGGGCTATGGCATATATGCAGCTAAGGCAGGCTTTTGAAATAAAGCTTGAAAAGGTATGGGTTGTTTGCTGTTGATATCAGGGTAGGGAGGGACAAACTGCATCGGGGGAGGTGAATGCCATGTTCCCATTCTACCCTGAGATAATGTTTTGGTCTCATGAGGGATTGCAAACCCTTCCCAAAACCCCTGCAGCTAGTTGCAATGTGGGAAAACTACCCATGGTGCACTGCTGTCTGCATTGATGCTGGTAGTGAGAATGCACTCCACCAACACAATGAGCGTGGTGTGGACACATCTGACAAATGTAATTATTGCAATGGCTGATGTTGATTTAAATTAAGTGGCTTTAACTTTCTCGTGTTCACAGGCCATTTACCTTCCAAAGAATCAGTGAGAGTTTCTTCACTCTGCCCCATTTAGTGAGTGTCTGAGGTTTAGGACATGAAAAGTGATTGTCTTACAATTTTAATATCGTTATTCAGAGTTAGATTCTCCAAAACGTTTTTGTCTTAAACATATGTATTCCATTCATTACAGAAATGACTATGGATAGAGGTTTTTAGTCAGTTGCATTGTCTGCCTGATCATATTTTCATACTTTAAATGAAGTTCCTCTTACAGAAGAAATGCTGTGCAAGTCTTGATTATTTTAGGTTTATTAGACAGCCTGGTTGGTTGTTGTCAGACACATTTTCCACAATGCACATAGAATTTTGTACATTTCTGGATACGGCATGTAAGGATCCTGATGCATGTGAATATAAGGGTTTCAAGCATTTTGGTATGCACATGTAAACCCCATTTGCATGTGTACATCAGAGTATTTGTATGCCGAAATAAAATGCATTTGTGCATCACTTTTGTGGAGTTGGCTGTGTATTTGTGTTTTAATATCTTACTGAAGACTTTCTGGCTTTACAAAATGTGCTAATAAACATACAGTAAAGTAGATTGATGGCATATTCTTATTGTATGAATGCAGGGGCAGCTTTTATTAGGGGGCTTATTGTAAATAATTGTGATTATAAGTGAATAATTTACCTCTGAGTCAGCAGGAAATGTGGAAAAGCAGAGTGAATGTATTGTTAGGTGACGTAACATCTTTTAAACTTTGCTGGTGTGGTTTTGTCAGGCATGTGACATGTAGCAACCATACTTATTTCACAACACATACATTCACTTCAATATTGAACAATTTCTACTGCTGCACGTTACTGTGGTGTCTGAGGCCCTGCCACATAAAATAGACTGGCGATAGCAGCATCTCTAGTGACTCTTTTTGGCTCTTTTCCTGACACTTTTTCAGTTGATAGAATCTTTGTTTGGGTAGGATTCTTCTTTGGGAAGGGGTGACTTAAATTGTGAACATCATTCTGGTTATGGTGAAAAAGATTTACTAAATAGGAAGGTTTTACATTGTTTCCTAAAGATTAGTCTATTCTCCGCTGGAAGCTATGTCCACTGCCTGAATACTCAGAGTAGTTTTGTCTCCAGATCTCAGGTACTTTTTGTTCTGGGTTTCATCATCTGCATTGTTTCAAAGGCACCATAGAATCATAGACCATTAGAGTTGGAAGGGACCTCAGGAGGTATCTAGTCCAACCCCCTGCTCAAAGCATGACTAACCTTAGCTAACTCATCCCAGCCAGGGCTTTGTCAAGCCACAGCTTAAAAGCCTCTAAAGATGGAGATTCCACCCCCGCCCTAGGTAGCCCATTCCAGTGCGTCATTACCCTCTTAGTGAAAAATATTTTCCTAATATCCAACCTAGATCTTCCCCACTACAACTTGAGACCATTGCTCCTCGTTCTGTCATCTGCCACCATAGAGAACAGCCTAGCTCCTTCCTCCCTGGAGTCCTCCTCCAGGTAGTTAAAGGCTGCTATCAAATTCCTCAGCCTCTTCTCATAAGTCTTGTGACTTTGTGGTGGGGAGGCACAAAACTGGACACACTACTCCAAATGAGACCTCACCAAGGCCTAATAGAGGGGAATAATCACTTCCCGCGATCTGCTGGCAATGCTCCTATTAATGCAGCCCAATATGCCATTAGCCTTCTTGGAAACCCCAGGGCACACTGCTGACTCATATCCAGCTTCTTATTAATTGTAACCCCCAGGTCCTTTTCTGCGGAACTGCTGCCTAGCTGCCATCTATGTTGCAGGTTCATAAATGGTCACTCTGTGCTTTGAAAGGAAAAATGCAGATTTTGCTCAGTCTTGAAACCTAGTATTTGTTTAAATTTTTTTTTAAATCAACTTGATTCTGTGTCAGTGATCTCCAAGAAATTTGTTGTTCAACGTATTATGGAGATTCTTGAGATGTCACACTGATAGTCCGTATTTCTAGACTAAAATCTTTAATATAATCCATGTTTACAAATCATAACAGTTGATCTATGGGTTTAAACCCCTTTTCTCCTTTTTTCCCCTCTCAGAATCTGTCTATGATCTCCTGCCAAAGGAGTTGCAGTTACCACCCTCCAGAGAAACATCTGTAGCATCCATGAGCCAAACAAGTGGTGGTGAGGCAGGTTCGCCTCCTCCAGCTGTAGTTGCTGCTGGTAAGCATTCCACTCTGCTTATTTATGTCCTTAAGTTATGTAGTATTCTGGCCAACATGAAGAGTGCTGGCAAAGTTTTTGAAGTCTGAGATGATCATGAAGAAATAACTGAGAGCTCATTCTAGGAGACATCTAATAATCAAACTAAGTGATATACATTACAATAAATTTTACCTTAATCATACTGGCATTACATGCACAATGTACTTAAAAGCAGGACATTTAGTACTGTGCTTTTCCCATTGATACAGTCTTCAACACCATAGTTGTGTACTAACTCCTAGAATGCACTCTGTCTTCTGATATGGTAGGCACCAATTTGGAACCGAATCCATGTGTGTAAAATAATTAATTCCACCTAGAATAAACAATGGAATATGAGATGGTATTTTGGCCACGAGTCTTCTATCAGGCTATAGGAAGAAAAAATACCATGGTTTTCTTCTGTATGGCCTGAAGACGTTCCCAAGATTAATCCACACTTAGATATATTTTCTGGTGTAGCATGTTCTGTAACCTGTTTGTTGTGTATTAAAATATAAATGTAGCTTATTTGTCAATGTGATTTCATATTTATCAAAAATGTCTGAAAGTCCGGTTTAAATTAATTACAGTTTAGAATTGAGATATTGTCAAAAGAAATGTGCTTACTTAAACTTTATTTACAAAATACTAAAATAATCTCCTTATTCACAATATTTTAAACTTAAAACACAAAGCCTCTTTTGTTGATCTTTGCTTCGAAAAAAATAAGTAAGGACAAGTTAATCTACTGCTAAGGATAAAGTTTTGATTCTTGAGGGTGGCACCAGTGTTCTCCACAGTGCTACCAGCTTACACAGCTGGAACTTTTTAGTCAGCTGTGTAGACTAGTAAGCAGCTTCACTTTAGCAAAAAGGCAAACCAGTCATGCCTGTGGCTTATACCTCTTCCCTGATGGGTGGAGATTTATTGAATGATCAGATTCCTGTAATCTTTATAATGTAATATCAAGTTTGAGAGAAGCGCGTTGACATTCACTTGATGTTCTAGAAAATTAATGTTTGAGGTGGGGGTGCTGGGTATGCAGCTTTCGGTTTAGGTTCATGTGCATTAACCTTCTATATGAAAACATGTCCCAGAAGGGCACAGTGCAGTAAACAGATTTCCTGCTTGGGCGCTGAAAAGTTTTAAACCTGGCAGTGAAACTTTACAGCACTGATCACTATTCATGTTTTGCCAGACATTTTCTAACAGTCTGTGGATTTAATTGTGTACTGTAGAACTTAGGAGTTCTTAGATTTATAAGAAGTGTTAATTTTTTTATCAAGTGTTTGATTCCAAAATATACCAATGTGTGTTTGTAAAATACAAGAGATTTTTGCTCAGTTCTTAATGCATCTGGTTCAAAGGTATAGTAACAACTGAGCACTCTTACAGAAACATAGATTTAAAATAATTAAACTGTTACAATTAAATCCACAGAAATTTAACTGCTAATTATGTTTGTTCTTTTATTGAGACAATTTTTGGGCATTTGAATTCAGATAAACAGAACTAAATGTCTGTTACTGCTAAGTTTTTAGTATCTGCTGACAGTCAATCCAGATCCTTTAAAAAAGCTGAGAATGTTAGCTGTGTTTGGGTTACACTGCATCATTGATAGTTCTTTCCTTTAAAGAAAGAAAATTATGTAGATCAGAGGTTTATTTGTAAATACTGGAAGACAGTTCCATGTTTACTGAACCAAAAGGGGTCTTTAATGGCACTTTTCTCTGTATCAGCATTGTGAGAAGCCAGTTGGGTTTTTAGATTTCACGGGTGAAGTTAAAAAGCTGGATCAAAAGTGGCATGCTGGATTGTAAAGATTCTAAGAAATTTAACAGCTTAGATAATTTATTAAGTGTTCAAAATTACTATAAAACATTGAAGTGTGGATCTGATTACTGATGTCACGTGTCGTAAGAATGAAGGTCTGAGGGATTGAATCTTGGTATTTTAAATAAATAAAGTATTATTAGTGTGGTATTAGGACCTTGAAGCCTTGTGGTCAGTGCCATTGTTCTGTGTCACACACAACAATGGTGATGGTCCCTAACCCAAAGAGTTTGGCAGGAGTCTTTCAAAGGAACCTAAGGGAGTTAGGTGCCCATATCTAATTGACTTTCAATGGCAGTTAGGTGACTAATATTTTTAGATCCCCATGTGAAAATCCCAGACTATTCTTTCAGGATCTGACTGGAGTCAACAAAAGGGTAAAACATACATTGCAAGTGAATCTACTATTTGTGTAACACATAGCAGTGGCAGTGTTCTGCCCCTCTTTGCCTCCATCACATATCAAAAGAAAGTAAAAAAATCGGGTGCAGTGTGGGGGAAGGCCTTTCTCCCCAAAAAAGCCAACAGGGCGGGTGGCTGCCCCACAAAAACAAAACAAATCAGTATAGTGGGGCTGAATAGGAGTACATTTGACTCTTCTCCTTGCAAACTTGAAACAGTTTTGGATGGTTTTGGGGAAGAACATAAGAAGGACCATAATGGATCAGACCAGTGGTCCATCTAGCCCAGTATCCTGTCTTCTGACAGTGCCCAATGCCAGGACAAACACCACTTTTGTCTCAAAGATTGGGTTTGTCTGGTAAGTGTTGGACCTGACTTGTGATCGCTCCAGTTAGAAGCTGAGAATAAGAGAAGAAATGTCCCCCTCCATAAATAATAGGAGAGAGTGGAGAAGTGACTGTGAGGCTCTGGCCTTGGACTCCAGCAGGTTGGTTACTGGTGTTGGCACAAGCTCCCTGGTGATTCTCCTGCTGCTGCTGCCGTTGTATAAGTGCCAGTGGCCCTCTGCTGCACACCCTCCACGCAGACTTCTGATCTGGTACTAGGAGATGAGATGACACCGGCATCTCTTGTTCTCTCTGCCACCTCCTCCACACTGCAAGAATCCCTCTCTGAGCACATAGGATGTGTCCAGTGCAAAGGGATGGAACCTGAGCTGGGAATACCCAGAGGCTCTGCCTTCCATCTTTCCCCTTGACCAAAGGCGCACAGGGAGGGGAGCACAGTAATCCAGCTGCAGTGGGAGGCATGGGAAACTTCGCACTTAAGGCTGGAGTCAGTAGGCTGGAGCCCACACTGCACTCATCTACAGCATTACACACGTGTTTTGGGGAATGTTTTGTAGGAGTTGATTCTCCTATTCCCAGCGGAGCCCTGGCTTCCATTTGTGATGGGTTATGCTTGCCCAGCCCTCTCTCCATTCCTGTGAAGGAGGAGGTTGTTTCTCCACCAGTGCCCTAACATTCTCCAGGTTCCCAAGGGAAGGAGTGCTTCAGTCAGAAGGCCACTATTTCCCCTCCTTTGGAGGGGGGCAGTCTTCCTCTGTGCTGCACCAGTTCCTTTTTGGGTGCACCCCTCTTTCTCCCCCCCCCTATTGTCTTGGGCTGCTTCAGTCTCTTGAGGCAGCTGCCACAGCTGACCCTGACTTCTGCAGTATAAGGAGTCTACCTGGATGAGGCTCCTATCTGTAAATGGGGGGGGGGGAGGAGAGAGTCAATCTGGACTCTCTTTCTGTATTGTAGAGAGAGAAAGAGAAGGATGTGTGTAAGGGCACGGCTACACTAGAGAGCTTACAGTGACACTGTTGTAAGCTCTTTAATGGAGCTACTCTAAGCTGACAGGAGTTCTTCTTAACTACACCAGCCCCGGCAAGCAGCAGAAGCTATATTGGTGGGAGAAGATCTCCTGCAGACTTAGCGCTGTACACATGGGCGTTTATGTTGCTGTAACTTATGTGGCTTGGGGGGAGGTGGTTTATTCACATCCCTGAGAGAGACAAATTATGCTGACATAAACTGTAGTGTAGACCATAGGTTGTGTGTGTATTTATAATTTAATTTAAAAAACCAAGATTGGCCTTGCACTCATCTTGATTCTCCCTTTTGAAAAGTGATTAGTAAAAGAACACAGACATACATTCAAGTGACTGACGTGGACATGGTAAAGTTGGAAGGGAAGGTGACCTTGGCATCTTTGAGTTCCAATATCATAAGCCTGTTTGTTCTTAAATCTTTCTAGTGTTTTGTGTAAATCTTTTGTGTGTGATCTTATTTATCCTAAAACTGCAGTGTATTTTGGTAATATTATAGCCCAAACCTACATCACTATAGGTGAGCCCATTAAATACATTGTTATTTTTTAAGAGATGGAGTTAACTAGAAATAGCTCTAGTATTTAATATGTAGTGTACAAATAAATAAAATGATGCAGCTACACTTTACTGAAAGCAATGAGAAGATTAAATCATAGAGAGTGATCAGAGGTTTTTAGCCCCTCATTTAAGATTTAAAATAATTTTTCTGCTTCCATAGCCACACAGTGACGCAGTATCTGGCTGAAATCAGATTACTGTAGGGTTTTCCAGGTGCTTTGATCTGTGGTTTTGTTCCACATAAATGTGTTACATAAAAATCTTGGTGCAGTTGTCTCTTCAGAGTTTTGGAGGAGCAGGATGGGCTGTTCTCAGGTATGATGGCCTGGCAGTAACAGACTTCTAATTCTACCATTTAACATTTGTTTTACAACTTACAAATCAGTTTAAAAATATTAAATCTGAGTCATTATGTTTGGATTTTCATGAACACATTTGATAATTTTAATGTAAACAATAAAATGTGTATCTCATATTCATCAATTCAGATGAAGAGTTTTATCCACTCTTTGAATGTCAATCAGGCAAGTATAACCAACTAGGAATCCAGAATTTTGTGCTGCTAAATTGATATCCTCAGCTTCTTTCTCAGGCTCCTAGTTCTGTCAGACTTCCAGAGAGGAGGAGGAGGAGAAGGGGGCTCCCTATACGCACCAGCACTAGAGACTAGCATTGTGAGCTCTTTGTACAGACTGCTGCATGTGGGAGCATCTTCATCTAGAGAGCAGGAAAAAGAATAACGTGAGCCAGCACGAGCATATTACTAACAAGAAAGATGGATGATTCATTAGGATCTTTCAGCTGCAGATCCAGATGATGCAGTCTTAATCTAGGCTATAGTTGGAGTTGATCACTTACATAGATCACTGGCTGGAGCTCCAGGAACCCACTCTTTTGATGCTTCTGTCATGAGCATTTTCAAACCTTTGTAAAAGAAGGTGCCTGATTCTTCAGGTGTATTTCTCAGATGTTGATGAGATTTTGCACATTTGAAGGACATAGGTTTTTAATAAGTCAGAAACCCTCTGTCATCTTCAAATACAAGAGCGTTTGTTCCTAAGCACTTCAAGCTGTATTGCTTTTTGAAAGGTAAATTTGAAGGGTGAGCCTGTTCTCTGAATTAGTATGTACAGTAACATCCTCTCTACCCTTACACAGAAAATCTCCAGGGAGTATCTTGTCTGTTAGCTGTAGTCGTGTCCTCTTCTCCATCCAGTAGAATCTTAACAAAGGAGAGTTGCAAATCTTTGGGATGGAGTAAGGAATGCATCCTTTCCAGTGTCTTTATCTCTTGTTCCCATTTTGCCACTTTGGGGAATAGATCCTTCTTTCATATCTTTTTACTCTGCACCATTAGAAAGAGCCTTCCTGCATTTTATTGGTTTTCTGGCTGTTCTCAATTCCTATCTCAACTTTCCTATCTCTAATAAAACAATCAATTAGTATTCTTACAGTAAGCACAAGGACACACACTCCACATCCCTGAAGCTTGTTCACAGAACCCTCTTAAATTGCATCTGCCACATATAGAATGTAATCCGCCTGAGTGATATTTTTGTGTAACAATATGTAAAAATAAATGATACTGCTATCTTGAGAGAGAGTAGCATAGACCTGCGTGGTCAGATTTTCCTTGAAGATGTATCTGAATGCACGTTCTTACGTTTTCCCCTCCAAAACAAAAACCTGTGGGATTTGGTTAGCCACCATCCTGGAGATCTGAGGTATTATGGAGCACATGGAATCTGGTATTCACTGAAACAGAAGGAGTAATACTTCTGAATCTTTGAAAGTTTGTCCCTGTGGAATAGGCTAATGGAAACATCTACAATAGTGTAGTATTTGCTAAAAAGTTAAATGTATACTACAGCTGGGGTATGTGGGTTGCTCCTTTCTTCAAAAAGGAATCTAAGGAGGCAGGTTAGAGAGGTAATTAACTTCTCCTGGGGGCTGTGGGTACTCCATACTACTTGCCATAATCACTTTTGCACATTTAAGTCTGAAAATATTTTGCTGCTCATTTGTTAATTTAATGCAAGAGCCGGACAGTTAGTTGTTTGTCCAGCCTTGCAACCGTGCACTAAGGGTTGGGTTCATTTTATCTTCCTCCATAAAGCTGAAGAAGCTTTTGGGTAATGATCTTACTAAAATATCCAAATCAGTTAATTGCAAATAAAGTTTGAAAATGGAAACTGAATTTTTGCAGGATTGGACCCAGGATGTCATCCTTTTTTATTTTTATTCCCATATATCAATAGCAGAAATTTCTCGTACTTACTCTAGATGAGCTTCATTGCCAGTGTCAGTCACTGGTCCTTCCTTTCAATTGGATGCAGTTACCAGAATTTTCAAAGGTGATATAGGTGCTGACATAGCAGTTTATGATGCCATGTTATGACTTGATTATGAGAGAGAAAAAGCTCAATCTGGTTTTGGTCTGGTGTCCAAAGTCTTGGAAAGTTTGCAGTTCTTTGTCAGCTGGACAGAAAGCCATCTCCTTAATCAGAAGACAACAGATGAATGAACTGGAAGTGCCTTCCCATATGTTTCAGGGGGTGGAGTTTGAAGGCAGATACACTTCAGAGAATGCACAGTGTTCAAGAAAACTGTCTGTAGCAGGTTTGTTTCTGCTAAGAAATATCAACTGTTTCTCTTTTTTACAAGGTTAATAAAGCTTTTAAAGCTTTTTAGGCCAGGCTCTGCCTCTGACTATGTATTAGTACAGTGTTTAGCATAATGGGGTGTTTGGGCACTGTTGTAATACAAATGATTTATGATCAAGCTATTTCTAAACTTCACTCCCCAGTATGTCACTTGTTGGCACACACTATCATGAAGATAGTTTCAACAGTCCAGGAGAGGCCAGTGTCTAATTAGCTTGGTGGCAGTTAAGGCAAGGATGTTCCCTCATTCTGAATCTGTGTGTAATGGTGTAGATGTATACTAGGAGAGTCAAAGGAAGGAGAGTTTTTCACTAACACTTCATTTCATGGAAATTTCTGTTGGCAGTATATGTTCCCTGCAAGTCCTAAAAATACAATGGAAGAAGTGGTAGACTTTTAGGTCTCTAATTCCTATTTCTGTTCTAGTCCAAAGTAGCTTTCAGACTTCTCTTTGCACTGATGTATACCCAATAAAGCCCACCCACTAAAAGGTTTTGACATTAGTTCATTATGAAAGTGCACCATTCTTATTATAAGAATAATGCAAAAACAAACAAAGGAAAAACAGAAGAAACCTAGCATGTAGTTACTGGGGAGAAATTCCTTGTCATAGTGGTATAAAAAAACCTTACTTAGTTCACCACAACATTACTACATTTTTGGAAGGAACTGGCAGATTTGAGGAACAGAAGAGATCATTTCCTATCTGGAGATGTTTTCGTAATTCTGATCCACCAGTAAAGGCATTACACAATTATTCCTTTTAAGATGGTTTGGTTATGTCAGGAAGTTGGGGAGATGAAAGGAGAGAGCAGCTGAGGAGGTGTAGAATTCTGATGTGCTTGATTGCCTCTGACACCACTCTGAGTGGGAAAACCTACTAAACTGAATTGGTGGATGAGAACCACTAACAAAATGTTCCAGGTAAGAAATTACCATTTTTGTATCTCTAAACTTGAGTGTAAATTAATGGGTGTTGTTTATATAAAAACAGATTGAATGATATATTTAATCTAGGTATAAAGCACTGCTCATTTCAGCATGTGAATGTAAAAGAATTGAAACTGTTTTGGGCTTAATGTAAATTAAAATAACCAGCCTACCTTGAATCTGTGTGACTATTTTTTTAAAACTGGTTAATTGAATTGCTTTATTATATTTGCTGGGATGCTAGTTGTTTTCTCTATTAATACACTTAACTTGCATTCTAGCTCCGCCATTCAGAGACAGGCATCGTGTGGTGGGTTGTGACAGTGTCTGTCAATAGTGAAGACAAATAGTGCCAGAGACACTTAACCCAACCAATCTCACCCAGGGTATAGGTCGGTCTTGTTTTCAGACTTCTTCATAAGTCTCTTTTTTTCTTTCTTATTTTTCTTTCTAAATAGTGGATTGATACTGATTGAAAACTAAACTTTTTTTGTAAAGTTTTTTTTTACTGTACATCAGTAATACTAAAAGAAGAAAAGTAGAAACCCAAGGTTGGCATGTGAGGTGTTGAAAGCAGGTTTGCAGCCACTTTGTAAGTTCTGGTTCATAACATTTAAACATTTGGCAACACCAGGGTTGATACTGGAAATTTTGTATGTAATATCCTTCTGTATTCTGAAAAAGTCAAATATTGCCAAGAATATAAAATGTAAGGTAGATAAACAACATTCATGGAGGACCATACTCTGTGCATTAGGCCTATAAATGTCCCAAACTTCACCCTGTGTGATGTTGAATTTTCATTTTTATCACAAATGGTTTTCTCAACAGCCTGTAGTATGGCACACATGCTAGTTTCTGAAAAATAAGGATTCTTTGACGGCTTTTTGTGTGCAGTGGCCGTTCATGCACAGGTGATTGGAATACTTGAAAAAACTAAAAGGTCTCTCACATAATTGCATTTGAAATCTTGCAATTTCCACTGTGGGATGTGACTGGCATTGCAAGCTAGCTGCAATATTTTAAATGTTGGTAGAATGGCATTTTTTTCTTTTCAGGGTTTGAGAATCCTTGTAGAACTGAAGGATTTCTATGGAGAAAGTGAACAAGGATTGGCTCCCATTAAGCTATATCTAAAGACTGCAACTCCCTCCATGGCAAGCAGTGATCTTCTACCCTCTCTCTGCTTTACTAATTACTTTAAAGGCTGAAAGTCTTGTTTGACTTCACAGGATTATAGAATATAGAAATATATAATGTGGCCACAGTTGGTAAATCAGGACCTAATGTTTTTCCTTTTCAATAAACAAATTGTTGTAAAACAAAATTCTGCACTAATTTACGCCTGGGGATGCTCTTTGCTACGCATTCCCACTTTTCCTGATAATACTAGCCTGCGAATTTGGCAGCATGCATTTGTCCCACATGGATACTGCATCCCATTTTCCAACTGCCTGCTTTTCTGGTTGCTTTTTATTTTCAGAAAGAGCCTAAATTATTCCAATTCATAGAAAGAAGAGGCTCTGAAAATAACACTGCTTCACTGCCTTAAAGGGAGATCGCCACCCATGACAAATAGACAGCTTTCAGTCTGTTGGAAGCAAACATGAATGAACTGATGCCGTGACCAACTGGAAATTCTGCATCAGTCCTTCTAGAAATAGTACAGAATAATAGATATTCTTTCTTGATTTGCATTACAAACTCCAGCACTGATCAAATATGTTACAATTCTTAGTTCATTTAGGTTCTTTCATTTACATACCATAGGATTCCATCTGACTATTAAGGTGTAAATTGTGGAGCCTGAAAGAGAACAGGAATTGTCTTGTCTTAAACTACTTGTTCTGTATCAATCTATTTGCCTTTATGGAGAAATAAAGGCGGTGGTGGAGGCAACAAATTATGAAAGTTGGTTTCTTTATTTCTATTTACTTCATCTAGTGTAGAGGTGGTGTTCAGAATATCTGAAAGGGTTTTAGTTTCCAACAGTGATCCACCATAGTCTAATCTAAAAGGATTTAAATACGAAATACACTTGCAGACCCTGTTGTATTTGAATTTATGGTCCTGTGGCTGTATACCCCATCAAAATGCACTTCTGTTACATAATATAAAATTGTCATTCTAAAATAACTTTATTTTAAGAAAACTGGCTAAGTCTTATTAATATTCAGTTTTTTTATTATATTTCAAATCTGCAAATACAGAATGTAGTAACAATACCTAAGTAAACAACATCAATATATGTGGTTCTTTGGTAAACACTGTTAAAACAGAGATATCTAAACCATCAGATAAGAATAGCACCATAATGTGTCTGTATGGTGAATAATTTACACCCTAAATCAAAAAGAGAGTGCTTAAATTGAGAAAGGTCTGTTTACACTCTAATTTTGAAGGACACAAGTGTGGGTTTTCTGATTATCTGACATTCTGGTGGTTGCATTCTCAATTCCTGTATTCTTAGGAACAATTCCTTTTTTTGTTGGATAATTTCTCAAAAAGTGGGAAATGGAAAAATACTCAAGTTTTAAAACTGGAACAATGAAGATTGAAGTATTGAAAATTTAGAATAAAATATGTTTAAATGCACCCTATTCAACTAAGGGATTTCCTTTGTTTCAGATGCATGCAGAGAGTGTCACTGGCTTCAAATATACTTAAGAGTTAAAGAACAAAATGAAACTCTGTAAAATATGTTGAAGTTTGTTGTTCATTATAGTAACTTCATGAATTCATAGGTCGCTGACCTTACTTGTTAACACTTTAAAGGAAGAAGATAAATTGGCTGGAAGCTTATTGTCTGTACCTGTACACATGAAATAGTTGCACTATTTTAGGACTGGAATAACTTGAGAAGTTTAGAAAGTGCTTTTAGCACTGATTTATCATCAAAAATACATTTCAAATGTGCCTGGTTTTGTATAAGGGCAGAAAATAAATGATCTGCTTCTGTGATTGGCATGACCCTTATGCTGCCTTTTGTATATTTTTGAGGTATTATAGGAAAACCATTGAACTTCACAAAGCTATACATATTTTAAGTTACATTGTAGCATCTGAATGTTTGAGAATATAGAGCAAAAGAGAAAGATATTTGGATTGTATTAATTGTATACATTCCCTTCAAATTATATCTTTTAAATAAATTTGTTTTGGAACCTGGATAGGGTGACTAGATAGCAAATATGAAAAATCAGGACATGCGGGGTAATAGGCGCCTATATAAGAGAGAGCCCCAAATATTGGGACTGTCCCTTTAAAATTGGGACATCTGGTCACCCTAAACCTGGTAGTCTTTATTATTAAAATTTGAAGTATTATTGTTCACTGGCATCCTCAGACGGTGTTGGCAGCTGTTTAGCTTTGTGCTAATAAATAATTGTTTAAATAATTTTCCCACAAAAATTAAGATAAAATGCATCTGTTGGGTTTCTAGGCAGGATATGCACTGCAGTATTTTAAGTGAAGGGTATGCTCACCATTTGGTGTGCCTGTCCCAACGCTGACTGACATGTAAAGTGCTACATTCTGCTGCGTTGGTTTTTCACCTGAGTGCTTCTTTAGAAGAGCTCCTTTAATGTTTACTTTAGCATTAGCAAGCTACAAAACTTTTACAGAAGTAATCTGTAGCACTAAATTCTGCAGAGGGGTGATCACCTTTTTTCCAATTTTAGAACTTTGTTACCTGCCTCATCCGTCAGGTGTATATTTATTACTCCATTTAAAGTCTTTGTCATGGGCAGGATCCATGACGTGTTCATATTCTGCATTCTACTGTACATGGTGTTTAGTTTTATCTGTAAAAGGATTGATACCTAAGAAGGGAAAATGTTGCTGTGCAGCAGGACAAGTCTGCAGCACACATGCTGTGTGCATGCTGCACACTTGAATTTCTATGTGGGTGAATTTACAAATGCTAAATGAAAACTAATGATGATGTTGCTAACAAAACAAGATTAAAAACTTGTATGGTAACAATCTTTCTCAACTCAAAGTGGTTGCAAATCAGCTCCTAGATATTGTCACCAAAATTAATATCTAGATGAAGAAGTTTTTTTCATTCTTATATATGTTTTTAAAGAAGAAGCATTGTATTAATGCATGCTACTAAAAAGATAAATTTGTCTCTAAATTTGAATGCATTTCAAAGTGACTGAATCTTCCAATTTCAGTCACTACATTTGCCAAGGAACAAACTGGAAAATGGAACTGGTATCATTCAGCTTGTCCAGGAGGTGGAGAAAGGGTGTGTCTTCTATATAGTTGAAAGTAGAGTAATTTTATTGATAATCTGTATTGACAACTGAATTTCTCTTAATCCCTATCTGTGGCTAAGTTTTTATTTTTAATTTCACTTACAACAGAAAAACATCAGATTAAGTTTGTTTTAAAAAAACAATCTTCAGATTTAATGTCTTTTCATATGGTTCTGATGCTGCCATTTTAATTACAAATATACTGATTATTTTATGGTTTTCTCAGTTTTATCCATGCCTGAAAATAAATACGCACTTCGTGGCTAAACAAACCCCCCCCCCCATTTTTAATTCTCTGAGATTTCCTCAGTGGTCCAAACTGGATAGAATACAGATTGATTGATTTGATTAATTTCTACATTACAGAAATAATTCCATCAAATTTCAATGGCTTATCAGAGAGTCCTACCTCTCGAGTTTTTGTAAAAACCACCTGATTTCCTCCTTGCAGCAGACATTACCCTCAGTACTTCAGCAATAATATCTGCTGTTTAACTACGATATTCCAGTGTAGGTTTATTTCCCATTGAAGTTTGTGATGGTAGTATTTATTGCTTGAGTTTTGGTGTATTCAGCACTATGCAAACAGAAGAAAATAGTTCCTACCCCAGAGAGTTTAGAATCTAATGTAAAACATAAAGTTCTGGGAGTTATTCTGCAATAAGCTGCAGTCATTGAAAACAGCTACTTGAATTTTAACCTTCTTTCTTTTTGCCTCATTTGCTGACCCACGTCCGTGTTTGAGAGAGATTTGTCCTAAAAACACCCCAGACAAACCCAAAAAACCAACCCAAAACAACCAGAAATCTTTAATAGATATTATGCTGTTGCTCTTCAAAAATCTTCTGGTTTTTTGCTTAACCCTTAAGCCTACTTTCCTGTATCAAGGGCAGTCTGATCTATAGAGTTCCTGGTTTAGTCAGTCAAATAATTTTTGCCAGAGTAGGTGGTAGCTAGATGGAGGACACTGAGGCATGGCTGTTCTAAGAGTTCTGTCTCCTAATTGGTTCTATATTGCTTTTGACTCTCTATATTTAAGGGGATCAGCTAATAAGCTCATGGGAGATGGGGACATGTAGTCTGATACTGACTTCTTCAGCCTCTGAGATCCTAGTGGCCTTTTACCTTTCCATTCTTAGCATGCTACAAATCAGTTTTTTGTCCCTATTTTGAATCTACACAATAAATAATCAGATTATAGTGACTGGTACCAGTTCCATTTTTGCCTACAATTCAATTGATTTTGTATTTTATTTCTCCTTTTATAATTGATATCTGGAATCAGCAGCAATTTTCTCATTTATTTTCTCATATTTTTATTCCAGGATTTGCCTCTGAAGCAGGGAGTGTCTGCATTAAAAATGACCTGTAGTTCTCTGCTTCATAGGTTAGAAACTTATTTTAATACTTTGTGGCTAAGCACAGTCCCGTCTTTTCAAAAAATTCTAATAATGAATGGTTTAATTGGCACTGAATGGACTACAAGCATACATTTTGCATTGGGGTTTCCATTGTTTTAGATAAAATGGCATACGCTGAAATAATTAGTTCAGTAGAGGCAATAAAAGCTCTGTTTGCTTGCAGCCTTTTTACGACTTAAAGTTAACTTAAAAATAATGGATTATAGCACAAAAGTTTACCATTTGGAAACTTCAAAAATAATATTGTATTGCGTAGACCTTGTATTGCTGGAAGCATTTACATTCTAAAACTTACCAAATTCCAAATATTCATTTGGGGGAAAAATCAATTCACAAATCACGTTATTTCAATGGGACTGCTATAGCCAGCACAGGTGAAAACATGTATCTTGTATTTACTTCTAAATTGTACACCGCAGATGCTTCTTCAGCTCCCTCCTCTTCCTCCATGGGCGGTGCTTGCAGCTCCTTTACCACCTCTTCCAGTCCTACCATTTACTCTACCTCAGTCACCGACAGCAAGGCTATGCAAATGGAGAGCTGCTCCTCAGCCGTGGGGGTAAGTAACCGAGGGGTA
Organism: Mesoclemmys tuberculata; assembly: GCA_007922155.1. NCBI lineage: Eukaryota > Metazoa > Chordata > Testudines > Chelidae > Mesoclemmys > Mesoclemmys tuberculata. The sequence continues at coordinate 4,370,949 of ML675639.1, forward strand.
AGTGAAAAGCAATTAACCAGTAACACAGTCCAGCAGCAACAGTCAATGCCGAAGAGACATACAGTCCTGTACATCTCACCACCACCTGAAGATTTGCTGGATAACAGTCAGATGTCCTGCCAGGATGAAGGGTGTGGATTGGAATCAGAGCAGAGCTGCATTATGTGGATGGAGGATTCCCCCTCCAACTTCAGTAACATGAGCACCAGTTCCTACAATGATAACACTGAGGTGCCACGTAAATCACGCAAACGAAATCCAAAGCAGAGGCCAGGGATCAAACGCCGAGATTGTGAAGGATCCAGCATGGATATATTTGATGCCGACAGTGCCAAAGCTCCTCACTATGTCCTTTCTCAGCTCAGCACGGACAGCAAAGGCAACTCAAAAGCGGGAAATGGGTTGGTATCTACATTTTTTAAAGTTCTATCACCCATATGTAACACCAAGCTAATAAAACATACTCTTGATTTTTCTCAAGTGTTCTACTTAGGTTCTCACATAAACACAGCCTCCCCTACTGTTTTATATCTTAGCCCATGATAGGCTTCTGCTAGAATTGCTAAGCTTTACAGAGAAGCAAAGCTCAGATTTATTGCAATATAACATATTCTAGGCTTAGTTAGTAATTCAGTCCAGTACAGGTGGGATTACCCAAGGCATTTTGCCAGTGGACTGAGATTCCTAAAGGATAGGAAGCTTTTTAATTACACATGTCCATCTGTAAAACCTCTATTTAAAAAGAGACATAAGTACTGAACAGATCTTAGAATTGGTCTATGTTGTCTTCTCCAAAATACCTTGCTCAGATTTTTATGTGAGGATCTCAGTCGATACGTTTTATCTACTTCTGTATGTCTCTCTTTCTATTTATCAAATAGAGAGAGTGATGGATATAGAAGTTAATTGCTTGTTAAAATATTTCAGCATTTAAATTAACACGTCTTTCATTTTTGTTTGATAAAATGTTAAGATTATATGCTGAACCAAATTTTGTTTTTCGTGTGAACTCACTTCTGTATTTGATTTTCAGAAATAAATCTCTAATCCTGTTTCTCTCTGTGCTTCTGGGTTGTGTGCATGTGTGTGTTCATATGTGGGCACGCCTGGGTGGTGTTCTCTCATCTCTCCCACTTCACACTGTTTACTAAATACATTGCAGTAGTTGCTTTAGAGAGAGAAAATGTCCATGAGTTTATAATAGTTTGTTGGGGTTTTTTGTTTTTTTGTTTTGTTTTTGTTTTTTTTTAATCTGTGGCTTCTTTAGTTCTTATTTTTATACTGCAGTCAAGTGGGTAGATTTATTTTTTACTTTTATGTATGTGCTTGCAATGTGTTCTAATGTTCACCACGCCAGTGATGAACATTAAAATATGACTAATGGGAAAGATGAGCTTTTCATATTCCTAAGGGAAACAGCCTTTAGTCTGTATTCCCAGGGTCATTGCAGTTCCATACTTAAAATGTTGCTTTGAGAAAGTGATTCTAAGAAACTCTCCAGAGTGTTTGTCTGCTTCATGGTAGATACTTCATTTAGTAAGATGAGAACCAGGCCCAAACAAAGGTAAACATTACCACCCAGTCTTTTCCTCTGCAAGAAAGTACTTACTCAATGTAACAACTTTTTGTCTGTTTACCACAAGTGGTCTAGATTTGTCAGTGAAACAGTCCAACATCCTGGTGATAAGTTCACTGGGATAAACTTATAATAAAGTAAAATATTAAGTATTTAACATTTGCTTTGTGGCTTCTCAAATTAATAAATAGTTGTTTGGAAAGATAGAAAAGAAGGTTGCACCAAGCTTACAGGAAGAAAAGCAATGATCTGTTACCATGGAAAGAACTCTCTTCCTGTAGACAAGAATTGTGTGTGCATAGAAGTTTTCTCCTAACAGGGAAAACAGGCTTAGTAAGCTACAGATTAATGTGTGACCTTTGTAACGTTAATAATGAAAAAACTAGCAAAACTATAATGTTGGTTACTACCATAACAGGAGCTAAACAGAATGCATTAATTAAAGAAAGGCTATGTTTGGCCTGCCTTGTGCGGGAGGTCAGACTAGATGATCATATTGGTCCCTTCTGACCTATGAGTCTGAGTTTATACAACCATAAGCTTTTAGAGCATTGGGGGACAAGGTTGATTATAATAGTATGCAGTATACGATATAGCTAGATTGTCAGAAAAACTTTGATAACGTTCCAGGTAGTAGATTCTAGTTAAAAGTAGGTTCTGTAGTATCAGAATTGGATAGAATATGGAAATGGGGGGAGGGGAGGGATCTACATGTAGAGCACAGAGATGTGGCACTACAAATGCAGATTGTAGAAGTGACTGATTTTTGTATTTTTATATTTTATTTTTTTCTTTTCTGCCTAGTGGAGCTCAGCCAAGCTTAGTTGACTCACATTTTGGCTTCAGGAGAGAGGGAGGGTGATGACACATGCTATATACACTAATTCATGGAATGAAAATACTATCTTCCTTTGACAGAATACTAGAAGTCTCTGCTGAGCTAGAAGAAAACCCCACTTCCATAGAAATTGCGAAGAGAGTTTATGAAAGCCTTTTAAAAAGGGTTAAAATGATGATTTTACAGGGCAAAGAGGAGGATTCCTGTTGCTGCATTTTAAGCATGCCTGGTCTCTGTGTAACTATTAGTCTCAAGTCTTCATTTGGACCAGCTGTGGTTCATATGACACACATTTTAAATTGTTACGACAATGAAGAAAAATAAAACAAAAACAGATTGTTGAGATATTGAGCGGGCGTCACGGAACGTGTTCTAATAAAAGCATTTGGCTTTGGCAGTTTGTTAGAATGACCCTGCCAGCCTTGGTTCAGAATGATTTGTTTGATTCGGATAACTGTTAAGCTAATTAATAAATAAGAATATGTAAAATATTGCTGTTGCTGTTTGCACAGGCATGGAAAATGGAATGCCACTGATTTTGGGAGTAAAAGGTAACTGATTTTAGAATGACAGTAGAAATATCAGCTCTTCTTTATAGTTGGAAATGGGGACAAGTGAGAGGGATTCCAGTGAAATATTTAAAATTCCTCTCAAATATAGCTAACTAGGTTGAAAATAACCATCATTTCAAGAAACTCTTAAGGGGAAGATAATCCAAATAATTGGCAATCCGCATCTCTTCAAAAAACTAACATTCAATATGTGGAGTATTTTACCAAGCAAGGTATAACTCAGGATTCAAATGTAGAATAATTAAAGAAGATGCATAGATATGTCTGGGGAGGCCAAAGTATTAAATGTGTATATATGTTAATGGGTCACATGTCTGTTTATTCTTTCCAACAAAATTCCTATGATCTTAGTCTACTTTATTAATCTGCTTAGCTGGAATTCTGAGTGTGAGATCAAATTGTGTAAACCATCTCATGTTTCTGCATTGAGAATTCTCTTGTGATATTACAGATAATTAGGTGAGCTGTAAAGGCAAAGAAATGTGAAGCCCAATCTCAGAGCTTTGAACAATATGACTATGCTTTCATAATAATTAGATTGCTTAACATTCCTTTTCTAATTCCCATGTTTAATGACATGATTTAAAATTCTGAATGTCATGAAAAGCAGAGGAAATTTATGGACTCAGAACTTAACATATTACTTGTAACTGCTAGTATACTGGAATAATTTCCTGAGCGAAAACATTGAGAACTGGTTATCTAAAAACCTTGAATTTGGTTAGTATTTTTGGTTAACTAGGACAGTAGTGTAAAGCATACTGCTCTGTTTGTTTACTTAGTATTTCATTGGACTTGTGTACACTGTCCCAACTGGAGGAGGGTTTCTGTAGAATTAAAAACTGGGTGAAAATGAAATTGAAGGGTTTTTTGTAACAGCCTGTTTGGCTAGACTGCAGCTGAGTAATGAGTATTTCTTGCCATAAAATGGTACTATTGCAATTTTTATGCTTTTATAACCTCTAAGTTCTACATCCTTTCTCTTATTTAAATTGAAAACAAGCATACAAAAGAGGTCTGATGAAGCACTTTGGGATTCTGTGCTCAGATTGAATAAATAACAGGCTCATAGGACACTTTTGAATCCTGAGAGGTTAGCTTTCATGAACACAAATTAAGTTTCTGCAACTCTTGACAAATCATCCACTAGATCACCAGCCAGAAGATTATTCCTACCTGTTGCCAGTGTTCAAAGGTCTTGCAAGGTTTGGTATAGGTGAGAGCATGATGGATAAAACCTTGTGGAAAACCAGTTGTAGCAGTATTAAAGGAAAAAATTGCACCCTCCTCTACAGCAGTAGAGGGTTGTCTTGTAGCAAAACTATTGTGGTTCAGTTATATAGGGGATAGGGCAAGGAATTAGAGGAACGTGAAGTTATGCATTTTGTGTAGGCAATGGAGCTCTGTGCTGTGCTATTGTATAGTGGGAATTTCAGGCTGGGTGATACTTTGCAGAACCACCATTGTGTAAATCCGTGGGCCATTTTCTCTTCTAATGAGAGTGCAAATAGCCAAAGGCCGGAAAAGTTTACAGGAAGTAGGTCTACCGTGTAAATGGCCTTGAAGAAAAAGGTTTCCTTTCCTCCCTAGCCAAATTGCTAAGAAGGTGCTTTGAAACAGTGTTCCTTACGTAGCTCGTGCCTTTCTCTTATTTCAGGCTATCCACACACTCAAGAAGGCAACACTGTCTAGTTGACATTTAGAAGGTTTTCTTCACAGCCATAAACACTAAAACTAATTTTTGATAAAGTTAAAGCTTAAATTCTGAATAAACTGATTAAGCCCCCTCCCAGCTACCCCAGTTGCCAGGGAAATATTTCTGTTCACTATTGGTAAATGGGTTTATCAGACTTTAGTTCATGATATTATACAAACCTCCACTGTATAAGGTCAGTGAGACATTCATTCTCACTTGATTCTTTAAAATGGAGAAAAAAATTAATTGTGAAATGTTAGACTTTGGAGGGATTCTTCATTCAGGTTTTAATTATGGAACTGGTCACAAGATACTGTACATTTAAGACCATACAACTGGGAAGAGATGGTCTTGTTGCATGCCCTGCATTTGCTTTAAAGTCAGTGTAAATACAGCAAATCTGCTTAAGCCAAATACTTTTAAAACAGCTTTTTCATATAATTTTCTCAATCTGATCTGACAGAAATTACCAAATGGTAGCTGTGAACTTGGATGGTCATGCAAATTCAGGAGGAGACAGGCATGAGGCTGTTTTTCTATCTAAGAAGAAATGTATATCATTTAACTGTAATTCTGTTCAGGATATGCATATTTGTAATATGACCTAAAACCATTTTCTGACTATACAAAGGATAGGCTATCTGCCTTCCTCCTACTATTAACTTATTCTAGTAATGCTAATTGGTTTCTCCTTCCTTTGCTATTTATGTGAAAAAAGTTCATATTTACATTGGAGGAGACAGAGAAGCACCATTTCGCCTCACTTTCCAGGATTCCTTCTCTGTCAGTGAGACAAGTCTAGCTAAACATTTGCTATTACTTATACATTTTCACCTACCAATTTATTTTTATCTATGGCTCTCCTTTACCTTGATTTGCTTTTAAAGGGGAACTTTTTTTAACATATTCTCAATGGTCTGCTTTGACTTCTCAGAGCATCAGAAAGCCAGAAAGGAGCCGGAGGGAAGAAAAGCCCAATGTGTGGTCAGTATCCTACAAAAAGTGAAGGCAAGGAGCTGAAGATAGTGGTACAGCCGGAGACTCAGCACAGAGCTCGGTACTTGACTGAGGGCAGCCGAGGCTCAGTGAAAGACAGGACACAACAAGGTTTTCCAACTGTAAAGGTAGTCTATTTATAGTAGTCCATGGCAATGGTGTGGGAAAAAGGCTGATGTCATCTGTGGATGAATATATGGGAGTAGGGAGAAAGAGCAGGAAAGTGAATTTACCTCGGTGTGATACATAGGTTAGATTGTTACTGGAATACAGCATCCAGTTCTGTTATCCACATTTAAAAAAGAGATTTGACAAAATTGCTGAGGGTGCAGAGAAGAGGCACAAAAATGAATTGAGCGGTGGAGAAAATGCCTTGCAGTGCAAGCATGTCTACATTGTAGCTGGGAGCAAGCCTTGCAATGCAGATCAACAGACTTGTGCTAGCAAAGCTCAGGCTAGCACACTAAATATTGCTGTGTGGAGGACACTCGATCTAGCAACCTGAGCTTAAGCCAAAGGGATTGGGTGAGCCAGAGCTTAGGTGGCTAGCCTGACTCTCTGCTGGAGCCCAGTGTGCACAGCTATTTTTAGTGGCTAGCATGCTGGGGCTGGAAGACTCACTCCCAGTTGCTTTGTGCTCCTTAAGTCTCTCAGGATATGTCTACAATCTATTTAATTGATCAAAAAGAAGGTTTAGACCTGGCTTGATTACAGTGTACAAGTACCTTCATGGGAAGAAAATAGTGGATACTAAAGGGCTCTTTAATTTCGCTGAGAAAGGCAGAACAAGAATTAATGGCTTGATTTTTTTTCTGGTTTTAACTTCGTTAGAAATAAGGCTCAGTTTTTTTAACAGTGAAGGTGATTAACCATTGAAATAAACTACCCAAAGAAGTGGTGGATTCTCTATCTCCTTAAATCTTCAGTTCTTCGAGTGCTTATTCATGTGCATTCCATGCTAGGTGTGTGCACACTCACGTGCATGGCTGTCGGAGTTATTCTTCCCTTAATGGTATCCGTAGGGGTGGCTCTGGCACCCCCTAGAGTGCCGCGCTCATGCAATGGTAGACAAAGCATTGCTGGCCCTATGTCCCCTCAGTTCCTTCTTTCCACTAGTTACGGTTGTTGGAACAACTCTTCTCATGTGTCTGAAAGTGCTTAGTGATCTTCTGTTGTAGCTGGTTGTATATAGTTCTTAAAGATTAGTTATACTTAGAATAGTTGTCCCCCTTTGGGACGTTCACCCAGCGGTAGGGCATGCCCTGATCTCCGGGCTTTAAACTGTGTACCGCATGCCATACACCCTTCTCTCTCAGTGACCCACACAACTGGTGTTTGAAATGTTTGGAGGAGAGACACGTGAGGGACAAGTGTAAAATCTGTGAGGACTTCAGGCCGCAGACACAAAAAGACAGGGACATTCGTTTGAAAGGCCTACTAATGGAGGAAGCACTGAAATCTGCTCGGAACCTGCTCACTCGGTTTCAGCACGGAGCACCCTGACATCGGTGTGGAGCCCCCCTCCGGCACCGATCACTTCACGGCATCGCTCAACATCACCAGTGCTGAAGAAGCGGCAAAAGGAACAGCGGGGATGATCCCCTGCACTGAAGAGGGACAAGCAGGTGGAGTCGAGCAAAGGACCCACATCAGGCAAATCACTTGTCCAAGAATGAGTGGAGCCAATCTCCCCGCCTAGAGCCATGACCCCTTTGAGGGAGCCATCCCAACTCCCAGGAGTGGAAGGGGGCACTTCCGCCTAATAGTGCCGTTGACACCTGAGGCCTTCCAGGCAGCCAGAGACCTAATGATCTTCCCTATACCATCTACCACATCTTCGACACCAGGACCCATGCACATTCCCATTTCCAGAGGCAAGCCAGCCAAAGGCCCTCCACATTAGGTCGCTGATCGGCACTATTCCTATTCCAGGCACCAATCTGTAACCGCAAAGCCATGATCTCCGGCCCCAAGGCGCAGCTGTCCACCATCTCGGCTCCACTCCCCTTCATAGGCCCAATGTCCATAAAAGGGAGAGGCTCTCCAGGTCAGGTTGGTGGTCACAGTCACTGTGGTGCTGATAACCACCATGATGCTGTTTGTCAGCACCACAACAGTCACCAACCGGGCACCAGTTTCCGGTACTGCATAGTCCGCATTGTCATCGAACACTGCCACCCAGACGCCACTCCCCTCAAACACGGCACCCCTCAGGGGAATCTTACCAGAGGTCACCCTCCCCTCAGCACCGCTGCCCGGTGCTACATTGCAGCCACCAGGAGGAGCCTTGTTCAGCACCTCCATGATCCCCAAAAGGAGAGAGGCTCTCTTTGGACTCAGAAGGGGAGCCTAATACTTGGCCCAGAGAACAAATGTCAACAACTTTGCCAGCACTGAGTGAAGGACTATTGATGGGAGCATAGCCTCAAGGCTGACCCAATGACCATACTGGAACTTGTGGGGGGTCCCAATGGCCCCTGGCCTTTTATTTTTTTCAGTCTTTGGTGACCATGTCAGGGAAGCAGTCAAGGGCACTGAGTGACCCAGTATGGGATCCGGACTCAAGCTCCATCTCTGTCACCGAGCTCCAGACTCAGACAGGGAAATCCCCCAGAAGAAGGGGAGCCCATTGCCCCCTACCAGCAGTACCATCCTCCCTCCTCAGATGAGGCTGTCATGGGTTCCAACCCGCCATTGCCATCAGTTGATTTTAGAGCCCATGAGGAGCTCCTCAAAAGGGCGGCGTCCAACTTGGGTCTGGAAGCAGAGGAACTAGCTGAGCCCATGGATGATCTTTTCGACATCTTGGCAGGAATGGTCCTGACTAGACTCTCTTTGCTGATCTATGAGGGGGTACTATAGGTGCAAGTTTGCAGATGACACTAAGCTTGGGGGAGTGGTAGATACCCTGGAAGGGGAGGATAGGATACAGAAGGACCTAAACAAATTGGAGGATTGGGCCAAAAGAAATCTGATGAGGCTCAACACGGACAAGTGCAGAGTCCTGCACTTAGGACAGAAGAATCCCATGCACAGCTACGGCATGGGGACCGACGAGCTAGGCAGCAGTTCTGCAGAAAAGGATCTGGGGGTTACAGTGGATAAGAAGCTGGATAGGAGTCAGCAGTGTGGCCTGGTTGCCAAGAAGGCTAATGGCATATTGGGATGCATTAGTAAGAGCATTGCCAGCAGATCAAGGGAAGTAATTATTCCCCTCTATTCAGCATTGGTGAGGCCACGTTTGGAGTATTGTGTCCAGTTTTGGGCCCTCCACTACAAAAAGGATGTGGACAAATTGGAGAGAGTCCAGCGGAGGGCAACAAAAATGCTTAAGGGGCTGGAGCACAAGACTTATGAGGAGAGGCTGAAAGAACTAGGCCTGTTTAGTCTGCAGAAGAGAAGAGTGAGGGGGGATTTGATAGCAGCCTTTAACTACTTGAAAGAGGGTTCCAAGGAGGATGGAGCTAGGCTGTTTTCAGTGGTGGCAGATGACAGAACAAGGAGCAAAGGTCTCAAGTTGCAGTGGGGGAGGTCTAGGTTGGACATTAGGAAAAAGTTTTTCACTATGAGAGAGGTGAAGCATTGGAATGGGTTACCTAGGGAGGTGGTGGCATTACCATCTTTAGAGGTTTTTAAGCTGCAGCTTGACAAAACCCTCACTGGGATGATTTAGCTGAGGTTAGCCCTGCTTTGAGCAGGGGGTTGGACTAGATGACTTCCTGAGGTCCCTTCCAACTCTAATATTCTATGATTCTAGATGGTCAAAGTCTTTTGGCAGATGCCCTCCTCTTTGCTGCCCATCTCCAAGAGAGTAGAGAAAAAGTATTATGTCCCGGTTAAGGGATAAGAGTATCTGTTCTCCTACCTCCTGCCAGGATCTTTAGTAGTGGCTGCAGCCCATGAATGGGACAGACAGGGACAGGCAACTTCAACACCCAAGAATAAGGAAGCAAAGAAATTGGATTTACTTGGGAGAAAAGTTTACTTCATGACCAGATTCCAATGAAAAATTTCCAACCAGCAAGTACTGCTGGGGAGATATAACTATAATATTTGGAACTTGGTGGCAAAATTTAAGGACTCCCTGCCACAGCATGTGAAGCAGGAGTTCTCATCTGTCTAGGAGGATTGCCGTCAGTCACCAGAGATTCCCTCCAGATGGCACTGGAAGTGGCCGATTTCTGTGGCAAGGTCAATGGCTTTGGTGGTGTCCATATGTCACTGCTCATAGCTACAATCATCTGGGCTGTTGCAGCAACTGCAGCAGTCTATTCAGAATCTGCTGTTCAAGAGAGACGTGCTATTCTCAGAACAAACTGATAATAGACTGCATGGCTTAAAAGACTCTAGGAATACGCTGTGTTCCCTCAGCCTATACACCCCACACAGTTCCAGAAGGCAATTCTGGCCTCATTAGCCTCATTGGTACTTGAGCCAGCCATGTCAGAGATCCTGTGGGAGGAGGGATCAGAACAAAGGGTTTAAACACTGTTGCCCTGCTTCCTCTTCCCTGGCTGCTCAATCGGCCTTGTGCAACATCAGAGGGATTCATGACAGTCTCATCCTAGGATCCCCCCTCCACTTATTTCTGAATAATTTATCCCCTTTCTTCTGGGCTTAAGCCCAGATCACTGGGTCCTCGGTACCATGGCAGAGGGCTATACTCTACAATTCGCTTCGGTCCCTCTGTCCCTCCTTCCCTCTCCATCCCTCTTTAGGGACCACTCTCGTGAGCAACTCCTTGTGCAGGAAGTGGGAGTCTTCCTGCGGGGAGGAGCAATGGGGGACATTCCTCTAGATGAAAGAAGGAAAGGGGTTTACTCTTTTATTCTCATACCAAAATTCAAGGGAGTCCTCAGACCCATCCTGGACCTGTGTTGCCTCAACAGATACTTTAAGAAAATTAAGTTTCACATGGTCTCCCTAGCTGCTATCATTCCATCGCTGTATCCAGGGGACTGATGTGCTGCCCTCGATTTGAAGGATGAATACTTTCACATCTCAATCTTCCAAAGCTACAGGAGATTCCTGTACTTCAAGGTAAGTGGTGGTCACTCTCAATTTACGGCTTTACCCTTTGGCCTTTCTTCCACCCCGAGAGTCTTCAGAAAATGTATGGTAGTAGTGGCCGTGAACTTCAGAAGCTGTGGTGTTCAAATTTACCCTTATCTGAACGACTGGCTCATCAAAGGCAGGTCAAGAGCACAGGTCCAGCAAGTCTCAGTCTAGTAAGATCTACCTGCCAGAGTCTAGGTATGTTACTGAACAAGCAAAAGTCAACTCTGTCTTGAGTTCAACACATAGAGTTCATAGGGACCATTCCTGACTCTACACAAGCCAGAGGTTTCCTTCCAGAGTCCAGGCGATGTTAGGCCTGATTCTGGACATTCAGTCCCATCCTGTCATGACTGTCCGTTTGTAGCTCAGACTGTTGGGCCACATGGCAGCATGCACATATGTAGTTCAAAATACTTGTCTTCGGCTTCATCCCCTGCAGGCTTGGTTAACATCAGTCTTCAGGCCCAACAGACATAAGCTAGATTGTGTGGTCACAGTTACACGGTCAGTCCAATCATCCCTCATGTGGTGGACAAATCCCTGCTTTGCACTGCAAGGGGTCCCATTTGCAGGGTTCTTCCCCACGTTAGTGTCTGATGCCTCAGAGCTGGGATGGGGGGCAAAATTCCACGATCTCAGCATGTAAATTTTTGGTCACAAGAGGATTGTGCCCTCCATATAAACATCAGGGAGCTCAGAGGGACTAGCTAGCATGCCAGGCATTCCTTCCCTATCTGGAGGGCAAGGTGGTCAGATTTTAGACAACACTACTGTGATTTACTACATAAACAGGCGAGGTGGAGCTCGGTCATCACTCCATGTCAGGAAGCCACTTGTCTCTGGAACGTCTACATTCAGAACGCCATCCATGTCACAGCATCACATCTCCAGGTGCCAGGAATGAGTTGGTAGATCATCTCCACTTCTCTTTCTCATCCCTCCCTGAGTGGCCTCTTCATCCAGAGGTAGCAAGCATGATCTTCCAGATATGAGGGACACCACAAGTGGACCTATTCGCATCCAGGCAGAACAGGAAATGCCACCTGTTCTGCTCCATCCCAGGAGTCGCCAGAGGCTTCCTGTTGGACTCCTTCCTTCTCCCATGGGAAGGTGGCTGATGTACACCTTCCCTCCAATACCACTGGTCCACAGAGTCTTGTTGAAGATCAGGCAGGACAGGGCAAAGGTGATCCTCATCACCCCAGCCTGACCTAGACAGCACTGGTTTGGTATGCTGCTAGAGCTCTCAACAATGATCCCACTGGAACTACCTTTATGACCAGACCTGCTCTCTCAGGAACATGGCCACCTACTACATCCCAACTTGTCATCCCTTCTCCTGACAGCATGGATGCTGCATGGTTGAATGCAGAAGAACAGGCTTGCTCGGCACAGTGCAACAGGTCCTGATGGGCAGCAGAAAACCCTTCAGTAGAGTTACATACCTAGCAAAGTGGAATTGGTTTTCCAGTTGGACAATAGACTGGAACTCTGCCCCATTCCAGGTCTCGATACAGTCAATCTTGGACTACTTGCTGCACCTTAAGCATCAAGACCTAGCCCTCTCATCGATTAAAGTTCACTTGGAAGCTATTTCGGCCTTCCATCCCTCAATCCAGAATAATCAGTTTTTGCCCACACCTTCATGGGCAGGTTCTTAAAGGAGATAGAAGGGCTATACCAATAAGTCAGAGATCCCACCCTGCAGTGGGACCTGAACCTAGTCCTCTCAAGACTTACAGGGCCACCCTTGGAACCACTGGCAACTTGCTCAATACTGGGGGTCTCATGGAAAGTCTCTTTCCTGGTTGCAGTCACCTCGGCGTGAAGGGTTTCCGAAGGAGCCACGCTACACAGCGTTTTATAAAGATATGGTTGAGATGCGACCCCACCTAGCTTTCTTACCAAAGGTAGTGTTGCATTTTCACATCAACCAAGGCATATTCTTACCAGTATTTCCCCCCAAACTACATAGTCAATGAAGAGCAAAGGCTACACAGCCTGGGTGTCAGATGTGCCTTGGCCTTCTATATAAAAGAACTAAACCCTTCCATAGGTCAATGCAACTGTTCATAGCAGTGGGAGAATGGATGAAGGGCCTTCCACGCTCCTCACAAAGGATTTCTTCATGGATATCCGCATGCATAAAATTCTGTTAGGAACAGGCAAAAATGCCTCTACCAGTGACTGTAACAGCTCAGTCAACTAGGGTGCAAGCCACATCAGCGGCCTTACTAGCACAAGTGCCCATCCAAGATATCTGCAGGGCAGCAACGTGGTCTTCAGTGCATACTTTTGCCTCCCATTATGCCATTTCACAACAGGCAAGAGATGATGCCATCTTCAGGAAGGCAGTATTGCATGTAGTAGTTCCATAACACTGAGCCTGCCTCCAGAGAAACTGCTTGTGAGTCACCTAGCATGGAATGCACATGAGCAAGCACTTGAAGAAAAAATGGTTACTAACCTTCTGTAATTGTTCTTCGAGATGTTGCTCATGTCCACTCCATTACGCGCGACCCCCCTCCTCCTCCTCCTCCTCCTCCTCCTCCTCCTCCTCCTCCTCCGCCATCCCTGCCATTGGAATTGAGGACAAGAAGGAACTGAGGGTATGAATGGCCAGCAGTGCCTCATATACCACGGCATGAGTACGGCACTCCAGGAGGTGCCAGAGCCAGCCCTATGGATACCACAAAGGCAAAAAGATCTCCAACAGCTGCGCACATGAGTGTGCGCACACCTAGCAAGGAATGGACATGAGCAACAGATCTCGAAGAACAACAGTTTTAGTAACCGTTTTTTCTTCTTCATGATGAGTTTCACCAGATCCCTGACTCTAGATCTCTGATATATGCAGCCATGGAGACAGACTGAAATTAAATCCTAATAAGTCACCTAGCCCGGATGGAATTTACCCAAGAGTTCTGAAGGAACTCAGATATGAAATTGCAGAACCCCTAAGCGTGATATGTAACTAATTGCTTCAATCGGTATCGGTACAAGATGACTGGAGGATAACTAATATGGTGCTGATTTTTCAAAAAGTCTCCAGAGATGATTACAGACTGGTAAGCCGAACTTCAGTATGAGAAAACTGATTGATTGAAACTTCAGTAAAGAACAGATTTATGAGACACAGATGAACATATGTTGGAAGAACCAATATGGCTTTTGTAAAGGGAAATCATGCCTCACTGATCTCTTAGAATTCTTTGAAGAGGTCAGCAAGCATGTGGGCAATGGTGATCCAATAGATACACTGTTCTTGGACTTTCAGAAAGCCTTTGACAAGGTCCCTCACCAATAGCTCTTATGCAAAGTAAGGTGTCATGGAATAAGACGGAAGGTCCTCTTCTGGATCAGTAACTGGTTAAAAGATAGGAAATAAAGGGAAGGAATAAATGGTCAGTTTTCACAGTGGAGAGATAAATAGCAGGGGTCCCCAAAGGTCTGTTAAAAGACCAGTGCTGTTCAACATATTCATAAATGATCTGGAGGAAAGGGTAAACAGGGTGGTGGAAAAGTTTTGCAGATGATACAAAATTACTCCAGATAGTTAAATCCAGAGCTCAATCTGGAGAGTTATAAAGGGATCTCACAAAACAGGGTGACTGGGCAAGAAAATGGCAGATGAAATTTAATGTTGATAAGTGCAGAGTTAATGCACATTACAACACATCTCACAGAACAACAGTTATGAAGCTTGGTAACCATTCTTTATTTGTCCCGTCATATAACACACAAACCAGAGGCACCAATGAAATTAACAGGCAGCAGATTTAAAACAAACATAAACAAGTACTTCACACAGTCACAGTCAACCTGTGAAACTGATTGCCAGGAGATATTGTGACGGCTAAAATATGACTGGATTAAAAAAAAAAGAATTAAGTAAATTCATGGAGGCCAGCCGGGATGATCAAGGATGCATCCTCATGCTCTTGGTTGTCCCTATGCCTCTGACTTCCAGAAACCCCAGGGGACTGCATGATGGGATAGATCACGCAATAAATCGCTCAGTTCTGTTAATTACCTTTTGAAGCATCTAGCAGTGCAACTGTCGGAAGACGGGGTGCTGGCCTAGGTGGACAATTGGTCTGACCAGTATGGTCGGTTACGTTCTTCTGTACAAGGAAATCTGTAAAGCAGCCACCTGGACATCTGTTCTGTTCATACTATCTCCACATTCTAGAGACTGGGCATCCAGACACTATTTGATTCTGTGCCTGGTAGATGAGTGCTCTTTGCTGTAGTATTTCAGCATCTATTATGAAAGTTACCTTCTTTTTGTCTATAAATATATATAGTTGTAACCCTTCCACTAGTAGATGCTGCTATGAAAATACCAATGTCCAAGATCTGTGGAACTCATTGTGAATAAGAATAGGAAAAATTATTTGTGCCTTACCTGAAAATTGCCTTTCTTAGAGTAGTGAGGGTCCACAGATTGAGCCCACTCTGCGCTGTTAATTGGGGAAATATATAAGATCATTAATTGCGCTCAGTTTGTTGCTCACTGAATTCCTTGCTCTGTGGGAATATTGTTCTCTTTAATCTTACTGCTTAATTTTCCTTACCAAAATAGAGTGATTAGAGATTAATTAGGCTATTGAAGTGTCTCCACTGGGTGTTTCTCAGAAGTGGAGACACTCCTCACCTGCCACTGATTGACAGGTTTGCTCTGCCTCCAAGGCTGCATGTAGGAGACCCAGTGTCACGTATTTGTAGACCTCATTACTGTAAGAAAGGAAATTTTCAGGTGAGGCACAGATACATTTCCTAATCAAGACTGGATGCCTTTCTGGATGGTATGCTTTAGTCACACACAAGAAACTGGGCTTACTACAGAGTAACTGGGTGAAATTCTGTGACCTGCTGTTATATAAGATGTCCGACTGCATGATATAGTGGCCCCCTCTGGCCTTAAAATATATGAATCTACCTAAATGGGGAGGTATTTCTGATAATAGAAGGCTCTTTCATCTAGCAGATTAACACATAATAAAATCCAGTGGCTGAAAATTTAAGCAAGACAAATTGAGACTAGAAATAAAGAACAAATCTTTAACAGTGAGAGGAATTAACCACTGGAACAACCTGCACAGGGATGTGGTGCATTCTTTATCACTTGAAGCCTTGCAAACTGATTGTGGGCAGGGCAGCACATTAATATTGGACATACTGGGGGGCACCTATGAACAGGTGTCTCTAAGAAGCCATTTTTCATAAAATATTTTGACAGTGAATTGACATTATTTATAAATTTTAAATCAGAATACTAGTTGGTAGACCCACATCTTGAATATTATGTGCACATCTGGTTACCCCATTTCAAAAAATATATATTGGAATTGGAAAAGATACAAAAAAGGGCAACAAAAATGATTAGGGGCATGGAATAGCTTCCATATGAGGGATATGATAGAGATCTATAAAATCATGGTTGGTGCAGAGAAAGTAAATAAAGAAAAGTTATTTACTTCTCGTAACACAAGAACTAGGGGTTCACCAAATGAAATTAATAGGCAGCAGGTTTAAAACAAACAAAAGGAAGTATTTCTTCACACAGTGCACAGTCAACCTGTGGAACTCTGCCAGAGGATGTTGTGAAGGCCAAGACTATAATGGCATTCAAAAAAGAACTAGATAAGTTCATGGAGGATGGATCCATCAGTGGCTATTAGGAAGGACGGGCAGAGATGCAAAACCATGTTCTGAAATGTTGTTAG
Source organism: Mesoclemmys tuberculata (assembly GCA_007922155.1). NCBI lineage: Eukaryota > Metazoa > Chordata > Testudines > Chelidae > Mesoclemmys > Mesoclemmys tuberculata. The sequence goes on from ML675639.1 coordinate 4,387,414, forward strand.
CCTCAGTTTCACTTGATTACCTGTTCTGTTCATTTTGTTCTGAAGCACCTGGCATTGGCCACTGTCAGAATACAGGATACTGGGCTAGATGGACCATTGGTATGACCAAATATGGCTATTTTTATGCTGTTTACTGTATATTTTTCATGGAAAAATAAATCAGGTTTTGGAATTCCTGAAGCTACAGTCTAAGCCAGGGGTCGGCAACCCATGGCTCCGGAGCCGCATGCGGCTCTTCAGCCGCGGTAGGTTGCTGACCCCTGGTCTAAGCCATGTGATATTAACAAGCACAAAAAAATCAAACTGCCAGATTGTAAATTATATAGAAATTCTCTGCTTCCCCCCTCCTTGGAAATTGTTCATTTTCTCTCAAACTGTTTTGTTGAAGGTTCAGTGTATCTTTTAACAAATATTGCGGTTCAGTTGCACTGTTTTTTAAAGGTCTGATTTCATAATAAATAAATTAAGGTCAATTTACTATTTACTTTTTGTTTCTTGGTTCTAGCTGGAAGGTCACAATGAGCCAGTAGTGCTGCAAGTGTTTGTGGGTAATGACTCTGGTCGAGTGAAGCCACATGGGTTCTATCAGGCCTGCAAGGTAACTGGGAGAAACACTACCCCCTGCAAAGAGGTGGACATAGAAGGCACTACAGTTATAGAAGTTGGCCTTGACCCTAACAACAACATGACACTTGCGTGAGTAATTTTTTGAATTACACTGTTTTTCTGGGATGAAACAGTATGGGGGTTTTTTGCTTCAGGAATAAAGTTTAGAAGTGTCATTTGATGTTATCTTACAAAGAGTTTTTTTATTTACGCATGTACAGTAGGGAACAAGATAATTAAGACTAAAAATAAAACTGCCTAAATGTAGTATGACATAATTACAACTTTATGGAAAGAAGTTGCTTTTTTATGTATTTACTTAATAACTTGCTTCCAGAATTTATGTAAAAACAAACTGAGTAGACAGATTTATTTTTATTAGCAAGTCACCTTAAAGATACCTTTTTTTTTTTTTTAAACTTAATGTTCCCCTTTATTAACTTGTTTCCAGAGATTCTTTTGGGATTTTTCCATCAAACTGTGTGAAAGCAGTTAAAATAGGAATACCTTGATAAATACAGAACATTAGTGAGAATAAATATCAGTAAGAAAAATAGACTCATAGACTCATAGGTCAGAAGGGACCAATATGATC
>ML675639.1:4389014-4427782 GCA_007922155.1 Mesoclemmys tuberculata
CATTTGCCCCCACTACTTCCCTCGGAAGGCTATTCCAGAACTTCACCTACCTTAAAACCTACCCTAAGCTCATCCGACGTGTTTGTTTTATCCAATGTTCAGTTTGTGACACGCATCTTTTTTTAATGCTTTTCCTATCTTTAGTATTTATATTAAGGTTTCACATTCTTAGTTTAGTATTTGCAACATTGTGTAAAGTACTTCCAGGGCATAAAGATTTGTCTGTGGCTTTAGATGTTGTACAGTTTTTCCTTTAAATTCGCCGCCATCAGTTCGATGTCTTTGGATCGACTAAGTGGTCTGTGTAGACCTGCTCAGTCAATCCAGAAATCGACGCAGGAAAACCACCCTGGTAAGTGGCGCAGCGCAGTGTGGACAGCACGTGGAAGAGACGCAGCGAAGTCGACGGGAGATACACAAATGATTTACATGACTTGTGTATCTCCTGTCGACGGCTGCCGAATCCAGAAGGTAAGTGTAGACTGGGCCATAGTGTTCGGTGTCTTGCAGAGGCACATTTTCTGCGGAAGGGCACCTCCTGTCAGCTGCTAAAGGTGAGATCTCATAAGAACTGGGAGCTCAAGTTAAAGCTTTTCCTCAGAGGGTGCACTCACTGTCTTGACCCCAGTCATGAAACCTCTACAAGACAGAGATCATCCCCAGAGCCTTCATCCTCCAGAGGGGTAGAATCATGAAAAAAGTTATCTGATTTTCCCCTGCAAAGCCACTAGGAAAAGTGCTTTAAGCCCGCAAACTGAGGCCTTGGCCAGCAAGAGGGGATCCCTGGAGTGCTCAGCCAGTTCGGTACCAATGACACTGAAGCACAGTACCCAGAAACATCAGGGATCCTTTGGTACGAGCTCTGCCACAGTGCCTCAGAACCCAATGGGCACAGGCTTGGAAGCAACAGCACCACCTCCCAGAGACAAAGACCGAGACCGTACTGCCTCTAAGAGATTGGCACAACAGAACCATCCTCAGCACAGAGTACATCAAAGCAACCCTCATCAGAGCGTTCCTCCCATAAGCAAGTCAGCACTGGTACTCTTGACGGTACCGTGTGTCAACAGTACCACAGGAGTTCAATTTATTGAGGGACCTTGCGGTTGTGGAAGAACCAGAATCCACACTACTTGCTAGTACTGGGGCCCTGGTACTGAGCATGTCTAGGTCCCTGGAGTCACCACTGGCACTGGGTCATTTACTCCCAGTACTCCAGTCAGCACCATCCTTGTGTAGTGAGGAGTCAGACTGTGACCAGGACAACAATCTTTCCCTAGCCTCCCACCGTGGCCCACCATTATAACAGGGTGGGCCTCCCCAACTGTGCACTCTCCATCTGACCCTCAAGCCTGGTATGGTCATCTGTGGGCACCACCACCCATGCCCTCCCTCTCCCCCTCCCCCCCACACACGCTGACTGTATTGGGATCCGTGGGCAATGTACAGATCCCACACTTCACAAGCATCAAGTATCTTTCATAGAGAATCCAACAGACATTCCCCTGTGGCTTCAGTGTCCAGAGTCCTGGAACCTGAGGAAGAAACTTGAAGGGCAGGAAGCCAGGCTTGAAGTAGAGACTATCCCACCAGCAAGCATCTCATCCTTGCCAGATGAAGCTGTGATGCCCCCTCGTCCGTTGCTAGCAGATGACTTTAGGCTCTTTCAGGACCTTACTAAGAGGGTGTCAGATGAGTTTTTCAGATCCCCCTACAGGAGGTGACAAACTTGTACCTCAAGCTTGGTGGATATTCTCCACACTTCCTCTTCCTCCAGAATTGCCTTCCCAATTAACAAGGCACTTCTGGACACTGCCAAAATCATCTGGCAGACACCAGCTTCTATTCCATCAATGTGCAAAAGAGCTGATAAGAAGTATTACGTCGTCACCTCCTGTCCCTAAAAGGGGGCAGACTTCCTCTTTACACACCCTCAGCCTAACTATAATAGTGGATGTGGTTAACTTGTGGGGAAAGCGACATCATGGCAAGTCAACCCCATGTGATATAGATTGGAAGAGGCTAGACCTTTTTGGGAGGATGGGTACTCGTCTGCAATTTTACAGTTCAGGGGCTCGAACTCCCAAGCCGTAATGGCTAGGTACAACTACATAAATTATGGGAAACTTGTTGCATTTATTGACCACTTGCTATAGGTCCAAAAAGAACAATTTCAGGCCAGAGTCAAACAGGGCTAGTTAGTAGCCGGTACGACGCTATGGATAGCATTGAATGCTGCAGACACAGCAGCCTGCTCAGTTTTGATGGCAGTGGAAATCAGGCAGGCATCCTGGTTACACCTTTGGGGGTTGCCCAAACAAAGTGCAGATGGTGATTGAAGACCTTCATTCAAAGGGCCAAACCTCTTTGTTGATAATACTGACGCATCACTCCATATGTTAAAGGATTCCAGAGCTATGCTACACTCCCTAGGAATCTACGCAGCTGGACAGAAGAGAAAATAAGGCTCTCAGCCACCTCACAGATCCCAGCCAACTCAGTTCCCACCGTCACAGTGGGATTATGAGCTACAATGTAAGAGACCCAGGATGCAATAGCAGAAGTTGTCAGCCTGCCAGTCCTCGACTTCTAAACACCAATTTAGATGCTTGGTCTAGACCCCAAACAACCATTGCTTGCAACAACAGTAGTTGTTGGACCTTCCACGTCCCTTCAGAAGTCACCATTCTTCCATAGGAGTTGGGAGAACGTGACCTCCAACAAATGGGTCTTGAAGATTATTTTGCAGGGTTACGGTATCCACTTTACATCCCTCCCCCCACACCCACCATTCCTCCTCACCCCCCTTCAGGGACCCTTCTCATGAGAGTCTACTCCAAATAGATCATCTGATGTGCCTTGGGGCCATAGATCCAGTCCCCGTTCACCTCAGAGGCAAGGGGTTTTACTCCTGATATTTCCTGATCCCCAAGGCGAAGGGTGGCTGGAGACCCATACTAGATCTAAGGGCACTAAATGGATATGTGAAGGCACAAAAGTTCAAGATGGTCACACTAAAAGCTATTTTTCCAGCTCTGGAGCAAGGAGATTAATTGATTTTTGGCCTTGACCTACAAGATACCTACTTCCACATTTCCATCCAACCATCTCACAGGTGATTCCTTTGGTTTACATTGGGCAGGATCATTGTCAGTACAGAGTGCTCCCATTTGGCCTCTCATCCACACCTCTTTCTTTCTGCCAGCATTTCATTAGACAGTTCAGATTTTAACAGACAAATGCTTGGGAGTGTTCTGCTTGAATCACCAGTTTGGTTCCATATCCATTTTATTTTGGAAGACAGTCTTCTTGGGATATTAAAAAAACAGTATCTTCAGCTCTTCTCTCAATGAAGCAATTTTCTATATGTATGTAACTCTTCCGCCAGACAGTTGGCATCAGCAAGGGCCAGGTTCTATATCTAGGGGTCCCTGTCAATGATACCAACCAAACTGGCTCAAGCCCCCACCCAGTCACCTGGGAAATCACACACTATTCCCTGGGTGCCCCAAAGGGCAATACTTCCCCTCTCGCAAGCACAGAGTCTGAGTGTAGAAAGTAAACCTTTTCATAACAGAAGGGAAGTAACACAGCACTGGTTTGGGAACCAGTGCAAACAGAATTCATGAAGTCAATGAGCCAAACCCATCCCAGAGTACAGGGCATGTCCTTGGCCTCTCCCTTCTTGCTCCCCCTCTACCAACCATGGTAGTTAAAATGTCCTCTCTCGGTTGGGGCTCAGCCAGTCCCCTCTGCAAGCTCCTGCCGGACATAGGCTTGACCAGGCCTCCTCCCTACTGAGTCCCCACTGCTGGCTCTCACCGTCTGCCAGCACCGATCACTCCTGGCTCCTGCCGTCTGCTGGCCCCCTCTGTCTACAGATGCTAACCAATCCTGGCATCTGCAGGCACTGACCGCTCCTGGCTCCCACCATCTGCTGGCATTGACCGCTGTTGCTCCTGCCATCCACTGGTGCTGACCAATCCCACCATCTGCAGGTGCTGCCTACTGCTGTTACCTTTCTGGTGATTGTTAGTCAAGGTTTCCCAGTCTCTCTAGTGATTCAGCTCTTAGAGAAATTCAGCTAATGGGAAAACCTTCTGTAGACACATAAGCAATGTCGCTGCTTTTAACAAACTAAAGACTCCAAGAGGAATCATTAATTCTATCTTTTAACAGTGGGAAAAGATTGTCAATCCATGCCTGAGGGTAGCCCTTTGCCAGGACTAGTGAAATCTCAATAGACACTTCTCCCCTCTCCCTCTCTCCTTGCAATGCTGAAACATGCGTCCGCCACCTTTTTTGGGCTCTTTGGGCGAGAGTGAATTTTTTATCAGAGCAGGCTAAACACAGATCTGATACCATTTGTTCATACAATCGAAGGACGACATTTCATTACCCCTGCAGTTATCACAAAGTGACTTGTAACACAATACCAGACACATTGACCATTTCCCATCAAGCTCACACCTAGTGTACTTATGCAATATGCTGAGTACTTAATCGTACTCATGGAAATACAAAGCACATGCAAATAACGTGCCCCCCTTTCAACTGCTGAGCAGGGAGAGTGCCACTCAGACCTTGTTTACATGCATGTAACTAAATGACATATTTACCTCTGTATAGGCTCTCTTGATGTTAAAAACCAAAAACGTTCAGTTTGCAAACTAACTTTCAATTGAATAATTTTGCTGTATAGTAGTCTAACGAATTAAATCCACTTGACTTCTGAATCTAGAATATTGTTCTACAACAAATCAAGTTGGAAAGATGCCTCCAATAGCATTCATTTGGTAGCTGCCCTCATGTGCCTCTCGATGCCCATTTAATGACTAGTTACTAGTAAGGAGAGCAGTAGGACTCTCAGAAAATGTCTGTCTGGGCAGCTTTCTCAAAGGCAGCCTTCATGTCTCCCACCACCCAGATCTCCAGCACTGTTTTGGGACCTTAGCAATGTCCTAGTGGACACTGTTGACAAGTAAATGTCAGTGCCTTCGTGTGAATCCATATTTCTTTTTCCTATTTTCTTCTTTGGCCCTTATGCATCCACAAAAAACTATTTAGTACAAAGTAGATATTAAATGGTCACTAAGCTTTTGTATTGTCAGGACTAAGATCTTTAACTATTATGGTCTCCTACTGGCATGTGATGAAAAGGTTTATTCAGTTTCTAGGAATTTCTCTTCTAAATAGCTGGTGAAATGTCATGCACAGTGCCGCTGGCCCAAGTCTGACGTGTATGGTCCCTTTACCGGGGCACAGATGCATCTATAATTTATTCATTTGTATTATTGTAGCAGCTAGGAGCCATAGTTGTGGACCAGAACCCCATTGTGCTAGGCACTGCATGTTTGCTTGCACCAGGTTCCTATAGCCATAAGACAACCATGTGGGTACATGAAGTTTCTTCATGCTTGCAGCCAAGGCATTACTGTTCTGAGAAGGCAGCTTAGGTAGATGCAGAATTTTGGTAAAGTAGTCCTTTGTATCCCTAGTTTGCATTACTCCCCCAGAACTAGCTTTTCAGTCTCCAAGAGTGGGGGAGAGGGATCTGTAGAGGCAAATTGAGTGCTCAGTAGAGTTAATATGGAATCAATTGAATTTCTCTGGGTTTACGATCTTCATAGTTTCACCTTTTTCCCTTGCTTCATCATTTCATGTACAAAGCAAGCAGGGATGTGTCGAGGTTAGGGTGATATAACTCCATTGTAGTTTCAGTGCTCTTTCATGTGTTAAGGCATATGAACTACTTTTAGCTCTAACTGCATTAAAACAATTCTGAACCTGTCGCATGGTAAACAAATCTGAGTGGATTTATGGAGCTTGTAAACATACAAGTACTGGTAAATTTTATAGTTGCAGTTGTGGAAGTCGTACTGGGTTATTAACTCTAATGTTGTGTTGCTAGGGTTGATTGTGTAGGAATACTGAAACTGAGGAATGCAGATGTTGAAGCTCGAATAGGGATTGCTGGCTCCAAGAAAAAAAGCACCCGTGCCAGATTGGTGTTCCGTGTTAACATTACTCGGAAAGATGGCTCAACTTTAACGCTCCAGACACCCTCGTCTCCAATTTTATGCAGTAAGTAGCAAAGTAGAAACTCTGAATCAAAGGAAACTGGGTTTTTAATCTGATTTAAATCACTGTGACACACTGGGTAACCTCAGGGCAAGTCATCTATAAACCTCTTTGTGCTTCATTTGATCCAGCTATCATAATCTGTGTTAAAAAACAGAACAAAAAATCCACCAACACAAAAATCTTGTTAAAATTAAAGTTGAATTTTCCTCGGAACGTTGTTGGTTTTTAAAAAATCCTTTTACAGTCATCATTTCTTGTTTTATAATTAAGCCACTTGCTGGCTTTGAAAGGTCATAAGTCATATGAGCTAATCACAAAATGAAATAACCTTTTCTGCTACAGGCTGTTAACATCATTGTTATATTGTAAATGTAGTTGTCACCGCCCTGCTTTCAGGGGTAGAGGTGGCTATACAGAAGTGGGTAAACAGCTTTGTAGAGTTATAGCAGTTTATCAGATCAGAAGTTTGTTCAGGTCTGATTGCGACAATGGAAAATTAAATTTTTTTACTTTGGACAGTTAAAATGCTATGTTTAGCATTGAAAACAGATGTCTGGGCTGAATATTTCTATTAAACTGAACAATATGGGAGACAAAAACAGAAGTTGCAGCAGAAGGTTAGAGGCTGTTCCCCAGCATGGAGTTAATCCAGAGATGGCAGTACCAAAAGGGCTAGAGACCTCTTATTTTCTGTTCCTTGCGCAACTTCTCCCTCCCAGAAGCCACCACCAGTGATAGTAGCAAGAAGATTGGGAGGGCGTTTTCCCTTCCTCCAGCAGCAAAGGAGCCGTGGGGCAGTTGAGAGTAAGAGCCTTCACCATTTTTTGCCTTTTTTTGGTTTTTTGTTTTTCATTCTCTCCACAACTTCTTTTAGTCTTGTCAGATTAAGAATGGCATGTAAGATGGAGGAAAGTACTCCTAGCCTGAATTTTATGTCAAGTCACCTGCACTTAAGATTTTTGTTTGAACTGGAAAAGAGAAATAATTATTGGGCAAAATACAGATATCTAGTTATGGGGAATTCTAGTAATTGGTTCAAGGAAAAAGATGGAGAAATGTTTCCAAAGCTGCTGGTGGAGACATTTTATTAGGAAAGGTATTAGCAAGGGAATTGTGTAACTGATATAGAAGAATCTCTGGTGGTAAATGTAGGCTTTGATCCTAAAATAACATTTACCGTCTGTTCTGTCCTTGACCCTTGTGGTTAATTCAGTCTAGCTTCCACCCCATGTACTCCACTTAAACAGCTCTTGCCAAAGTCTCTGATGACAGAACCGGTACTGCCCCCAGCAGCTACCTTTGACACTGTCAACTATACTCACCTTTTTAAAATCTTGTCCTCCCTTTGCTTCTGTGACTCTCTTCTCTTCGTTCTCCTCCTACCTCTCTAATTGTTCCTTTAGTGAGTCGTCCTCATCCACCGTCCAACTTTCTGAGGGATTCCATAGAGCTGTCCTTGGTTCCCTTTTCTTTTCTCTCTGCACTTATCTCTAGGTAATCTCTCAAACACAAGTTCAATTACTGTCTCTATGCAGATGACTCACAGATTTAATTTTCCACTCCAGACCTATCTCCTTTTGTCCAAACTAAAATCTCAGCCTGTATCACTGATGCCTTCTCATGAATGTCTAGTTGTCAGCTTAAGCTCAGCATGGCTAAAACTGAGCTCTAAATCTCCTCCCCCCCCCCGGTCCTATCTCACTATCTTCTTTCTTGATCAGTGTGCACATCTCAACCATCCTACCTCTCATTTAGGTTTGTAACCTTGGTGTTATCTTCAACTTGGGCTTCTCAATCAGGGCTCACATCCAGGCTATGTCTAAATCTTGCAGATTCTTTCTGCATAATATCTAAGATACAGCCTTTCTTATCCATCTACATAGCTAAAATTCTTATCCAAGCACACCTCATCTCATGTCTCAGTTACTGTAATATCCCTCTCTCTGGCCTTGACAAATACAATTGTCCCTGCCTCATATCCATAGCTGCAAAGATCACTTTCCTAATTGGTTGCTTCAGCAGTGTCATCCCTCTCTTTGCATCCCTCTTTGCATCCCTTCCCTAGCACCCTTTTCTCTGTTGCATCAAACATAAGCTACTTGTCTTCATTTTCAAGGCCCTTCATAGCCTATCCCTGCACTACCTATCCTCTATCATTCACTATTGATCTGTCAGTACTAGCCTCCAATTGGCCCATGATGGCAGCCTCCATCATCCACTTGTGAAATTTTCAAGCAAGTATCTTTGTACTTTCTCTCTTGCTGCTCCACACACCTGGGAGGCACTCCCTGTAGACATCCTCAAAGCTATCTCATTATCCCCTTTCAAATCGCACTTTAAAAGTCATCTTTACTCTGATGCCAGCAAAAAGCCTGACAAGTTAAGCCATTGGTGTTCTAGGACCACAAGCCCATCATACTGACCAGTAGTGTCTGATGGTTTGCTCATACTCCCCCATCTTTGTCCATCTATTTTCTCTTGTCTTAGATTGTAAACTCCTTGAGGCAGGGACTTTGTGTTTGTTTATACAACCAATAGCACAATGGGGTTCTTTCCAGGGCTAAAGCTTTTAGGCATTCTGATAATACCAATAATATATCATAATAATTACTGCTATTTCTCTGTGAACAACATAACAGGAGAGCTTAACTGAATGTGTGAACCAAAGGAAGTGATGTAAGCCTCTAGACACTGGTGCTACACTCCTTGCCCTAAAGTGACCGTTTCCCGAGGGAGGTCATGTTGTCATATTCCTAGAAGAGGATTTCCAGCTCAGCCTCTATGCCTTCCTGGAGAAGCTTGTAGGTTCATCCATAAAAATCCTCCAAGCAGGGGGGCTTCTATATCCATGAGCTCATCCTCTTGCTCTGTATCTCAGATGAGTTTTTATACTGGATCTTCTCCATCTCTCTGGGATAGTACTTTGCCAGGTCGTTTCCCTTGCCTTCTAATTAATACAAGTTTTGGTGGTCATACTGACAAAGACCTCCACCTCGTTCTTCTGCTTCCCCTAAAAGGGCAAACTCTACCTAAAACATCCTTGATCTTTCAAACTCTGAGGATGAGGAGAAATTAAGTATGAAATGGATGAACTAACTTGAGAGGATCAGGAAGCTGCTGGAACACCCTCACCTGAGGCTGATGACCAATGGTGCATTCCATGTGCAAGAGGCAAGTCTCTTCTCATTAAACATTATGGCTGGTTGGATTTTATTCATTTTGTAGGCAGGTTCTTGGACCAGTAAAGTCTTGGTAGAAGAGAAGGATGGGCTTGTAAACAGAATAGAAGGAATTGTTGTCTTTTTTTTTTATATGACTATAATTAAGGCACTTCATCTACCTTGGAGGATTTCCAACTTTCAAAATCTCTTAAAACACAGGTTGGAAAAGAAAGTTGATCAGGTGATTAAATACTGTATATAGAATTCCCCTCCAAACCTGGAGACTTTCCAGAAGGTATATAGATTTAAGAGTTGATAGGGTTTCTCCAGCTCCTCTTGAGCTATCCTCATAAAAGGTATATTCCCAAATCAAACTCCTCTCTCTGCTCATCACCCAGCCTTCTATTTTTTGAGTAATACTGCTTCCTTTCTGGCACATTGTACCTGACTAGCAAACTGAGAAACTCATGAGATTAATTACATAGGAAATAAGCTTACATAAAATTTGCTTGATCTCTTAAATTAAAATAAAATATAAATTCATAGATTTATATGTCAACTTTTACTAAATATTACATTAGTTTCTAATAAGTTTGCTCACTCAGAACACATAAATCAATTAGTCATTTGTAGAAGATCTAGTTGCCAACTTCAAAGCCTTTCAAACTTTGCTGGCAATTACTACAATTGTCTCAAATGCTTGTGCAGAATAAAATGCAATTAACTTTCTTACCTTGACAGATAATTGGGCTAGGATATGGCAAATTGCTACTCACGTCTTCATCACCAGTTCTCCAATTACTGCAGAACAAGATTTTCAATAGTTGCTATTGAACTCCAGCAAGACTCTATTCTGCTAAATTATCAGAGTGCGAAATGTAAGAAGTGACACTGCTACAGTTAATTTTTTTTTAAATCATTTTTATCTGCCAGGAGCAGTAATGTTGGTCTGCTTAGCAGTGTGGGGGAGCAGGGCACATCACCTTATATTAAATCAGTGTAGGGCAAAGATGACAAAAACAGCTTAATATTTAGACAGGTGCTGTGCTATTGTATCTGGAGGTCTGAGGTCCGAAGTACTTTAGGTTTCTTAAATTGGCAAATTGAATGATGTCTGAAAACAAAGGTTTGTCTTAACTATACAAAATACATAGGGAAAATGGAGGAAGATTTGATTATTATTATGTTAATGTCAATATATTAACTATTTAAAGATTACCACTACCTAGTTGTATGCAAATTTAGCCACATGCACATAATGTAAGTAACTACGGTATTTCACTATTACCTGTAGTATTATAAACAAGTGCATCAAAATAATTGATCAAATATGTCATGGAAAAAAACAAACTCAGTTCAAAGAACAATTCTTTGTTTTGGCATGAAGTCTGAAACCGTATTTCATTTTCCTGTTTTTCTTCCCTTTCCCTTTTAACAGAAACATGACTACTCTTAACCTTTAGCCTACCAAATAACGCTAATGAACGTACAGGATGAACAGTGGCATATTGAGTTACTTTTTACTTTATAAAACTATTCTTCCAGTATGTTAAAGGTGTGGCAGTGTACTTTTATTGCACTAGTACATATTTTCATTTCTTAATATAAAACTTCTTGTTTAATTGTGTGGATGGAAGCTGCTGGTATATCTATTATATTGCCAGCAGTGTCCTTGGCACTTTCACTCCCCTGAGTTTAAGAATGTAAATAGTTTTGAAATATAATTGTAAGCTAGCGTAAATCAATTACAACTTTTCTAAACACTGTTTTTTCCCTTGATTTATTGAGTAGATATTTAATGATTACCTAGCAAACCAATTTAACTCTTGTAGAAAAGTCCTTTTTAAAAGGTCAAAAGTTAAATGATTTGGAGTGGTCACAGTCCAGTTCCTTCTATGTAATTAATATGAACCCTCAAAATGGGCCTCATTTGGCAACCTTTTACCACTTAAGTCTTAAACTGTGGGTAGAAAAGGTGATAGGAAATCTATTGGGAAGTGGAATTTTATATAAATTATTAAAAATAGAAGTTTACAGTCAAAGTACTATTTTAAAGTCTGCTGTTGACACTTAAGATCCTAGAGAAGGGAATGCAATGCTTTTATAAGCTGTTTTCCACAATCTTAGTAAAATATTTTATCATAATTTATATTTATTTTCACTATTTTATCAATTGACATTGGATTTTTTATTTAATGAGGGTACAATCTTATCTGATGAGGTGTCTAAGAATCATAGAAATAAATCAGAGCAAGGACAAATTTACTTCATACACCCCAGGCAATATATCTAGCCATGGACTTCTAATACACACAGACTTGAAGGCTTGTGTAATTGTAACCCATTGGTGAGTGTGTGTTTAAGTCCTCCTCTGTGCTGATTCATAGAGGATGTGAGGAGTTGCAGCCATTGGCTAAAGAGCTTAAGGGTACGTCTTCACTGATGGTGGCAAATTTGCCGCCATCAGATCAAACTATCCAGATCGATTGAACAGTCAGTGAAGACCCACTCAATTGATCTGGAAGTCGACTTGTTAAAACTGCCCGCCTCAACTGGTGTAGTGCAGTGAAGACGCCGTGCACAACGGAAGTTAAGAAGTCAACAGGAGTTACACATGCTACCCTGCATAGCTTGTGTAACTCCCGTTGACTGTGGCCAAATTTTAAGGTAAGTGTAGACCAGGCCTGAGTTCAAGCTGTAGCAGCTCACGCTTTTAGCTCTAGAGGTCATCAGTTTATTCCCCAGTGTGCCAGCCAAGAGGGGAGCAGTCATGTAATAAAAGTAAAGGTACTATGGAAATGACATTATTGAAATCTATTCTGGATTCAGTGTCACAGACCCAAGTAAACTTTGTCATAGAAAATTTTTATGGACTTGAACATACTATTTTATGCTATCTCTGAGTTGTGCCTATAGATATTTAGATTTGCTTGTGGAGCTGCATGCAACAGAGAAGACACAAAGCAAAACAATTTTGTGTGATTACTCCTGTTTTTTCTAGGGCATTCTTAACAAACATTGTGTAGTCCAGGCAATGCAAAAAGTTTTGGCTTCTCCAGAACTAAAAAAGATGATCAGCTTCAACAGTAGTTTTGCTTTATGTCCAAATGCTTTTATATTAGTAGGCCACTAGATAACTGTTACTACCTTACAGGGACACTAACAACTTAAATCATACTTTTATATAGAAAAAGTTGTACCCACTTTAGTGTAAGACTTAAGAGTCCTATAACTGACCAGAGTAGCACAGTTTTCCCCCCATTTGTTTACTTTGTGCATTTGGAGGCATGTTTTGTATAATCAGTTTACATACTTCCATATATGATCAGATAATCACTGGTTTTCTCTCGCTAAAGAGATGCTTATAAGTAGAGAAGCGGAAAGTACCTTATCAAAAAAAATTAATAGATTGAAAAAAAAAATCAGACCATACTGGGATTTTAAACTGAAAGGGGATTTTTTAAAAACTAGTCAATTAAAAATAAGTTGATGCAGTCCCTTTTAGTGTAAAACTAGTGGGTTGTGCTGATTGTACTCCTGAAACCTCAACCTAATTACCGCAGCTATTTCAGTTTTAACTTTGTGCTTTTCCTTGCAATCTCCTTTTCACATTTCCTTTCTGATGCATTCTACACATACCTCTTCAGGAGAGAAGGGATGTGCATAATTTGTTAATGATTTGGGAGTACATATCACCCAAATGGAGAATTTACAGGTCATAACTCTCACCATGTGTAATGATGAAATATTGGAAACAAATAGTTCCTCAGTTTCATGCTAACTTCTGTAATATGTCATGTAAGTACAGGCAGAGGTTTTGGAATTATTTTTATCTTTGCTTGAAATTATGTAAAAGGAAATACCTTTTTATCCAGCACTATTATTGTTTCTTTCTATTTTAAATGGCTCCTCTTTCCAATTATAGCTCAACCAGCTGGTGTGCCGGAGATCCTCAAGAAAAGTTTGCACAGCTGTTCAGTGAAGGGGGAAGAGGAAGTCTTTCTGATTGGCAAGAACTTTCTGAAGGGAACAAAAGTGATCTTCCAAGAGAATATTTCTGGTCAGTGTGAAATACAGGGGTTTGGGCTGAGGAAGGGAGAACATATTTGGGTTTAAAATCCTTCTTTGTTTTTGTTCCACTTCTTAAGAGCGAATGAAGCAGCAAATACTATAACCATTGTACTGAGGACACCAAAATAATATTTTAGTTTTGTATAAATATACAATAAAAGTAACTTTTTTCTTTTACTTTCAATCAGATGAAAACTCTTGGAAAGCAGAAGCTGAAATAGACATGGAATTATTTCATCAGGTAGTTATTCATTCATTAAACACATTATTACCAGTTTCTTATTTCTCATGATTGGACAAATAGTTGGGAACAAACATTAGTCTATGGATTGTTCATGATAGCTTCTGCTGATGTATATTTGCTATTCACCCTGTGATGAATTACTCACATCACCTGATGTTTCAGTTGTCTGACTGGATGACCTATGTATTAACAACAGGAGTACTTTTTCTGTTCATGAACTATTTGCAAACAGGTTGGGATGTTCACACATTTATTTGTCTGTAATTATTTGAATCTTTAGTGCAAATATAAAGATCTTTTCCAAATGGCTGCAAAAGGACATCTGGTGTGAATACTTCAACGAATATTTATTTGTGCTGGTATTTGTGGCACTTTTGCTTTCTGTGAACATTCTTGCAAATACTCATCCAAATGTCCTTGAGTAAAAGGAATCTCAGATACTAGGGAACTGAATGGGGGAGGTTTTATTTACAAGGACTTTCTTCCTGTATTCACATAGCTCAGTGCGTAACACGTTATCTTTAAAGGGTAGGCGATAGAAATGACTGAAACCGGTCCTGCTAGTAACAAAGCTTGCTTCCATGCAAAAATTATCATAAAATTAGTGTAATGCCGCAGAATAAAAGGGACTACAGAGAAGTGAGTTCTGCAGAATAGAATAAAGCAACCCTTGACTCTTCTGTTCTTTTCCTTGTCTTTCAAATTGAATGCCCTTTTACCTTTTTCATGTCTTCATTGTTCACATAACTTTCCAGTACACGTGAAATGGTAAATATCTTGAATTCAGGAGACACACTGGATGCTAGTACTCATGTTCTAGTTTTTGTGTGTTGGGGGGGGGGGCGGGAGAGGAGGGAGAAATGCCTGAGTGTAGAACCTGATTCTGTGCTCATATTGAGTACACACTGAGGCCCTGATTCAACAAAGTACTTAAACATGTACTTAATTCCCTTTAACTTCAATGGGATTTAAGCACATGTTTTAAAGTTAAGCATGTACTTAAGTGCTTTGTTGAATCAGAGCTGGAGTACAAGGGTATATGTATGCCTTTCCCACACACTCCCTTCCCCCCATTTGTACTGTATGTTACAAATAAGCTCTTTATAGGCAGATCATTCCATTGTCCTTTTCAGCTCAATGTGGTTGTCCATTTCTTTTAACAGAAACACAGCTTCACCGCCTTTTCCACCCTGCACTTTTTACAGGTTTTCTTTTAATAGAATGTATTGCTAGTGTTTCTGCTAATCCGTTTTTTGCTTTGCCTTGCTTTGGGTGGATAGTCATTACCTTTTAAATTGCAAGTCAAATAGTGAAGAAATCTTTCTAATATGAATGCTCTCTCCTTGCAATACAGAATCATCTTATTGTGAAGGTGCCACCATATCACGACCAGCAAATAACCTCATCTGTTTCTGTGGGGATATATGTGGTGACCAATGCTGGGAGATCACATGATGTGCAGTCATTTACGTACACTCCAGATACATGTACGTAAGGTGAAGAAATGAGGGGAGGGAATGGACAAAATTGCTTGCCAGGTTTTTTTTCTAATTTTAATTTCTGAATTGACGTGGAGAGAAAGGGGCTAACAAGAATAGTGAACCAGCTGTGTGACGTTGGGTAATCAGCTTTTCAACAACATACGTGCTCACCAATAATATACCACTAGAGTGACATTTCTTCTTTGATACAATGGTGACATAAGGGTTCCTTAACAGCATTCTGAAATTTCCTGGCATTCTAGGAAGAATGTTTTGAGTTCTAGCATGACAGTTCCTCTGCTGGCCAAAGCACTTTGAAAGGCTCCTGGTTCCCTCCCTCAGCTGAGAACTCTTCTGTGCCACAGATCCTATTTATAGGGAGGGATTAACACTCATGATGGATATAAAGTGGACGCTGTGTTCTGTTGTGTACTGGGAGAGTCATCCTTAAGGATGTTATAAAGGCAGACAGATAGTTAGCTTTAGGGCTCACCTGTCTACACCTGGGATCCTGAGTCCTAAAATTCTTCTCTGAACAGGAGGCAAAATGCAGGTGCAAGTCACACAGCAATTCTGTTAGTTGTGGTGAAAGGGCTTGCAAAGAATGTGGAGACACTACACATGGTAGACAGGTAACCATGGAGGGCCAGGGGCTTGAGGAAGAATTAGGGAGCAAATGTTTCCTCACTGCTCAAAAATCAAATAAAATCTAAGGCTTGTGTTTTCCTGTAGATTGTGCAATATTTAACCAACTATCAAAATGTTTTACTTCAGTCCCAGTAAACTTTGATCATTGCAGGTTATCAACATTTCTCCAGATATTTGTTACTCCAGCATCAAAATAACAATCTGGGAGCTCCTCATTAGCAAAATCTGCTCTATCAAGTAATGAGTTCTGGTGGCTTAACTTCTATCCTTGTTATGGCACATAGCCAAGAAATCCCAGCCATGGCTGCTGCTTTCACACAGTAGTATCAATTTCAGGCTTACATAAGTTCAAGCAAGGAAGAACCCAAGCCGCAGGGCAAGTGAACATACAGGTGTTTGCAGTGGAAGATCTAGCAAAATAAATAGCACCAAGTATTCTGTGTAGAAAGATTGAAGGGTGCAAATCATATAAACCTATGGTTCTGTTGTTTTTTTTGATGCCACAGTCCCTAATACAGTAATCAGCTTGCTTGTTCAATTTAGAAATGAAACTTTAGAAGTACACAGCTAATTTTTTTATTTTAACTTTGAAAACTATTGACCATCTTAAAATGGGAATAAGATATGAATTTGTTTTGCATGACTGATGCCCTATAATTCACTAGTATGGATATAAATTACGAGGCTGTCACACTGCCAAGATAAGCTATGCAACTTAATGGTACTCATGGGGCATGTGATCTTATTTACTTCTGTTTATACAGAGAGCGCTAGCTATCATGCAAGTGGATCTCCTATATAATGGCAAAAGAGGCATTGAAAAGTTCAGGATAGCTGTAGTTGAACACACACAGCAGAAGCATAATCTGCATAAAACAAAGGGTGAATGTAAGAGTGGTGCATGCCCCATTAACACCACTGCACTGAACCTCTGACTGCAAGGAAGTACCTCTAGAGACAGGGAGCGATTTCTCGTAATCCCAGATTACACATATTAGCTCTCATTTTAAGTGAGGCTTCAACTGCACTTCCCACATGATGCATGCACTCAGTGCATTAATAACTGCATGCAGGTGATAGAATTTTAATATGCCAAACCCATTGGGACGAATTTTGAAGCGGACAAAAATTGCCACCATAGTGCAACAAGGTTCATGCAGTTGTGTGCACAGAAAATTGTGCCTGCAGAGGGCGTGAATATGCAGCTCATTGGTACACTGGTGTTCTCATGCTGGTAACATAGTCTTTAGACACACAATTCCTCTGAAATGCTAGTTAATGATATTTTTTTTAACTAGTAAACCTACAGCGCTCCATTTTAGTGCTATATATATTTGATCAGCTGTGTCAGTCTCTCATCTTCTATTTTCTACCCATCGGGGTGGGGAAGAGAAGATGTAATAGATTCAATTCATGTCATCATTGAGAATGTACTTTTACCTTGATGCATAAGGACTTTTGTATGTTGTTTTCCATGCTTCAAAATGAGACTATAGTAAGGATCCGGTGTCTTGCTGTCCTAGGTGTCTCATTGAGCAAAGGAATTCAGGGAGATCTCACATGCTTATGATCTACCTGAAACATTATAGATTAGAGAAATGTTGAGAACAGCAGCGAGATGTTGGAGTTATACATTATATATACTGTAAACCTGTTAAAAAGACACAAAAGCTTTGTAATGATGAAAACCCTCAATGCTGCTATTTGTGGCATATAGGCTGGGATATTCTAAGGAACTCAGTGGAGTTGGGAACCTGACTCCCTTAGGCTCCTTTGAAAATCCCAACATTTGGTCTGCCTATAGTTACTTGTACACTTACTGGCTATCAGTATAACGGATAGATAGCTTTACATCATATGATTGTGAGAGAAGAGAGCTAGAAGTTTATTCCCTGTATTAAATGTTTAAAGTAATTTTGGTAACTTAAGGTGTAATGATCACACAAAGTTTATAATGAGTTTCTAAGGCACAGTCTAGTATTGAGGTCTTTGGCCCAGTATCCAGAAGGGGGTCTTTTGTTTGGTGATGATGCCTTCATAGAATATTTGTATTCAGGTCCACACAAACTGTATTTCATATGTGTGTTGTAAAATGTTTGCCAGTATCTGGCAATATCATACTGGTATTCATTGTACACCATCTGTTTTTATCATGGTAGAGAAGGTTCCAGGAGCATTTCCATGCTTCAAAGGCTTTTTTCCGTTATTTTTCACTTTACTTATTTGGTATCTGTATTAGAAGATATGATCTTGTTGGGAGATGTAAGTGAGCATTTTTCTTCTGCATTTATCCTGATTATGTTTTCTGGCCCCTAGTGAGAGTATAAATGAATTTCTGAATGATTGTTAAACTAATGTATTGTATGAGGACCAATTTGACCTGGAAATATGTAACTAATGCCTGTTGTCTTTTGTATGGGTTCTTTTTTGAGTGCCTGTCACATGTATTCCACTGTTGATGCATATGCACCTGGTGCACTCAAGTTCATGTTCTTTTGGCCAGCAGTTTTTGTTGGGGGCCGTACCTAAAGCCTACATGTCCTTATGCCTCCAACAGAGGGCATAAATGGCAGAATCACCAATTGTCCCAGTTTCTTCTGCTCTGCCAGGAGGCCTTGCGGTGTTTGAGCTTCTCACTCACTGCAGTTTACCCATTGTGTTGTACATGGTTGTAAACAGATAGGTACATAGTTGGTAAATGTTGTCATGTATACACCATGGGCACTACAGCACAGCAGCAAAAGGGAGGTTTCACCAGTGTATGCCAAAGGGTCTATGTGTTCAGCTCAGTATACATCCACGAGGGAGTTTTATTACCCTAGACATAGGAGCCCTAGGAAGGATAATGCTCCCTTCCTATCTAGCCACCTGCTTCTTGTGCATACAGTATCCTTGGTTCTACGGGGCTCCATGGGGGAGGCATACCTATAGAACACCAGTGTCTGCATCCATCCAAATCCAGGGCTAGATCCCCTTCACCACCATCTCTCAGGGGTTTTACAACCAGCCTGTTCTGCTTCACTGTCAGCTGAAAAGGTTCAATGCTCTGATGAGGAGTTACAGGCAGAGGGCTACTCCATCTTGGCTCACCTCTCATCATCCTCCATTGATGAGGCTGTGGTATCTTCATCATCTCCCTCAATCTCAGATGACTATAAGGCATTCCATGATTTATTGCACAAAATGCCTGACATATTGGAGATTCCAGCTGAGATAGTCCAGGAAAAATCAGCCAAGTTCCTAACATCTTGCAATGCCTATCAATGAGGGACTTTTATAACAAGCTAAATTGCTCTGGCAGATGCCTGCTTCTTTGGTACCAACATCAGAAAGAGTAGATCATTGCTATCAAGTGCTTACCTAGGGCTTTGAGCCATTTTATACACACCAGTCATTGGTGAATGAGACGTTGAGGCAAAGCCAATAGAAAGCAACACCAAGAGAAAAGGAACCCGAGAAATTAAATTTTCCAGGCAAATAAATCTATCCTACATAAAGTCCCCAGATGAGAATCACCAATGGTGATGAATATGGTTATTTGAATTGGGATTCCATGTCCAAATTTGCAGACAAGCGTTCCCAAGCTAAGAGTTGTTTGTCCTTGATAGCAAAGGTCTGTGTGTGGTGCATACGTTCCTCCAGGCAGCTGTTATGGATCTAAAAGTCATGGATCTAAAAGTCTACCTGGATTGCCACAAGATGTGCTTGGTTCCAGTCATCAGTGATCCCTAAAGAGTTAAAATTGAGGCTCTACCATTTGAGGGATGTCAAATTTTCAGTATGAAAACAAAGTTTCATACACTCATGGACTTTCAGGCCATGCTGAGTCCCTTAGGATTCCATGCTGCTGCACCAAAGTGGAAGCACTTTAAGCCTCAACACCAGCAAAGGTGTTATACCCAATTTAGGCAACCTGAATCACCCATAAAGCATAATAAATTCCACAGGAGCAAGTCATCTGCATCCAGTGCCATGTCTGTGCTTCAGTATTCATAATCATTAAAGCAGAAGATTTGACTCCCTAGACAGGAATGATGTACAAATTCTGTTTGATCTTTCTGTTTCTCCCCTCAATCTTAGGGATCATATATTTCATTGAGGGGAGGGGGGTCCTGGAGCACCATCACTATGGATGACCGGATCCTGGAAATCCATGTAGGGAGGATAATCCATCCAATTCCGGATCCTCCCTAACCTCCCACCCCACCTTCCCCCATTCCTTTTCCAGGACCCCTTTCATGAGAATATGCCACGTCATGAGGTACAATCACATCTGAATCTCAGAGAAGTTGAAGAAGTTCCTCTAAAATACAGGGGAAGGGGTTTTACTTTCATTACTTAGCTTCCCAAAAAGAAATGGGCTGTTGCCCTATTCTAGATCTGAAACAACTAAACACCTTAATTTGCAAGCTCAAATTCAGGGTAGTAACTCTGGCTTCATTTATTCCAACCCTAGAGCCACATAACTGGTATGCAGCTCTCAACCCTCAGGATGCTTATTTCCATATAACATTTTCTGAAGGCGTGGTGGATTAAGTCCCACTACCAGTACAGGGTTCTATGATTTGTCCTATTGACAGCACCAAGAGTATTCATGAAATATCTAGCGGTAGTGGCAGCTTATGTCAAGAAACTAGTTCATATTCATCCATGTTTACCTGACTGGCTCAGTTGCAGGACGTCCTATCAAGAGGTAACTGAGTCTGCAATTCCTTGCCTTCTTGAGACTGAGTAATCCGAGAAGTCAGTACTACCTCCTACTCAATAGAGAAGTTATAGGGGTGGTTTTGAACTCCACAACAGTAATGACCCATCTGTTCCAAGAAGGATTCCAAGGTATGGTAGAGCTATCCATCCACCTACACGTTATCCCAAAACCTATGTAAGATTTTTTTCTCGTAGTTCTGGGACACAAAACCTCCTAAATGTACATACATCAGTTTGACAGACTTCACCACGTTTGCTTACAATGATGGTGAAGTCTGAATATCAGATAAAGCAGTCATCACCTGGATATGTCAGTGCACATTCCACCTGAAATCCTGTTGTCATTAAACTGGTGGGAAGACTCTCAAAGTTTGCAAGGGAGTGTCCTTTCCACACTTGCCATCAAAGACTTTCGTGACAGATGCCTTCACATTGGGATGGGGAGCCCACTTAGACAATCTTCAGACATGGGGCATATAGACTCTTCAGGAAGCCTGGCTTCACATAAATATCTTGTAGCTAAGGGACATTCATTGGGCATATCTGATTTTCCTCTGAGTTCTAAGAGGTTGGACAGGTCAATTCCTGACTGACAATACTTCAGTAATGTTTTACATAAACAAACAAGGGAAGAGCAAGATCCACCCTTTTTTGTCATGAATCTGTATGCCTATGGAATTTCTGTATAAGTCTGACAGAAATACTTATCAGCATTACAGAATACACTGGCAGATCTCAGCAGACAATTTGCAAGTGAACAGAAGTGGCCAGTAAAGGATGCTAAAATCCAAGACATTCCTCAGTTGTGGTCATCCAATCATAGACCTGTTCACCACCAAAGAAAACACAAAATGTCAAAAGATGTGCTCCAGCAGAGGATCAAGTTGGGCATCCCTGTCTGATGCAGGTCTGGTATCCTGGTCCCCAGACCTGACATATACTTACACTCCAATTCCATTGATCCCAAAATTTCTCTTGAAGCTCAGGCAGGATCAGCCAAAACAGTCATGGTAGCTTGGGCATGGCCGAAGCAATTCTGGTTTTGAGACCAGAAGAATATCTCCATCCAACCTCCAGTACAATTGCCTCTCAGCCAGATGTGATATCTCCGAGATGGACAGATCCTCCATCCGGATCCACAGTCCCCAAATTTCTTGGCATGGATGCTGGCTGGCCAACATCAGTAGAGAAGACCTGTTTAGTTGAAGTAAAAAACGTTCTCATCCCCAGTAGAAAGAACTCTATGGAGCTTACTTACTTTGCCAAGTGGAAGAGATTCACTACAGGGGTACAACATCATTGGATATCTCCATTTCTAACTCAGACACCAGTTATGTACCTGCTATCATTAAAGAACTCTGACCTTTCAGTGAGCTTCCTGAGGGTCCCTCTAGCGTGCATCTCAGCTTTCCACTGAACAGTTCAGGAGCACTTCACATTTTTCATCCTGTACGGTTGCTACATTTTTTGAAAAGCCTTATGAGGATGTGTCACATGGTGACATTGACCCTTTAAGTCAGAGCAGGGCCAGAGCACCTCTGACTGGTCCACTAACTCCAGCTGACCTCTAAAAGAGGGCACCTGGTCTTAAAGAGACTGATCTGGTGAGGGGGAGTCTGAGACACAATCAGGAAAGGAGCAAAGAAAAATTAAGCAAGAGTTCTAGGTAGCTACTTGGTGTTCAGTGCATATGTTTAGCCAGCATTATTCCACAGTGGAAGTGTCAAGATCTGATACTTGTTTTGGTAGGGCTGTCGTAGAACAATTTTTTAGGTAGACTGCTGGCACATGCCTCCTGTCATCTAAGTCATTGATTGAGTCTCCAATAGTGGAAAATATATGGACAAGCACTCTAAGAACAAATGGTTATTTAACTTACAGTAATTTTGATTCTTTAAGATGTGTTGTCCATATCTATTCCACAACCTGCTCTCCTTCCCTACTACTAGGGAGTCTGCAAAGATATGGATTCTGTATTTGTGAAGGAACGGAGGATGGTTGGGGTCTCCTGCCATTCATGCCTTCAGCTAGAGGCAGTAAGACACTCAGGGTGTGGGTATAGCCCACAATGGACACTAGTGGCCAAATGAACTCAAGTGCATTGGCACATGCACACGAAGAGTGGAATATATATAAATGGGGAAAACCTCTTGAAGAACCAGTTATTGTAAGGTAAATAGCCATTTCTTGTAAAAATGCTTTCAACATACTTGATATTCAGCTATGTCTTTTGCTTTAACAGCTGGTACTCTGAATGTTAATGTGAAGAAAGAAATCTCCAGCCCAGCCCAGTCATGTTCTTTTGAAGAGGCTATAAAAGGTACTAAATTGATTCTTATCAATGTTGTTAATGAGTGAGCTATAACTTCCTCCATCATTTCTGTCCAGAATGTACACTGTATAAGCCTGGAGTCCTGTAGAAGTATTTGTGATCATATCTTTAGATGGTATGCATACAACTTTTCTGACTTTGAGGACTTCACATTGCAACAATGTTTTTATATATATGAATAAATATGAACGAGTATAGAGCAAAACCATTGAGAAGTTTTAAAAAATCCATCGGGACTCTTCCTGTATACTGCCCTATGTTCCACTGTTTCTTTAATATGCTTCCAAGGGATGAGGATAAGAGAAAATGGAGCTTCTTCTGCCACTTACATACTTAAAATGGGAATTATTAAAGTGGATTTAGGAAATAAGAGAATTATTTATGCAGAGACAATAACAGAAAACACAGCAATGGCCAAAATGTTAAATGTCTTCTTTCTTTGTTTCCACCAAAAAAAGGTAGTCATTGGATGACTAATATAGTGAACATCAGTGTAAATAGGGTGGGATCTGAGGCTAAAATAGGAAAAGAACAAATTAAGAATTACTTAGACAAGTTAGGTATCTTCAAGTCAGCCGGGCCTGATGAAATACATCCTAGAACACTTTAAGGAACTTAAGAGATCTCTGAGCCATTTGTGATTATTTTTGAGAACTCCTGGAAGGCAGGAGAAATCCCAGAGGCCTGGGAAAGGGTCCAATATAGTGCTATCTATAAAGAGGAAACTAGGGTTACCCAGGGAATTATAGACCAGGTAGCTTACCTTTGATACCCGGAATGATGATGTAGCAGATAATCAAGCAATCTATTTGTAAGCACCTAGAAGAAAATAAGGTAGTATGTAATGGTCAACATGGATTTCTCAAAAACAAATCATGTCAAACCAACTTGATAGCCTTCTTTGACAATGTAACAAGTCTTGTGGGAAGGGCGGGGGGAAGTACTAGATAGCATATGTCTCAACTTCATTGAGGCTTTTGTCACTTTCTCACATGACTTTTTCATAAACAATATAGAGAAATATAGCCTAGATGAACCCACTATTAGGTGCACAACTTGTTGGAAAAGAATCATAGAAAATTAGGATTAGAAAGGACCTCAGGAGGTCATCTAGTTTCACCCCCTGCTCAAAGCAGGACCAATCCCAGTTAGGGGCTTTGTCAAGCTGCACCTTAAAAACCTCTAAGGATAGGGATTCCACCACCTCCCTAGGTAACCCATTCCAGTCTTCACCACCCTCCTACTGAAAAAGTTTTTCCTAATATCCAACTTTGACCTCCCCCACTGCAGCTTGAGGCCATTAGTCCTAGTTCTGTTATCTGCTACCACTGAGAACAGTCTAGCTCCATCCTCCTTGGAACCCCCTTTCAGGTAGTTAAAGGTTGCCATTAAACCCCCTCATTCTTCTCTTCTGCAGACTAAACAAGCCTAGTTCCCTCAGCGTCTCCGCAAAAGTCATGTGCCCCAGCTCCCTAATCATTTTTGTTGGCCCCCGCTGGACTCTCTCCAGTTTGTCCACATCCTTTCTGCAGTGGGGACCCAAAACTGGACACAGTACTCCAAATGTGGCCTCACCAGTGCAGAAAAGAGGGGAATAATCACTCCCTCAGTCTGCTGGCAATGCTCCTACTAATGCAGCCCAATATGCCATTGGCCTTCTTGGCAATAAGGGCACAATGTTGACTCATATCCAGCTTCTTGTCTACTGTAACCCTCAGGTCCTTTTCTGCAGAACCGCTACCTAGCCAGTCGGTCTCCAGTCTATAGCAATGTTAGTCTATAGTTGTCAATGGTTCACAATCCAGCTGGAAGGGCCTGTTGAGTGGAGTCCCACAGGGCTCTGTCATGGGTCCGGCTCTATTCAGTATCTTCATAAATGATTTGGATAATGGCATAGAGAGCACACTGATTAAAGTTTGTGGATGATACTGAGCTGTGAGGATTGCAAGTGCTTTGAAGGACAGAGGCAGAATTCAAAATGAACTTGACAAACTGGAGAAATGGTCTGAATTAGATAGGATGAAATTCAATAATGACAAATATAGAGTACTACACTTAGGGAGGAATAATCAGGTGCACAAATGCAAATGGCTATCTAGGGAGGAGTACTGCAGAAAAGCATCTAGGGGTTATTTTGGATCATCAACTAAATGAGCCAACAATGTAATGCTGTTGCAAAATGAAGTGTAACCCCTCTGCCAGACAGTGTCAACAGCAGCAAGGGCCGGGTTCTATATCTCGGGGGGGGGGGTCCCTATCAATGATACCACTTCACACTGGCTTGAGCCCCCACCCAGTCACCTGGGAAATCACACGCTATCCCCTGGGTGCCCCAAAGGGCAATACTCCCCCTTTCGCAAGCATAGTCTGAGTATAGAAAGTAAACCTTTTAATAACAGGAGGGAAGTAACAGCACTGGCTTGGGAAATAGTGCAAACAGAAATCATGAACTCAATGAACCAAACCCACGCCAGAGTATTTGGGCAGGGAGGCGGGGGAGGGAGGAGGAGGAGACGGAGACGGAGACGTGTCCTTAGCCTCTCCCTTCTTGCTTTCCCCCGTACTGACCATCTTGGTTGCAGTGCCCACCTCTTGGTTGGGGCTCAGCCAGTCCCCCTATGCAGGCTCCTATCTGATGCAGGCTTGACTTGGCCCCCTCCACTGCTGTCTCCTACCACCTCCAGGCCTCACCGAGTCCCCAACTCTGGCGCTGGAATACCACATGGATAACTGATTAAAAACAAAAGCTTATTACTGGGTCCTTTCTAGGTCTGTTCTATTATTCTAAGTCCTTTTGTGCAAAGGACAAACAAAGAGGTCCCTCCCTGGGGGTGGTGTACAGTCCATTGGGTCTAATGTGAACTGAGATCAGTCTTAGCTACAAAACTAGTCCATAAACTGGGCCGTCCTAAATACCAGATGTCTAGGGAATGGGAAATACACAAAACCACTCCCCAGAAGCTCACCTCTTCAGGGGGTCTTCAGAAGCACTCGAGACACTTTCTCAGGTGTTTCCTATCAACACCCAAATTCCCTCTGTTTGGCTGTCTCAAGGCCTAGCGTTTCAGGTTCCTCTAGCTTTCAGGAAGGGGCACATGTTCTGTAGTCTGAGCAGCCTGAATTAAAGCTGCTGCTTCCTTGGAGTCCTAGTCCTTGGTTATTACTGTCACTCAGTCCTTACTGAATTGGACTGACATCTTAAAGCAGTTGTAGTTCGGTGCGGGGCCCACGGTAGTCCATTAACCCTTCTGAAGTTATTGGTTTACAGACACCAATGCTCACTTTCAACTCAGGAGTCCTCTCTGTAGTTCAGAGTCGCTGTCTGTGTCTAGGTAGCCTTCATACTGGAGCACCCCAAAATGTGTGAACACGTTGCACATCCGTTACAGGGAATGGTACAAATGACTTGAAGAAATGGTCGCAGAATTGTTTGTGTAGATGGCGTGCTGTCATTTTCACCCTAGATAACATAGTGGAAAAAACACCTGCACCCCGCTTACATGAACACTTCCATTATTGCTACACAAACAATGCAAAAAGTCCTAGTACTGACATGCTCATTGTGGCTATATGCCGAAGTTTGACAATAGATGGGATAGGTAAACTTTGTTTTAGGGCAGCGAGTGGCAGAGGCTCTAAAGTTATGTAATCTGTGTACATCAATCCTATGTAATGTGTATTTATATTGTAAAAAGTAGCTACATCATACTCTCTTCTACTGAGGTTGTTTAATGATTTACATGGGAAGACTGTTTAACCCAGTATTTACGCAAAGTATCTTTATTGAGCACTCAGTGCAAGGGGCCTTAGAGAGACACTTTCTCATAAATCCAATTTCCTGATTAATGACTCAAACATGTTAATTCAGTGGCTCCATGATTCCATTCCTGCTTTTATTTATACTCTTCTCTCCCCCTTTGTGATGTGTCCTGGCTATTTAAATCCTATTTCTTGCTACTAATCTTTGCAGTTGTTCTTTGTAAGTGTCATTCCTGCCAAATGGAGTGCACTGATGCAGTCTGGGACAATTCCACTGAGCTTTACACATAATATTACGTAACGAGCTGCCAGGCTTTGCCACGCTCGTAACTGAAGACTTTACTTTTTCTCAGATATTCATGCATGTTACTCATGGGATTCTTTTCATTACAAAGTTAACCTCCTTTCCATTTATTGAGAAAGAAAACATCAGATCCATAGTTCTAACATTCTGAAAGAATGCTGCAGTTCTGACCCATGTCAGTGGTGTCCAGAAGATTAATTTGCAAGGCTTAACTAAAGTTTAACCTCAGGGTTCCATTTAAAACTTGGAAAGGGTATTCATGTGTGTGGACACACAGGGTTTGGGACTCTGGCTAAAGAACTGCACAATATCTGACATTACCACTATAATACTAAATGGACTCTGAAATGATTGGTGATTGTGTCAGTCTCTAGATACAGTGCTGAATGGCGTGTATAAATAACTAAATAGTGCAGTATGGTTGAGAAAGTATAAATTTAAAGAAATACTGAAGCTTTGCATAAAGTAATATCCTAATATTTTATTACTTTTTCAAGGTGCTCCCCATTTATTCTGTTTGTCTTATTCTCCTATTCAAATATTGTTGAAAAGTTTAAGAAATATACCTTTGATTGTGAACCAACATACCATCGTTAGGGGCTAACCCATATATCACTGGGATTTTAGAATTACCTTTGTACTGACACGGTTGTTTATTTGCTTCAAAAATGTATTAAGAACTTTTCATTGTTTCTGTAGAGCACAATGAGATTAAAATTGAAAAACAACACAATTCCTAAATCCTGACTTTATAGTATAAAGCAATCCTGATCACAAAGAGTTATCTTTAAATGCTGTGTATATATATCTAATTGGCAAAAACACAGAGCTATTCTGAGATGGGAATAATGCTTTGAAACCCTTGTCTCATTTAAACTATATTCCTTGCTAATGGGCCAGTACATATAAATCCTGTGGTTCATGTTTCTAGAGACATTCCAAAACTGTGAATGGCTGGAAAGGAGGAGAGCTTATTTGGCGATTGATAAACTGTGTTCAGCCGATGGCTGAGGATTTATTATTCAAGATATAAAATGTTCTTTGGGGAGAGAACCTCTGATCTCTTGCAGAGTAAGTGTACTAGGAACATGGATGAAGATGTGGGTACTTTGCAGAAGGCTGAGTATAGTTAATTAGTTGTCATATTATGCTGTGTGTACATTACGAACAGGAAAATTGTTTCATAGCCTTGATTTTAAGTCTGGGATGAAAAGAAATGCAAAAGGTAACAGCCCTTTAATAAGAAGATAAAAGCACTTCACTGAATTCAGGCTTCATATATTTTAATACTTGGTCTGAGACTTTCAGTTGCAGCAAGTTTTTTTTAAACTAAGTAATTCCATGCAAAACCATCAGTTGGTGGTAGGTACAATTTGCAGCTAAATGAGAGAGGATTTAGGAGTGTGCTTCACCCCAAAGGATACTTAACCAAACGGCTTTGTGAGCTTGCCATCATGCAAACCTCTCCTGAAACCCCATGGTTTTGTATTGCAATCTCAGTGCAGAACAGTTCAGTTATTTCATTCAATCTGAAAAATCATTTCTTGACCTAGATATTTGTAATTTAGACAACTTAAGTTTGGGTATGCTGGTCTAGACATGTACTCTTGAATGAAATGCAAAAGTATAGCATTGCTGTTTGTTTAAAATCCCATTTATCTGACATTACGATTGTTTGATTTAGGGGGATTAATGTGTGTTCAAGATTGTTTCAAGGTTTCCAATTTTTATGGTGATTTCTTTCCATTTTAGCATCCCATCTCTTGTGAGGAGGAGAGTATATGGCATGTCAGCTAAAATGTACTGGAGGAGAACCTCCGTCTCCCTAGCAGTCTAACACTAAGGAATCAATGCTTTGAGCCATGATTTTGGGGGGATGTAATGCAGGATAACATTTTATCAGCGTTCTTTGTGTTTGTACCTACAGCAGTGACAGCCACTGGCTGTAACCTGGATACGGTAAATATTCTTCCGGGTGCCTTGGTAACTCCACTCATGCCAAGCAGGGTGATTAAGCATGAAGGTGTGGCTCCAATGGAAATTACAGCTGAAAAAAGATCTCCATCTGTCTTCAAGGTAAGTTAAATTGTGACCCTCTGTGGTGACTCTCCAAGCATCAGGCCTGGCAGACTGTTGCCTGGCAGCCTGGCAGAGGAGAGAAACAGGAGAGTGGGAGAAAACTTGATGGCCCAAATATATTCAAACCTGCACTGCAGACATGCACACAAAAGAATGAGCAAGTCCCTGAAAACGTTGTCAACAGTAGCCCTTACTCCTGCACCTGGTCCTTACTGAAACTGATTTTGGAGTAGCACAGGTTTACAAGTTCTGTTAGTAGCTTGCTGCCCCAAGGTCTCTGTTCTCCTGTGGCACTGTGTTCAGTCACAAGATCAAACACAGCTAAACTGCAAAAAGCTACTAACAGTAATCTGCTCTGAGCAGCAGCCTGTTCCATTGTGTTGGAAGAATGAGGAGCAAAAAGCAAAAAATACACAAGGGAGATTGGGGGAGAAAATCCTACAGATAGGAAAGAACATGAGAAACAGGACAAAATAAAGAGAGAATTCTGGCCCAATGCCAGAACATGTGCATGTGGGAGGAACTAGTTATCACTTAAGAAAAAAGTTGGGTAGCCCTGACCAATGGCTTACTTAGTATGTTTTGTTTGGGATGCCTTTTGTTTCTTTTCTGGGACAGTGGAAATTTTCCTCCTAAAGTAGCCTTCACTGACGTCTTAGGATATGGTTATAATGAATAAGATGATTTGCACTGCCACAAGAGATCAGTCAGATACTGTAATTGATTTTAAAAGGGGATGCAAGATTGTAAACAATAATATTTGTAGTCATGATGCTAAAATAAGAGTGATCAAGCTTTCTGTTTCAATGCATAAACGGATTCTGAATGGGACCAGGAAGGAATTTTCACCCACGTACTCTGCGTAATTGGCTAGATATATTAACGGGATTTATTCACATTTCTCCAAAGCATCAGAAAGTGGACTACTGTAGACAAAACACTGGACTTCATGGACTAGTTGTGAGATTCAGTATAGCAAGCAAGGTTTATGTTCATCACTGTGGGAAACTCCTATTTGTGTGAAGCGATAAGTCAGTTGTAGGATAAAATAACTTCCTCGGTTTTTTTGTTTTTGAGCCATTAACAGTAAAAGTTGCTAGGCTAATTCACTATGGGAAATTGGTTTGCGAACCTTAACTTTTAAGCTGATTTTTGTTCTTACAGATGGGGAAAGCATGCCTTGGAATCCAGATAGCTTTTTCTTTGTGGGAGGTAATCTAAATTCTTGGCAGGAGGTGGTGGCATTCATTCCATAGTCAGATGGGCCAGCGGTTTCAAACTTGTGCGCCTAAAGTGTAGACAATTGTGTATTTAGGCAACAGTGGAAAAGTTTACCTGATTTTCATAGGTACCATGGACTTCACAACTCCCTTCGCTTCAGAGGTAGTTGTGGATGCTTAACATTTTTGCAAATCAGGGCACTTTTATGCAGCTGCCTAAATGTGGAATTGGGAGCCTAAACTATATGAAAATTTGGGGTTTGGTTGGGTCACTTACTAGTTGCAGTATAGATTGACTTGCAGTATTTTCTTATTCTCAAGTCTCCAGGAAGTCAGCCATTTGCGTATGTGCTTGTCCTGGCTTTATCCTGACTGTTCTTTGTTTCACTGACTGGTGCAAATAAATAAAACTATTTTGTATTCATTGTGCTGTTGTATAACAGAGAAGCAACCATACATTGGTGATGCTATTACATTTTTCAACTATTCTCCAGCTTTCCTTGAGTTATACTAAGAAATTTACCTGCCATTCCCTTCCTGCAACAGTGCTTCTCTTCTTCAGCTCTTTTCCTTATCTTTTCCTTACTTGGTCTTGGTAACAGTGCATTTGTCATTTGGATGTGTTGTCAAGCTTTGAGACACACAAGCTGATACTCATACCTTTATACCTGAACTTGCCTGAACATAGTTGGAGAATGGAGATTTCTGAGCATGACCCAAGTAATCCTACACGTCTTAATATGCTGCTTTTTTTCCCACCAGGCTACAAATGTGGTTGGACCAACTCAACAAACATTAGAAAATAATATGTCCACAATATCAGGAAATGGAACCTTTTCTACTGCTGCTTCCCATTTACCTTCTGACAGTGATAAACAGCAGCAGATACAGTCTAAAGTGTATAATCCAGAGACTCTGACTGCTATCCAAACACAGGACATTTCACAGCCTGGTAACTTTCCAGCAGTCTCTGCTCCCAGCCAACTGCAGAACAGTGATGCATTATTGCAGCAAGCTGCACAGTTCCAGACTAGAGAGTCCCAATCCAGAGAGGTGTTACAATCAGACAACACGGTAGTTACGTTGTCACAGTTAGCTGAGACTTCACAGCAACAGCAATCAACACTGTCAGAACCAGCACAGACACTACAGCAACAGATTTCATCAAGTATTTTCTCATCAGCAAGCAGCGTAAGTCAGTTACAGAACACTATACAGCAACTGCAGGCTGGAAATTTTCCAACCAGTACTGCCAGTGGCAACAGTGGAAATGTTGATTTGGTCCAGCAAGTCTTGGAAGCTGAACAGCAGTTGTCTTCTGTGTTGTTTTCTGGGTCAGATAGTAGTGAGGATGTTCAAGAGCAACTCAGTGCAGACATTTTTCAGCAAGTTAGTCAAATACAAAACAGTGTAAATCCTGGGCTATTTTCCTCATCAGAGACAGCAGTCCATTCCAGGCCAGAGAATCTTTTGTCTGGAAGAGCTGAAAATGTCCATCCACAGCCCGAGAGCTCGTTGTCCAATCAGCAGCAGCAGCAGGCAATGGAGACTTCTGCAGCAATGGTGATTGGTATGCAGCAAAGTATGTGCCAGGCTGCAACACAGATGCAATCGGATCTGTTCTCCTCAGCAGCTTCAGGAAATGGAAACCTCCAGCAGTCCCCTGTTTACCCACAAGCTTCCCACATGATAAGTGGGCTATCAACAAGTGAAGACATGCAGATGCAATGTGAGTTATTCTCTTCATCTTCTGGTGTTTCTGGAAACGAAACTACTAGTACTGCTCAGCAGCAGGTCTCGACCAATGGCTCTACGATGTTTCAGACACCAAGTTCTGCAGATGGAGAAGAAGCTTCAGGACAGAATAAACAGATGCAAAACAATGTGTTTCAGACCATGGTTCAGATGCAACACAGTGGAGAAAGTCAGCCGCAAGTTAACCTTTTCTCATCTACGGAAAACATGATGGCTGTTCAGGCAAGTGGAAGTCAACAGCAGGGGAGTGGACTGTTCCAGCAAGGTGGGGAAATTATGTCTATTCAGTCAGGAAGTTTCATGCAGCAATCCCCACATTCACAGGCTCAGCTTTTTCACTCTCAGAATCCCATTGGTGATGCTCAAAATATATCCCAGGAAACACAAGGGTCCATTTTTCACAGTCCAAATTCCATCGTTCACAATCAAACCACTTCCTCTTCCTCAGACCAGTTGCAGCCTCCAATGTTCCACTCCCAGAGCACAATGGGTGTATTGCAGAGCTCTCCTGTACCTCAAGACCAGCAATCAGCCAACATGTTCCTTTCCCCAAATTCAATGAACAGCCCTGTGACTCGAGAAGAACAGATGTCATTCTTTACAGCACAGAATTCTATTTCTCCACTTCAGACAGCCACAAACACCGAGCAGCAAACTCCTTTCCAGCAGCAAGCACAGATACCCCACATTCCCAACCCGATGATTCCCCAAGATCAAGCCCAAGCTCCACCTACTCAGCAAGGTCTGTTTCAGTCCCAAGTATCATTAGGCTCCCTCCAGTCCAACACACTGCCCCCAAACCAACAAGGGGCTATCTTCCAGTCTCAACATTCAATAGTTGCTATTCAGAGTAGCCCTCCATCCCAAGAACAGCAGCAACAGCAGCAGAATATGATGTTCACTACTCAAAATGCAATGAATACAATTGCTTCTCAGAAGCAGACCATGATTTTCAACCCAAATCAAAATTCAATCACTAATCAGGAGCAGCAGAACCAATCTCTTTTTCATCCACAGTCCAATATGGCACCATTGAACCAAGATCAACAGCCCATGCAGTTCCAGAGTCAAACAACAGTGACAACACTTCAAAATCCCGGGTCCAACCAGGCAGAGCCACAGCAGCCCACCATGTTTCATAATTCACCCCAGATTCAGTTGGTTCAAGGATCACCAGGTTCTCAAGAGCAGCAAGTCACCCTCTTCATCTCTTCAGCTTCCATGTCTGCTTTGCAGAATAGTATGAACCAGCAAGAGCTGCAGCAGTCTCCGCTCTACTCGTCTCAGAACAATATGGCAGGTATTCAAGGAACTGCTTCTCCTGCACAACAACAGTCCTCTTTGTTTCTCAGCACAGCAGGAAATGCTATCAACCAACTGCAGAATTCTCCTGCTTCGTCTCAACAGACTTCGGGAATATTCCTATTTGGCATTCAAAATAGTAAGTATTAAAAATTCTTGATTCTAATATTATGGTTTAGAAAAACTGCTGCTTTGGAGGCTACCAGATTAATTGTAGCTCTGTAGAGATATAAAGTATTATAAAGGTGCTAAGTGGTAATGGTTACAATCCTTTCATTGAAAGTGTTAGTCATTGAAGGTAGGAAGTCAGTAAATTACACCCAGGTCTTTGAGAAAATTCTGCCACCTTCAATGGAACATCAAAAAAGCTTACATGTGTATAAGCCAATACATGTGCATTTCTACACTGTTTATCCTCAAATACTGAAGTGTAACTATGAAACCTTGATGGTTGGAAAGGAAAATGTGAAATTAGAGTTAGATTTCATAGAAGAGGATCTGTTCTAAAAGTTAATTCATGTTTAATACTTGTATAGAGGTAGTAAAAGGACTTGCTAAAAAAGTCAAGTTGTTCTAAAAAATAAGAGTCCAGTAGTACGACGCATTTTCTCCCCATGAAGGTACTTATACACTATAATCAAGTCGCCTCTAAATCTTCCTTTTGATAAACTAAACAGATTGAGCAAACCTCTCACTGTAAGGTATTTTTCCAGCCTTCAAATAATTTTTGTGGTACTTTTCTGTGCTTTCTCCAATTTTTCAACATCCTTTTAAAAATGTGGACACCAGACTGGTACCCGATATTCCAGTATCAGTTTCACCATTGCCATATACAGAGGTAAAGATGACCCCTCTACTCCTACTTACTACTCCCGTTTATACAGCCAACAATTTAATTAGCTCCTTTGGCCACAGCATTGCACTAGAAGCTCATGTTGAATAGCCTCGGGTGGCCCATCCAGGTACCCACACCCTTCAAGATCCCCTCATTCGTTGGTGAGACTAGGTCACTTTCCCAGCAGAATTCTGCCAACTGCATAGCTAGGGACCAGTAAGTATTGCCCACACTGAAACACCTGCTGACAGAACTCCCATCCTGAGTACTGCGTCTATGTTGATGTCTTTGAATAGAAGAATGCAGAAAGCCTCACCCCACACTGGGACTATGATTGTCTTCTAGAACTGCAGCTGGGGTGAAGATACCCATTTGGAGGAATATATGCAATGTCAGATCCTGAACTGGCTACATTGCAAGAATACCTCCAAGAAAACCTGGCCTAGGAATTCATCTGCAAGTAAACTTTACCAGCTGGTGCCCCAGGCCTTTTCATAAAGAAGGACAGCAGCCTCTGCCTGTATTTATTACTGAGCGCCAAATCAGATAACAATCCAGAACCGCTACCCACTACCTCCAATCCCTGAGTTGTTGGACCACATGGGGGCCTCCCACGTATTCATTTAACTGGCTCTCCGGGGAACTTATTATCTCGCCCGTATCCGAGGGGGAGTTACAGAAGACAGCCTTTTGTTCACGGCATGGCGAGTGATTTGAATATGCTTTGCCTATTGCGCAGGTGCAGAATGTTTTCCATTATAGTTTTTCAGCTAGGTCAGTTCAATGACTAGCTCATTCAAAGTTAAGAAAGCAATTGGGAGTTGAAAAAGCACGTAGATTCTCTACTGATCTATGAATAAAAACTTAGAGGTGAGAGGAGATCTACAGATTCTAAAATCTGGAAGGCCACAGTGACCAGAAACAATCCGCTCAATTCACTAATTACAGATACTTCCAGTGTTTAATAAGTTAGTTTTAAATGCAAAACATGTTTTGATAAACTTCATTTCTTATATATCCAGAACATTTAAAGGTAGTTTAATTTTTTTTAAAATGTTGGGTTTATGCGTTTTTAGTTTAATTTGAATTTGAATCCAAATAGAGCTACATACAAATCGTAAAATTAATCATCGTGTGGTAAAAAGTTAAGTTATAGAATTGCTGAAGTAAATGTGTATAGATACACTATATCCTAGTTAGCAAAAAGAAACACCAGCTGTATGGTAAAGCCTGTATTTAGTTGCAAATCAAAAATAACTAAACAGTACAAATGTAAAACAATCACTAGTTTAAATCAGTGTTTCTGACTAGCTGGTTTAAATCATGATTTTTGTAGGCAGGAGAACATTCGAGCATCAACTGAGATCAGGAGCATAGAGTGCATGTAGTCAATGAGCAAGGAATTTTTTCAAACCACATCATGTACATGTTTACTTAATTGTTCACTGGTCTTTTTTCTTTTACAAAAAAATCTCTCCTGGGCTTACCTGACCTTTTCACACTGAAAACTGATAGTAGTTGTCCTAAGTGATTGTTTTATTTTCCCTATTTCTTCATACATCTTTTTTTAAAGCAGAGGACCCCAAACTATGGGGCATGCCACCATATGGGGGCATGGAGGAATGTTGGGGGGTCCTGGCAGTTTTTCAAACTTCCCAAGAACCCGTAGCGCTCAGACTAAGCTTGAGAAATTTTTTTAAAAATGTATTTTTTTTCAAGTCAGAAAGGTGGTGAGGATGGCATGAAACCCTAATTTGTTTATCAGAATGATGAAGACAGCTATCATTAAGATTCCATATTAGCTAAGCACTGCCTCTACAAGACCTCATTTTCTTTACTTGTAAATATTCTCACAGTTAATTTGTCCAGCATCCTTGACAGAAAAGGTCTTCTGGCTGAGGCCCTGATTTGAGACTTTGCAACAGACTCCCTGTGTGACCATGGGCAAGTCATTCAGTCTCTGTGCTGTCTGTGACATGGGGACAATGATCTTGTCTTTGTCCTTGTCCTGTCTATTTAGGTCCTAGGGACAAGGGCACGTTTAGTGTGTGTACTTGGCACAGTGGGACTCCACTGTCATTTGAACCTTCAAGCACTAATATAATAATTCCACCAATAGACATATGCTCACATGTATGTATAGCTGGATAGCTCCATGCTGAAGAGAATGCAGTTGCATTTTAGAGTCTGATTTCAGTGGGCTCGCACTCCAGGTTCAGCAGGTATTAACACAGTTTTTCATTCAGTTTGGTCCACTAACACTTGTACCCACTTTTGAAAGATCAGGTATCTGCTTGTGCAAGTGTTAATGCACTGAAGTTTGTCTGCAGGATAACATGCATGCATTAGCAGAGGCCAGGAGAATAGAGTGAATGTAGTCAATGAGCAATTAATTTTTTTCAAACCACATGATGTATGTTTACTTAATTGTTCACTTCTCTTTTCTTCTTTTACACTCACAGAAATTAGCAGAAATGCTGTCTGAAATTTTGTAAAGGCAACATCATAGTTGAAAATCTGGACAGTTTAGTTTCCTGATCACATTAGCAGCTTGTTCATCAATAGTATTGACTTCAGTAGTATTTCCTTTGTTCATGTCCAAACTGGAATCCTCTCTGTGTCTTTGTTAACTGGGAAGAAAGAGAGGAGAAATTCACGTTGGGGTCATGCTCACATTTATGAAGAGAATTGAATAGACTGTAGTGGTCCAACTCCATTGATTGTTCGCCGTCCACTCTCCGTATCTCATGGGTCTTTATTCTAAATGTAGTGTTTGTATTGTTCCATTCATGTGAGTGCTGGAGCAGTATAAACTCTGTACTGAATTTTTATTGCATATAAATGGTGTCTTAAAATTGCACAAACCTAAAGAATAACATGTCCCTGCTCCAGTTCTTTCTCAAGTTTTCTTCCTGTTAGTCTTTCTGAACTGAGTGTCAATCCTGCATATGATCATAATGTAAAAATTAGCAAACAAACTGTATGTAAAATGTATACAATTCAAAAGAATTCGCTCTCAAAATTTGTTTGAAAACAGAACTCATGTCTTTACCTTTGTAAGCCTGGTCTTTCCTACATAATTCCACACACCACTTAGTCCTTTCCTGTGCTCAAATTTAAAAGCTGCATGGAACACAGAGCTGTCTTCTAATGTGTCTGTACACATCTGTATAGACACAAAGTAGTATAACCTGAAATGATACATAGTCTGAAGACACACTTAGTGACATCTACCATCACCTCTGAATACATGCTGTATTGAAGAAGTTCTGTCGCTTGCATCCTCTGCAGTTGGATCATTGGATGCGCTGTCAGAAGCAAGGGGGAACTTGATACCTAATGGCAGTTGCTGATTTATGGCTATCGAGTGTGTAGATAGACTAGTGATAGAACTGAAGGAGATGCATGCATAGCTAATGATGGAGGAAGCTGGGCGCACTTATGAATAGTCTTCACATGCTGTAGATTACACACAGTTTCCATGCTTTTCTTCCGATTCTTCCCATTGGCATGTTAATAGTGTGATTTTAACACAGAAGCCCAGATCTTCAAAAGTGTATGTACTAATTCCATTTTGTTCTTGTACACTGGGAAACTTGCATATCTAATTTACGCAAGTGCAAAAGCATATGTGTTCTAGCCCATGTTCTTCTGCGATTTGGGCCTGAATAAAGATGTTTACACTGGTATGTTAACAATGGCTTTGTGTGAATTTCCAATTTTAAATATTGCTGTGTGAAGACTTAGTCTACCCTTGGCTCTGCTACTAGTCTGATGGGTGACCTGGGGCAAGGCACGTCACTGCGTTGTGCCTCAGTTTCCCCACCTGTTCAATGGGGATAACGATACTGACCTCCTTTGTAAAGCATTTTGCAATCTACTGGTGAAAAGTGCTAGGTAAGAGCTAGGAATTATCATTTATTGCATTTTTGTTTCTTTCTTTCTTCTAACAGACTGTGGCCAGCTCTTAACCTCTGGACCATCTACATTGCCAGATCAGCTGATGGCTATAAGTCAGCCCGGTCAGCCGCAGAGTGAGGGGCAGCCAGCAGTGACAACACGTCTGTCCCAGCAGATATCGGAGAATTCTCCAATACCTTCATCTATGACAACCAATCCGAGTATGGAGAAAATTGATGACTTGTTTGTGTCATTGCAAAACCAGGGGAACAACATGGCTGGCTCATTTTAATCAGCCAAGTAAGCAGTGAATTTTGGTCTGTTGATCTTGCCAGTTATGCAGTGATAGTTAGTACGTTTTATATATGCCAAAGAGCCTCGTTTTAACAGATGATGGCTGCACTGATCACTGTGAATGCAGAAGTCGGCTAATAGAGCTCTATGCCCCTGAAGCAAGTGTGCAATCTTTCGCAGTCCAGACTAGGAAGTATTGCTGATCATTAAGAGATCAGAATCTGTAGAAAATAATTGACCATGTTTGGCTTTTGTTCTTGAATTGCTATTTGTTGTTGCCAGTGCAGTCTAATAATTCTAGTGGCAGAGGTAAGGTGAGTGGATCGCTCCCAGCCTGACCTGGCAACATTAGTGAAAACTTCGGGTTTATTGTGCATGTAGTAGACTCCACTTTAGTCTGTAGTCTTCAAAGCCTTCCCATCGTGCTGAAGTAATCTGTCTGAAAACAAGATACTGGAGGAAAAGGTGTTTATTGAAAAGGCACCACTTGCAAAATCATTGTTAGAACGGAGCCAGTACAACAGTGTGATGCTAAGAAGTGTCTGTGGCTGGAAGGTGCCTTTCCCCCCACATCAGAGGTAAAGCTCTTCTC
>ML675639.1:4427792-4457276 GCA_007922155.1 Mesoclemmys tuberculata
TGCATGAACATTAAATAGATATGGGGTCTTCAATCCAGATGTTAGCCACAGCATTTCCAACTTGTGTAATTATGTTCTGCCTCCCAGCCCCCTCAAAGTTTCAATTGAATGCTGTGCTCTTCACTTTCTGACCTAAACTGTTGTGTGATGATGATGTAAACTGGCAAACAGTTGTCCTGTTCTGTCCCAGAGATGACTGTATTTTGGCACTAGGTGTACATTTTTCTCTGTAATTTGTAAAGTGCTTACAAACGAAGCAGCTACATAAAAGATGAGACTTCACTAGGTATGCCTAATTCTGTTTTGGTTTTGTTTTTAATTTCAGAAATCCTGTGAAGGAGGAGATGATTTCAGTATCCCCGCAGACCTTGTGACCCTGGATTAGGGTGTATGGAGCTGAACTGTTCTGTCAAAGAATGGCCTGTGTCCAAGCAAATGTGTAGACTTCACTCTCTTTTCTAAAGAGCACACATGCTGCCTACTGCAGTGTCTAGCAATTGAGGCTATAACAATAGCATTTGAGACTCCTGAAGCCAATAATGACTGAGAAGCTGTGTTTTGTGTTACAGGGGGTGGAACTGGACTGTTCCCACATTCCTGGGCCCCATTAGTCAATGGGCTGCTGTTTTAATTCAGAGCATGACTGCTCAGGTATTATTGTCAGAAAAGAACACGTTATCATGTTTACTTTTTCTTTTCTTCCCTTCCTCCTTCACAACCCCACTGTTGAGTAGGAAAGCATGTGAAGCAGAACATCGTGTGCCCTAACTCTTGCTGTGATTCA
This sequence comes from Mesoclemmys tuberculata, assembly GCA_007922155.1. Classification (NCBI taxonomy): domain Eukaryota; kingdom Metazoa; phylum Chordata; order Testudines; family Chelidae; genus Mesoclemmys; species Mesoclemmys tuberculata. The sequence continues at coordinate 4,428,577 of ML675639.1, forward strand.
TGGCATAGCTGTCAGTCAGTGAAGGAACTGCAGTTTTACAGTAGAGCTGAAGGACCATTGCTGGAGTGTGTTAATCACAGCAGGTGTTGGTGTTGTGAGATGTATCAGATACAGAAAATCTGCTACAACTCTAGAAGCAGCCAGAAAGATGTGGGTGCTTCCCATCTGAGGTTGTGATTAACAGCTTTCTATGTGTCTGTTCTGATGGGTTTAGATATAAACTGCATAGAGTAAGAATTAGGTTGCTCTGTCAAAATGAAGGGGAAACATCCCAGTAAATTGTGTTCTAAAAATCCTACCCTCTAAAATACCTTGAACTGAAGAGAGCAGTCTGCCTGGAGAAAACAACTGCTTCTCACCTCTCACTATTTCTGCATAGATTAAAACTTGAACATTATCCTTTGTCATACTAGGCTTCCCTTTCAGTCTTTCCATACTTTCCCTCCCTACCCATAATTTAATATTGTTTGTTTCCTAAGCAGATATAAATATGCTACTAGTTTTAGAAACTGAATTAACTCTTAGGAGTCAGTCACCTCTCATTATGGTAGCAAAGTGCCAAGTCAGTGACTGCATCTTGACTTGCACAGGGCCTGTGGGGAGTGAGGAAATGCTGGCAGCTTCTGCCTCCTCCAGACTTCCCAAATCCTAGAGAAACCTTCTTTTTCCCATTGTAGCTGATTTAACGTCTTAAACTTTATCCCATACGGGAGGGCAAACAACATGATTTTTCATCATTCTTTAAAACATCACTTCAGGCTGAACTGCTGCATTTTTGTAGCTTTCCCAGCTCATTGCAGATTTGAAACATCCTTTTTACTAGCAGTCCCCATAAGCTGTAGCCTCCGTGGGCTCCTATATTAATTAAAAAGAATTCACTTGTGTTTTGCAGTATCTACGAATAACCCACTGCAGGCCATGCAGTTGTAGTGTGAGGCATGTGAATTCTTTCAGATGCTCTGACTAGCCCTAGGGAAACATGGTATCCCACTACAACCTCAGGCAGACATTTTCTTCAGTCTTTTCCCTCTCCTGAACGTAGAAAGCTGTTAATGCAGTTTAGAGCCTAACAGCTGTCCTGTGTAGCTCCTATGCCTTGATATAGTGCAGTTGGTATCCTATCACTTTTCATTGTTGTTACCTTCAGTAATGGAGAATAGCCTGTAAATGGTTTTTAAGTTACCTAGTCTGTTTACTGCGTGTTTTTTCTAACTTGTGCACTTAGTTGAGCCATGTAGAGTTGTACTTTGGTTTTAATGGTTTTTCGCATAAGTCAGTCTGTCACAAGGTTCATTTTCTCTTTTCGTCTCTCTTTCTCTCTCTCATGGAGAGACATTGAATTACGTTTTCAGTAGTAAGGCTTCTTGCCGATATGAAGGGAACTTTTCAGAAAGAGACCTGCTCTGGGTCATTTAATTTTGAATACAGTTTTCAATCGTTCAAGTTTTGGATGGTTTATATCTAATGTGTGTTTCATTTTTTTGGAAAGCTATATTTTGTATTTAGGAAATGGTATACTATTTTGCTATTTGTACTGAGTGAGTACATTGGCATAAATATAAAAATTTATATATATACATATATATAAAATATTCTTTTTGCCACACATTTTTGTGGTAAATTTGTGAGTTTGTCTGATGTTCTACCACAACGTGGCATCTGATAACGGTGGGGGTGAGGGTGGGGTTTGTTATGTCTTTACTAAGTATTTAAGTACTTTTTGCAACATAAATAGCTTGTTCATCTCTGGCTATTCCATCAGGCAATGTATTGTTCTAATTGGCTCTGGACAACTTCAGTATGTTTGATGCATCTGTCACACAGCAATGTGATGTTGTAAGGAAACCCATCTAGACAACTATATGATGGGGTTTCATTCAGAATGAGCCATTCAGTTTTTATTCAGTCATTGTCTATTTAATATTTTATTAGCTCCTTTGTGTTGTATCTTTTAATTTATAATTACACTAAATGTTTGAAATTTTAATCATATTAAAGAAAAGTTTCTCTACTTCATAATGTCCAGAGCTGCTTTTTAGCTCTGAACCATACACTTTTCTTCTGATGATTTTTCTCCTGCTGTGGAAACAGTTAAAATAAAATCCTTTGTTATGGTTCATGACATGAAAGAGCAGCCTCGCAGCACGGAATGAATGCCGTATGAGGATGCATAGAAGGGTTCTGCATAGCATCAGATTGCATACAGCAGCCAAATGGCTGTGGAAAGCAATGGCCTGCATCAGTTTGTCAGAAACTGGTGACTTCTGCAAGATGGCTTGTTCACAGTTAGTCCGGAACGAGGATGTTTGGTGATATTTTGATGGCTGCATAGTCCTACAGTGGACAGAATTAGGTGATAGGGATGATAAATTGCCTTGTGTGCTGTTTTGTTTTGTTCCGTTCTTTTGAAGGGGAGCATCCTCATGATGAAATGTTGTTGGTCAGTGCCAAGTCACCAGGGACCAATTCTCCATTTAATAAGATCAGTGTCCAAAACAGAGCCTTTTACCAGGACTGCTACAACTCCCATTGTGGGGGGAATGTTTAAATGTGGGCATATTTTTAGGTTGTTTATTACAAGGGCTGTGCTACCATATTCAAATGACTAAATAATGACATTATCTATATTTTTGTTTGTGTCAAATTTACTGTGTCTATTTTAGGTCAATGTTAAATGTATAACATTTTGAACATGTGATTTGGTTACAAAAAGTATTTGTCTTCTGAATGAAGGGTTTGCTCAGTGGTTGACTAGTGCTCATGCAGCTGCTTTCAAACAGCCATTACAGAGGATAAAAAGAGAGGTTCAATGAGCCAGCAAAGGCCTAGGAAACAGCTTCCAGAAGTTGTTTCATTGCAGAAGGACCTAAGTAAAATGTGAACCACGTCTTTATTCCTTTAGAGTCCTGCTCGCATACTGTTTGCATTTCAATACTTGATTCTGACTTTTGGAGCTTATCCTTGCATTTTTTTTCTCTTTTACCCCCCAATTTATTTATTCCATAACATGTCTAAGTCAGTCTGGGTATTAAAGGGTGAGAGCAGATAGACTGCCTTGGGAGTTAGTGAGAGGCAGGGGAATCAATTCCAGGCCAGTTTATTTTGACAAGTTAGAAATTATTCAAGGTAAATGAAAATGTGTTCATACACGCTTTTGTATCTTGAGTAGTGTGTTTAAAAAAAAAAGTCTTTAATTATTACCCCTTGCTCATGATAAACATTACTTAAGAAGCCAGATTCCTGAAGATCAAATGCTGGGGGCATTATTGCAAAATAAAATTTGCTTTCATATTTGTCAGGCAAGTGTTCACTCGAGAAGTAGATAGTTTTATAGCTATGTGTACTGGATGGATGCTGGACTATAGAACTATATTTGTATGGTGGATTTTCCATGTAGTCTTTTTCATAGACTCATAGAACCATAGGTTAGACAGGACTGCAAGGGTCATCTAGTCTAACCCCCTGCCAAGATGCAGGATTTAGTGTGTCTAAACCATCCAAGACAGATGGCTATTCAGCCTTTTTTTGAAAACCTCCAGTGAAGGAGATTCCATGGCTTCCCTGGGCAGTGTGTGCCATTGTCCTACTGTCTTTACAGTTAGGAAGCTTTTCTTGAGATTGCCTCTATGAACTATCTATCTATTAAACTTCCTTTAATCCAAAACACACACACCCATTCTCTGAAACCAGATTATATTCTCTAGCCTTACGTCACTTATCCATTAACTCCCTAACTTTCCTAAACCCCATTTTTCTGATATTGTCTTTACAGCATGTCTGACATGTACTGTACCCATTTCCTAATAACTGACTAACATCCAGGGAAATGCACCCTTTTAACTACAGTTGTCAGTGTGTCTTCAGCCTGTGTCCTGTTGTCAATATGTAAACAATACCACTGTATTAAAAATAAACTGTTAAACAATTATTCCTTTAGTGATAAATAAAGTATGTGGATAACATTAAGTTGTAGAAAAAATTAAGACAGGTATTAGCTAAACATTTTCTATGGCAGGAGCCGATTATCAACACTTTCCACTTCAACACACTTGTTGCACTCATTGTCTTATACTGTTTTAGTGGTTATCAAAGCCAAATGCTCTACTATTATTTCCTTTATCAACAAAAACAATTGAAGAAGACATTTCAGCCTAGCTGGGCTGAAGTAGACAGCTAACCAGCAGGCCTTTTGTTTGGCTAATTTTACATTATTGGCGGTGTGCTGGGAGCTTGTGAACAGATGCTTTTTATTTATACTAAATTAAAATAAAAAATAGGTTTGGTGTCTGTCAGTCTTGACAACCTCCCTTCTTCTCATGCTTTCACTAAGGGTATGTCCAGTTGCACCGATGCACATTTCTCTAATCTAGATGGGCCTTGATTTTCCAGTGCTCCTGCTGTGACTTTGAGGACACATTGACCAAAAAGCAATCATATTCTATTGCTCTGGTAAAATTTTTCATGCAGATTGTCCTTCCAAAGCTTTCAGAAAGGAAAACCACACAGGAGCTCAAATCCATTCTCTGACAGCCTAAACAACTATATGAGCAGCAGAAAAGATGCTTTGTTATAACATTTCTTCATTGGAATAAAGAAATTAAAATAAACATCTCACAAGGTCAAACTTTTATGAATTATAAAAATGAGAGAAACAAGGTGGGTGAGGTAACATCTTTTATTGGACCGACTTCTGTTGGTGAGAGAGACAAGCTTGCAAGCTACACAGAGCTCCTCTTCAGGGCTGGAAACATACTTGGAGACTGTCACTGCTAAAAGTAAGGCCAAACAGATAGAATATATATAACTACTTACCCTAAACTAAGGGTCCATTTAAGGTCAGTAGCCCTGTAGTTATAGGACAAAAAGGGGCATTTAGTGGGTTACAGATTGTTGTAATAAGCGATAAATGCAGTGTCTCTATTAAGACCATTACTTTAGTGTCCAGCAAAGTTATGAATTTAGGCTCTCAGGTTTGTCTTTTGAAAATGTTGTACAGGTTTCCTTTGAGGATGAGAACAGATAGACCTGGGAACTTAAATACATAAATTTGCGTAGTGTTAACGGCCCCTTCACCTTGAATCCCTTATACTATTGATTTTAAACTGCCTGTTCAACTTTGTATGTAGCTGTGACACTGAGTACCTTACCCAGACCTGAGGAATGAAAGCTTGAGTCTCTCACCAAGAGAAGCTGGTCCAATACAAGATATTGTCTTTCTGATATCCTGAGATCGACATGGCTACAACAATACTGCATAGAAAAATGAGGGAAGTTTAACTACAGAATTTTATGTTCAGTTGCATCTCACATATTGCTCAGTTAACAATTATCAGGCCATCTGTTCAAACCATGTATCCATTTGCATAGCTGTCTAAACTAGTATGTATCTGAACAATGGAAGCAACAAGCCTGGAGAGGAATTGCTTAGTGTTCTCTGAACTGGGAACTATAGGTTGAACATGAGGAAAGGGAAATTGAACATTGGAAGAGGAAAAGAATTCTCCCAGTGAGAAATCTTTCTGTGGAATAGTCTTGCAAAGGGAGTGGTGGAAGACCCATTACTTGAGATGTTTAAAAGCTAGCTGGGTCAATAGTCAAGAACACATTGTGTACAAATAGTTGCCTACTAATAGCCAATTTAGTGAACTCTTATTTGATATGTGATATACACTGCTTAGACACAATAAAGAGTAGACAGCAGACACAATTTGATAACAAGGACATATAAAATTCTCCAATTTAGTCTGTGCTTTTGAGAGAGACCGTAGAAAAGAATTTTTGCCTTATATAATCTCTTGTATATATGTAAACATCCTAGACTTGTACATTTGTATATAGTTGGAATAAGAGATTGTTATACCAGAGAGACAAGGTGGGTGAGGTAATATCTTTTATTGAGCCAACTTCTGTTGTTGGACAATAAAAGAAGGTAGTCCAATAAAAGATATTACTTTACCCGCCTTGTGTGTCTCGTATCCTGGGACCAACACACCTACAACAACACTGCAAATAATCAGTACACCATTTAGTTTATTATAAATACATAGATATTGTGTTACTAACATTTTTTTAACTTTCAAAGAACGTGATTATCCTTAGTTTGCACTTATCAAGGTCTCTTCAGTCACTCAGTAATAGCTGTACACACGTGTAAATACTGCCTGAGTGGGGAGGGATTAGTAGTGTAACACTATCCCAGAAACATGTTGTGCTTTACACTACCACAACTCACTCAAATCCATTGGATTACGGTGAAATGACTATTTGAAAAAATCCCTGTGCTTTTCTATTTTTTCTATGTAGTTTAATTAACCTTTAGTGCATTTGATACTCATGAATTGTATGGAACTGACAGCCCTGGAAATCAGTCCCTGGATAGGCCAGCAAGGACAGCAGCCATACAGGCTTAATTGGCCTCACTCCTTGTTCAGGAGCGACCACTTCTCAGGACTCAGTTTCCTAGGCTTTCTCCATTCTTGGCCTCTCAGCAGAGGCTACCAGATCACAGTGGTGGGTTTTGTGTTAAGGATACATGCCCACTAGGAGCTGGAATGATCATAGTCCTCACCAAATATCTGTCAAATGGTAAAGATTTTTACCCCATTGCTGAGCTGGGCTGGATTTAAACCAAGGACCAGGACCTAGCTCTATAGCTCTTTCCTGTTCCATTTTTCTGATTTTTTGCATGTAAGGAAATGGGCTCAAAAAACAGGTGTTGCTTGTTCTAACCAGTCAGTTTTATTTATTTATTTATTGAAGCAATCTGACTAGAACGTTCCCCCCAGTGCTGTCAGGCTGAGTGGGGAGCCATGTACTTGCCAGTACTTACTTCTTAAAGAGTAAGAGATGAACAGAATGTCGGTTCTTGACAGAAGTGAAGAGCTGTGTATTGTAGCTCCCACAGCTTTTCCTGACCCATTCTAATTTGACAATAGACTGATCACCGGACATTATCATTTTGGCATGTGTTTGATTCAAACCATCTCTGCTAGCTCCCTTGCAATCCGCAAGACCAGTGCCCTGCCTTCTCTCTTCTCCCTTAGTCATGAGTGCTTACCTGGGCCTGTCCTCTTCCTGCTGTGCCTTAGAAACGCTGTGCTCCTCCAGTCTGGGAAACTGTCCCACGAAATGCACACCCTGTTCAAACCAGCCTAAAGATCTCTGCTCTTCCTTCCAGCTGCTGTATTCTCATTTATCCTCCCTTTACAAGTGCTTGCTTTAGACATCTGACAGCTCTGAAACCCAACCACAAACAGATACTTGTTCTGGTCTCCCCACCATTAGCGAGACACATCCTCAACTGGTGTAAATTGGCATAGCATCATTGAAGTCCATGGAGCCACACCAATTTATACTAGCTTAGGGCTGGTCCATAGTGTCCACTTGCTGCATGTGCTCCACCTAGGAATAAGGCAGTATTCTGAGCAGGGTTAATACTGGGTGCTGACTGTTTGCCCCAGCATTTCTGGATGTTATGAGATTGGGATCAAGACCCTGTGTCCTGCTAACAGGATCATTGCCAACCTGAAACTTTTCTGTTCTGGCTACTATTTGAGATAAATAGCTTTTGAGTTTTTTTCCCCACGTCGCCCCTGTTTTTAATGGGTAAGCTCCAAACAGCTTCAAATTAGAGCCTTCTACCTCTTAATCTCTGCATAAACTTGACACTCTTTTGTGTCAGTAATTCTTTCCTGAGTGGTTTATCTGCCTTTCTGCCACATTATTGTTGGAGTGCACAGATCACCACTGAGCTGTCTTTTCTGTTGTCCTGCAATGTGAAAGTAGCACCAGATATTTCTTTGTGCATTTCTGTGTATATGGCTTTCGTAGTTGGGATCTTCAGAGCACTGATACCAGATGTTTTCAGTTTATTCTATGAAGGGATAATTCATTTGCATCTATGTTTTTAGCTATCCTGTGATAACTTGTTGAATATTAAAATAAAAATATTTTGCTTCTATTGGGACATTTGTATACTCGCAACTATATTTCTGTAAACAGCTGCAGTCAAGAATAAAACATTGAAAGTTTTCATTTTGCAGTGTGAACAGCTGTCATATTCTTTCAAAGGCAACTTCTCTCTTCCCCCAGAAAAAAAGAAGTACTTGATCAGTCTGGCTGGCTGGCCGTGGCAGTCTTCTGGCTCAGAGCTGAGTTAGCACAGGTGAGACTGAGGCACACCTGCTGGATTTGTTACATAAGCAAATATTCTTTGCAGCAAAAGTTTTAGTGGTTCATTCTGACCTCAGAACTGGTTCTCCCAACTCCAGAGTGGTCTTACGGAGGCTGAAATCTCCTTGCTGCTCAGGCCCTGGCTTTTGCATTTATAGGAATGAGAACATTGCCCTCTTAGTTAACCTGGTCCTGTATCCTCTCTGATGGTGTCCTGTACCAGATGTTTAAGAGGGAGGTGTAAGAAACCTCCATAGTGGAATAATTTGTCTATAGGGGATGACTCTATAGGTAACTGTAAGCTAGTTAGCCAGATGTCAATCCCTGCCAAATACTAGAGAAGCTGATACAGGGTTCAGTTGATTAGGAATTAAGAGGGTAAGAATATCATTGCCAGTTAACGTGATTTTATGGAAAATAGGTCTTATCAAATAAATCTGTGTTCATTGTTAGAGATAACAAGTTTGGGTGATAACAGTACCTGCACAGATGTAATGTGGTTATATCTTTGTAAGGTGTTTAATGCCACGCAACCTTCTGATGAAAAAATGAACATGATATTCTAATAGAGCAGATTAAATGGAGGAAGACCTGACGAATGACAGATCTCAAAAAGTAATTGTGGTGGTGTTTCCAGAGGTGTCCCAGAGGGATCAGTTGTAGGGTGGACTCTATCCAACATTTTCATCAATGGTTCAGAAGTAAATATAAAATCACTGCTGACCAAATGTGCAGATGACACACAGGTTGTCTGAGTGGTAAACAATGTTGAAGACAGGGCACTGAAACTGAGCAATCTGGATCGCTTGGTAATCTGGTTCCATTCAAACAAACTGTGGTTTTAATACAGCCAAATACCAATGTATGAATCTAGAAAAAAGGAATGCATGCCCCAATACAGAATGGAGGCTGTATCCTGGCAAGCAGTTAATGAAAGGATTTAGGTGTCACAGGGTATGTCTACCCTGGAATTAGACACCCACAGTTGGCCTGTCCCAGTTGACTCAGCTTGCAGGGCTGTTTAATGGCAGTGTGGATGTCTTGAGTTGTGCTGGAGTCCAGGCTCAATGGTCCCAGAAATGAGGCTGCAGCCTGGCCTGGAAGTCTACACTTCAGTTAAACAGCCCCACCAGCTGAGCTCCACAAGCCAGAGTCAGCTAGCACGGGCCAGCTGCCAGTGTCTAATTCCAGTGTAGATGTAGCCATTGTGGACAAGCAACTGACCAGGAAGCTCCCAGTGGGATGCTGTGGCAAAAAGGACTAATGTGATCTTTGGCTGTATAAAGGAGTAGTCACTAGGAAGGTGATTTTACCTGTGTATGTGGCATTAATGAGACCAGTACTCACATGCTGTGTACAGTTCTGGTGTCCACATTTTAAAAAGGGTGTTGGAAAATTGGCGAGGATGCAGAACAGAGCTACAAGGAATGATTGACGGGCTGAAAAAAATGCCCAATATGTTTAGCTTATCAAAAAGAAGATTGAAAGGTGGCTCAGGCTATGGCTACACTGGCAGCGGCAAATTTGCCACTGTCAGATTGGTTTCTCTGGATTGACTGAGCGGTCAGTGAAGACCTGTTCAGTCGATCCAGAAATTGACATAGTAAGACCACCTTCGCAAGAGGCATAGCGCTGCGTCTATGGGAACGCCGTTCCCGTTGGCACAGCACAATAAAGACGGCGCGCAGAACCGAAGCAAAGAAGTCGACAGAAGTTGAGCAATATTTTGCATAGCTTGTGTAACTCCCGTCGACTGCCGCTGAATCTCGGAGGTAAGTTTAGACAGGGCCTCAGTGTCTTAAGAACCTTCTTTGGGAGGAAATACCAGGTACTTAAGGGCTCTTTAATAGAGAAAAGCAGAACAAAAATCAATGTCTGGATGCTGAAGTCAGACAAATTCAAATTATAAATAAGACACAATTTTTTTTAATGGTGAGGGTGATTAACCACTGCAACAAACTCCCGAGAGACATGATGGATTTACCTCTCTTGATGTCATCCTTTCTGGAAGAGAAACTTTAGCCAAACACAAATTGCTGAGCTAAACACAGGTAACTGGGTGAAAAGTAATGGCCTGTGTTATACGGGTCAGATGAGGCGATCTGATGGTTCCTTCTGCTCTGTGGATCTATGCTATCTAATGCAGTATTTCCAAACACAGTATTCCCCCAACATCATTCTTTCAAAAGGGGATGAGGGTTCTCTTGGATTTCGGAGCCGGCAAGTCATTCGGGTCACAACTTCAAGCTGTGTTGTATCCAGGAGGAACAGAAATCTACCTTTTTTTTAATAATGAAAGCGGAGATTATCACTTAATTGCAGGATTCTAGAAACTGAAAATTTAAAAAGCACCAAAAACTGCAATACGTGTGGTTAGATTGCAAGAGTTGGCAACTGTATAGCCTGTCCTGAAACATGAGGTTTAGAACTTTGCCAGCATCTTCTAGCTAATGTAACTGTATGTTCATATTAGCCATATAAACATCAGCTGACCGCTTTGGAGCTGCTGACCTGCTCTCCCTGGACTCCTCCCATGGCTACAGCGTCTCATGGTATCTCAAGCTATTTTCTGCCATGACAATCCTGGGTGTTGCTTTTAGGGAGGCTCCTCCTGCTGACCCTGGAGTGGCACTGAGAAGCTCTGGCAAGGAGCCTCTGCCTGTAGCAGGGCCTTGGAGAGGAATGCAGGCTGGTCCAGATGTGCTCTCAAAAGCTGCGCTGTGCTCACTGCTTGGGGCTTGGTCCGTGACTTGCTGTGTGACTGAATATCTGTCAAATGCGGCTAGGACTTGCCTGTACGCCCTGAGGGTCCTGTAACACGTCATTCTGTAATGTTTGTAAGGAGCTGTGAGCGCTGCAGACACAAGCCTAGGAAGGTTACAGTATTATAACTCCACTCTGCAGATACAGACCAAGGGAGCAGTGGGAAGTTTGCATTAACTTCTGGGGCCGCTGCATTCATACAGCCAGGGAGAAGAGCGGCCCTGGGTGCTGTGGCTGCTATTTTCTCTGTTGTTAGGCTCACTACGGCAGCAGAAGCTTTACCACCAGGTGGCAGCCACAACTTACAATCTGGGAGAAGCCTTTCAGAGGGAAAGGATTCGATTACCTTCTCTCTCCAGAGAAAACTTGGACCTTTGTTCTTGTTGCATTACTGCCCTCAGATGCATGTGGCATCTCATGTCTCTGTTCCCTTGGGGTCTGTGGGTTTATTTTGGATGAGCCTAGTGTTTTACCATAGCTGCAGTAAAGTCTCAGGGGCATTTTGATTTGCTAAAGAAAATTTCCCCATGTGCCTGGGGGGGGGTCTCTTCTCCCTCACTGACTTTTTCTGTTATTCCACATGCAACAGCCGCTTGTCTCCTGATTGCTGCTCATCTGCTGATGTTCCTGTGTTCAACCAAAGTGCTGCCAGTGCAGGGGGAAGAGCATTTCACACAGCCATTACCATTAGAGCCCAAAGCCACCAGCATTTGCCTGGCGACGTTATTCTGAGGACCCCGATAGCTCTCATCTGAGGGTTTCTCACAAGCTGAACAGCTGCCTCCAGTTGTCACTACTGTGAGGGCTGGGTTACTGTTCCCTTCTCTTTCAGCTACACCACAGCTCCAACCAACAGCCAGCCAGTGCCATCTAGGGGCTCAGCCCTAAACCTCTCCCAGCTGCCCACAGCTCTGGTCTCCAGAGGCAGCCGTGGCAACAGAAGCTGCTCCCTTCTTCCAACAGCTCCTGACAGGATGGGCCTGGCCCACAGGAGCCGGTTGGAATGTGGAACCAAACCCTTCTGCCTCTGCTGTTCTGCACAACCTGTTCGTTGACTTTGCTCAGTATATGCCCTAAAGGAATTACTCTGAGCCACGTATGTTGAGCATTGGCTTGCTGATACCACATGTGCCTGGCTCGGAGGCCTGGGCACTGTGTGTCATCTTCCTGTGCCACTCACCCAACTCCAATGACGGAACCCTCCTGGGATAGGGCAAACTGACCCCTCAGATGGTTTAGAAGATAAGGAAAAGCTGGGTTGCAGCAGAGGGCCTTAGGCTACTATGCCAAGTGATTACAGAAGCCAGGCTCTTGCAGTTTGGCTATGGCACGCTAGTGCCTGGATGAGCTAGTGAGGGAATTGGCAGGTGAGTCCAGCAGGGCCCATCAGAACATTCCAGTCTGGTTCTTCTGTGGAGGAGGGACCGAAGATAATTTCAACCCTCGTGCCCCAAGGAAAGCTGCATAGCTCTTGGTAAGAAACCGAACACCGGGACATAGGAGTACACTTGTCTAATGTAAAAGGAGTGACCCTTCGCCCATTAGCAAATCCCAAACGTTGGCAAGGGACCTACTGTCTCCATTACTTTATCAATCCAAAGAGAGGGCTTGAAATGGCTCAACTGCTCCATTATCCCAACCTGATTAAAAGGGGAATCTCCACATCAGTCAGCGAGAAAGCCAGAAACTTAAACTGTGGCAACAGATTTGCAAGAGTAATATCCTCATCTCACCACAGACCAGGGCCACTGATAATTAGGTTTGCACTGGCACATGTGCACTTACAGGACTGCACCTTCCTTCTGGCCTGGCCATCACCCAAAAGGTCTCTAGGAAATAGCTTTTGGCACTGCCTTCAGACCTGACTAAACCCAAGATCTCAACCAGGAACAGATTGAAGCTTACTCTGGTGGTAAACAAAGGCCAAAAGTTTACCGCCCAGCCGACAGACCACCTTCGAAGCCTGTTTGATATCTTCAAAATGTAATGAAACAAGGTGAACTCCACAGGGGGCAAAAATGGTTTTAAGTTATTCAAAAGTGATCTAATGGAGACTCCTGTCTCTACTGGCCTCCTGATATTGGCTGAGGAAGCACTTTGGGCCAGGTTTTAAGCTCTGTCATTGATACTTTTCCTTCACAGGGGATACAATTGACAGCCAATCTTGAAAGAACAGTCGAGATGGCTGTGGCCATTCTTTGGGATGGTGGACTCAAGACAAATCAGAGGGACTCTAAGCCCAATTAAAACCTTCCATGCAAGTAGGATTATAAATGTAGACACCACAGCAGGGACTTGCATCCAAAACAAACAAAGAGCATTTTGAAAAGGGGACCCACTGCTTGGTGGTTAGTCCTGGTGTTGGCTGAGACCTCCTGAAGAGCTTATGGGCAGCCCCCCTATTGAGGAGAGCAGCAGCAGCAGGCAATCTATGCCATCACTTCATCCTGCTGGATAAACAGAGGTTACATGAAGAAGTATTTTCCTGGAGACTGGGGACCAGAGACAGCAGGTACATCCATGGACCTCTGTCTCAGGAAGCAATGGGCAGCTCTTGCAGGACTGCTCCAGACACAGGAATTTAAGTTATGAATGCTCTCCGGCCTTGCAGTCACCTTACAGACTACTGCTTTTGGAAACGAGCAAATAGGGGGCCTGGATAATCTCCATCCAAAAATATTAGAGGAATTGGCCCATGCAATTGCAAGCCCAAGAGCAAGGCTTTCTAATGAATCTGTAAATGTAGGGGATCATATTATATGACTGGAGAATTGAGAATATAGCAGCTATATTTAAGAAAGGAAAAAAAGTGACCCAGAAACCTAGAGGCCCATTAGTTTGACCTCAATTGTATGCAAGGTCTTAGAACAACTTTTGAAAGGAGTAGTATTTACAGACACAGAGGTAAATGGTAATTAGGATAAAATACAAGGCTTTACAAGAGGTAGATAATGTCCTTACCAACCTGTTTCTTTGGTTATTTTTTTTAGAAGATAACCAATTTTCTACACAAAGGAAATACACAAAATCTAATCTACCTGCGTGTCAGTAAAGCCTTTGAAACAGTTCCACACTGGAAATTATTAGTTGAATTAGAGAAGATGGTGATTAAAATGAGAACTGAAGAGGGGGTGGGGGTGTTAGGAACTGGTTAAAGGGAAACTACAACAGGTCATACAGAACAGTAACTGTCAGGCTGAAGGGAGGTTAGCAGGAGAGATCCTCAAGGATCAGTCTTGAGACCAATCATACTTAACATTTTCATTAGTGACCTTGGCACAAGAAGTGAGAGTGCATGAATAAAATTTGCAGATGACACACAATTGGGAAGTATTGCCAATACAGAGGAAAATTGGACTATCATGCAAGAAGATCTGGATGACCTTGAAAGCTGAATAGAAATAGGATGAAGTGTAATAGTGGATGGTCACATGCTTAGGTACTAACAAGAAGAATTTTTGCTGTAAACTGGGATGGTATTAGTTGGAAGCAACAGAGGAAGAACAACACCTGCATGTATTGGTCGATCCCAGAACGACTATAGCTGACACTGTAATGAGGCCATGAAAAAGGCAAACACAATCCTAGGATGCAGTAGGCACTGTATTTCCAGTACAGATAGGAAGTGTTGTTAGCATTACACAAGGCACTGGTGAGACATCAGCTGGAACACCGTGCGCACTTTTAGAACGATGAATTGAAATGGGAATGGTGCAGAGAAGGGGCAAGCAGGATAATCAGAGGGATGGAAAACCTGCCTTCCAAAAGATTTAAGGAGCATGGCTTGTTTAGATTAACCAATTGAAGGCTGAGGGGAGATGTGATTGCTCTCCATAAACACATCAGAGGGGTAAACACCAGGCAGGAGAGGGGTTATTTAAGTTAAGGGCCTATGCTGACACAAGAACAAATGGATATAAACTGGCCATCAATCAGTTTAGGCTTGAAGTTACACAAAGGTTTATAACTCGGAGGACGGATGTTCCGGAACAGCCTTCCAGAGGAATAATAGGGGCAAAAACCCTAATTTGTTTTAAGACTGAATTTGATAAGTTGATGGAGCAGCTGGTATGATAAGGTTGCCTGCAATGGCATAACTGCTAACAACATATCTCCAATGGCTGGAGATGGTACATAAGCTGGGGAGGGCTCTGCGTTGTTATAGAGAATTACTTCCCAGATGTCTGGCCCACGTGCTCAGGTCTAGCTGATTGCCTTATTTGGAATAGGGAAGGAACTTCCCCTCTCCCCCAGGTCAGACTGGCAGAGGCCTTGGAGGGTCACTGCAGCAGGCCGGGTCAGTAGCTGATTTGAACTACAGTGAGTAGTGGATTCTCTGTAACTTGACGTCTGTACCGCGAGATTTGAGGACTGCAGTAACTCAGCCGGAGGTTCTGGGCCTACTACAGAAGGGGACGGGTGAGGTTCTGGGGCCTGCCCTGTGCCAGGTCAGACTGGCTAATGAGGATGGTCCTCTCTGGCAGTAAAGTCTGTGAGGTAAAGTCTTCCAATCCAGCAATATCAGCATCCCCCAAAAGAGCCCAGGCCGGGCTGTGGCCCCCGCCTCACAACATGCTCTAGAGAGCACAGGGGTGGCTATGAGGCCTGAAGGGCACCTTCTGCCCACAAGGACACAGATGTGAAGTAAATAAGCAGTTACAACAGGAAACAAAATCTTTATTGAGTGTCGTCATTTTGTATGTGAAGAGAGCTAGACTGCGTGCCACCAAGGCCACCAGCACGGCAAACAGCAACCAGCACGGCAAACAGCAACCACCACCTCATCGTAGGGAGCCCAGATTCCCCCTGCATCCCACTGGCTGATGCTAGAGCCCAGAGAGTTAATTATTGCTGCATGCATGGAGGAGGCTTAGCTCTGACTCCATGCTGAATCGAGGGGAGAGGGAGTTAGCCATCTACCAGCAGAAGCTAGGGGAGGAGGCACACAGCGCCTCAGGGAAAACACCGTGGACAGCCCTGGCTGGGGAATCACGCCACCATGACACGTACACAGCTTTTGCTTAGTTGGACTCCAGCATTGTGCTCCATCACCTCCTTGGCCATTCCCTGTTCCTTGGACTCTAGTCCCAGAAAGAACAGCGCCCAGAGCACACGGCAACTGACTGTAGGTTCCTATTTCTTCTGGGCTTTGACTTGGCTGTCAGGCGGGATGGCCTTCCCCAGGTGCTGCCCCACACTCAGCCCATATTTCTGATCTTTCTGCTGGTCCTGGACCTCCTGTTTCAGCACAAAGCCCCCCACGAAGCTCAGATCAAAGTGGCTATCTGGAACAAAACTGAGGGGTTTCTCTTCCCAAATAGTTGCCAGCCGCTTCTTCCAACCCTCCAGGATCTGGGAACGGACATCTGCAGGCGTATGGGCAATGCTGTAGGCGATTTGGGGCTCCAAGACTTGGAAGCCACAGAAATGGAGTATGCCACTCTACAGTAAGAGAGCACAGGAAAACTCAGACTTATTTGAGCAGAAGGGGACATGCCACCTTCAGTTCAAGGCTATTTCAACTACTGGAGAAAAACCAAGCATAACAGCGCAAAGACAGCCTCAGGGGTTCTGGTTTGCTAGGAAAACCTAATTCTTCAAGTCATGTCTCATGCCAAGGGTTTAGCTATACAGCGGTAGGGGTGACGTCCATCCCTTGCCACTGTAGGAATTTTGGTCCAGATTTCTACAGATTCCAAGACCAGAAGAGACCCTTGTGATCATACAGTCTGCCTTCATGTGCAACACAGACCACAGAATGTTGTCCCACTAATTCCCAGAACATGTCTTTTAGAAAGTGATCCCATTCCAGAATTACTCAGTTCCTGGCTGAGGGTCTTGAAGCATCTCTGCTCTATGAAGGGGGTATGATATCACTGAGAACTTGTGTCAGAGATGTTGACTATCAGAAGTGATAAGCCTTCTCATGGCAGTGGACAGCCACGGGATATTCTATATAACAAGCCACTGCCTGAATTCCACTTGACATCTCCCCGGCATGCCCAGAGTACTGTTTCCACTCTTCTTTACAACCTGTTAGGCTCCTTTGCTCTTTTCTAGGGAGAGGGCAAGGATCTCCCAACTGGAGTCTTTACTGAATGTCAGAGGTAGATTTCAAGCAAAGACACTCAACTCCTTCTTATTCCCATGAACTCTACTGCATGAATTACATGTGCAGGAGGAGGACTGCATGCTCCAAAACCTCTGTACAAAGAGTGCCACAGAAGTTACATCAAGTGCATTCCCAGAGGTCAGAGCAGGATTGTTTCCTACGGTATGTTACCTAGTGCTTTTAGTCTAATTGTATAAGTCCCCAGCAACAAAACTTCTGCTCTCTCCCCCATGCATCTCTCAATAAAAGACTGGATCTTAACTTCATCCCATGTTCCCCTTTGTGGAAAATGCAACCTCCTTGGACGGTGCCATGAATGTTCTACTTCGACACAAGTTGCCTCCATAGCTGTAAACCCAATACCTGTAATGGCCAAAGCAGGATGTTGATGTCTCCATTGAGGCCTGTGGGGGTGAACTTGGAGGCAGTCCCGCCTGTGGTGAAGGAGAGCACGGCCTTCTTTTTCTGTGGAAGAAAAACTGCAATAACACCCAGAGTGGCAGCTGAAAGGGCTCAAGGCTCCAAGAGCTGAGCTAACAAAATGCAAGTGGGGGCAGTGGTACAGTGTGTGAATAGTAGATGCCAAGTGGCCACCACGTCTATCAAATTCTATTTCCCTGCACTTGTATTACAGCTGAGAACCAGGGCTGGGAGGAACAGCAGCAATGTCCATGTGGGAAGTGAGGGAGCGGAGAGGGCTATGAGTGCAGACATGTGCTGGTCTAGAGGACCAAGAACAAGACCAGCTGTCAGGAATTCCAGGGAGTTCTAGCTCTGACACGGTTTCCTCCTCGGAAAGCTACCTGAAAGGGCTGAGGAGGAGCACTGCCCAGGATTGTGTCCCCAGCATTGCACATTTTCAATGCATTGCCCCATGCTACTCTCTCAGGGTAGAATTTGGCTCTCATGCCAGCAACATCACAGCAATTCAGGCGCTGCTGAACCTAGGGGGGAGGACAGAAAATCCCATAACCCAGGTAATTCTGGATTTACCGCCACTGCAGTTAGATTCTGCTTTGTTCTGGAACCGACCCCCACACATGCCCTGTAATTCTTCCCTGACAGGCTCCCTCCTAGATCTTGCTGAACTGGAAGCACATGCTGACATCTGCAGCTGTCTCCATTGGAAGAGAAAGAGAGAGAGCATCAGGTCACACCATGGACATACTGCCAAGTCATTGAAGGCTATCTGCTCCACACTGGAGGTGAAATGGGGTCCAACCCAAGAAACAGACCCCTCAACGTTAGAATATGGCATAAGTACCAATCCACACCCACCTACCTGAAAGGAACCCTTGTCATACAGAGTGTCAAGGGAATAGGCAAATCCTCCTGTGAAAACACGTTCAAACCAGCCCTTCAGGATTGCAGGAATGCTGAGCCAGTAGATGGGGAACTGTAATAAGGCAAAGAGAGAGTAGGGTTGCAGTTCTCCACTTCAAGATCTGCACATTGCAACACAACTACAGCATAAAACCATAAGAATGGCCAGATGGGGTCAGACCAATGGTCCATCTAGCTCAATGTCCTGTCTTCAGACAGTGGCCAATGCCAGATCCCTCAGCAGCAATGAGCAGAACAGGGCAGTTATCGAGTGATCTATCCCATCCTCCAGTCCCATCTTCTGGCAGTCAGAGGTTTAGGGATAGCCAGAGCATGGGGCTATATCCCTGACCATCTTGGCTAATAGTCATTGATGGTTCTATCCCCAATGAACTTCTAGTTTTTTTAACCCTGTTATAGTCTTGGGCTTCACAACATCCTCTGGTGAAAAGTTCCACAGGTTGAATGTGCATTGTGTGAAAAAATACTCTTTTCTTTTAAACCTGCTGCCTATTAATTTCACTGGGTCACCCCTAGTGTTTATGTTATGAGGAGTAAATAGCACTTCCTTATTTACTTTCTCCAGATCAGTCATGATTTTATAGACCTCTCTCATATCCCCCTTCATCATCTCTTTTCCAAGTTAAAAAATCCCAGTTTTATTGATCTCTCCTCAAATGGAAGCTATTCTATCCCCCTACCCATTTTTGTTGTCCTCTGTATTTTTCCAAATCTAATTTTTTTTTTTAAAGATGGGGCAATCAGAACTTCACAAAGCATTCCAGATGGGGGCATACCATGGATTTCTATAGTGGTATTAGGATATTTTCCGTCTTATTAGCTATCCCTTTCCTAATGGTCCTAACATTCTGTGAGCTATTTTGGCTGCCGCTGCATACTGAAGAGATGTGTTCAGAGAACTATCCATGATGACTCCAAGACTACTTTGTGTGGTAACAGCTCATTTAGACCATCAGTTTGTATGTATAGTTGGGATTGTTTTCCAATGGGCTTTACTTTCTATTTATCAATGCTGAATTTCATCAGTCAGTTTTTGCCCAGTCACTGTGAGATCCCTTTGTAATTCTTTGTGGTTTGCTTTGGACTTAACTATTCTGAGTAATTTTCTATCATTTGTAAACTTTGCCACCGCTATTTGCCCTTTTTTCCAGATAATCTAGGAATACGCTGAAAAGCAATGGTTCCAGTACAGATCCCTGGGGGATCATGCTATTTACCCCTCTCTCCTGTGAAAACTACCCTTGGTTTCCTATCTTTAACCAATTTCTGATCCATGAGAGGACCTTACCTCTTATCCCAGGACTGTCTACGTTGCTTAAGAACCTTTGGTGGTGGATCTCGTCAAAGATTTTCTGAAAGTCCAAGTACACTATACAACAGGATCACCCTTATCCACAGGTTTGCTGACCCCCTCAAAGACTTCTGAGATTGGGGAGACATGATTTCCCTTTGCAAAAGCAGTGCTGACTCTTCAACATAGAGTTCATCTGTGTGTCTGATCATTCAGTTTTTTACTATAGTTTCTACCAATTGGCCTAGTATTAAAGTTAGGCTTCCTGGCTTGTAATTGCCAGGATCACCTCTGGAGCCTTTTAAAAATCAGCATTACCTTAGCCATTCACCAGTCATCTGGTACAGAACTGGATTTAAGCAATAGGTTACAAACCAGTTCTACAATTTCATATTTGAGTTCCTTCAGAACTTTTGGCTGAATGCTATCTGTCCTGGAGACTTATTACTGTTTAATTTGTTCCAACGTTGCCTCTATTGGCACCTCAATCTCAGACAGTTCCTCAGACTTGTCACAGGAAAAGAATAGCTCAGGTATAGCAATCTCCCTCACAACTTTTGGAGAGAAGATTCAGGCAAACAATTAATTTAGCTTCTCCAGAAGCCCGTGTCATCTTTGAGTATTCCTTTAGCACCTTAATCAGATGGACTTTAAAAATGTTTGCTGTTAGCTTGTGTGTCTTCAACTTCTCTTTTGGCCTGCTTAATTGTATTCTGACACTTGACTTGCCAGAGTTTATTCCTTTCTGTTTTTCTCAATAGGATTTGACTATCAATTTTTAAAGGCTGTCTTTTGGTCTCTAACGGCCTCTTTTATTCTGTTTAGCCATGGAGGCATTTTTTGGTCTTCTTGCTGTTTTGTTTTTTTATTTGGGGCATACATTTAGTTTGAGCCTCTTCTAGGGTGTTTTGAAAAGTTTCCATGCAGCTCTCATGTGAATGTTCCTTTTAATTTGTTTAACTATTCTTATTTTTGTGTAGTTCCCCTTTTTTAAATTAAATGCTACTGCGGTGGGTTTCTTTGGTATTTTCCCCAACAAAGATGTTAAATTTAATTACATCATGGTCACTATTACTGAGCGATTCAGCTATACAGTATTCACCTCTTGGACCAGACCCTGTGTTCCACTTAGGACTAAAGCAAGAATGGTTTCTCCCTTTGTGAGGTTCCAGGACTGGCTGCTCTAAGCAGCAGTCATTAATGCTGTCCTAGATATTTTACCTCTGCATCCCATCCTGAGCTAACATGTCCCTGTCAGTATGGGGATAGTTGAAATCCCCCAATATTATTGGGGTTTAGGTTTTTGTGGCATCTCTAATCTCCCTGAGCATTTCACAGTCACCGTCCTTATTCTGACAGGTGACTGGTAGAATATTCCTACTGATACTCTTTATTGAAGCATGGACTTTCTATCCCAACAGATTCTATGTTAACGGTTGATTCATTTAAGACTTTTACTATATTTGACTCTGGGCTCTCTTCCACATACAGTGCCATGCTCCCATCAGTGTGACCCACTCAGTCATTCCTATATGTTTTGTACCCTGGTATTACCATGTCCCTTTGATTATCATTGTTCTACTGAGTTTTGGTGATGCCTATTGTACTAGGATCCTCACTGAATAACAGTCACTCAAGTTCACCCATCTTGGTAGTTAGAGTTCTTGCATTTGTATACAATTATACATTATAAAATGTATCACCATGTATTTGTCTGCCTTCATGCGATATAATTGAATGGGACTCTGTTTGATTGTTTCTCTTTAGTTCCTACCTGTGATTCAACAGGCTCAGGGTTGCTAGCAAGTATTGATTGCCTACCTCATCCCAGCTTCCTAAACTAGCACCCTGCAAGGGACTACACAGGATGTTTCTGGCACAAGGCATCCAGGGTTAGGGCCCTGAATTACTGTGGAGTCTACCATGATGGAGGTTGGCACAACTGAGAAAGAGAGCTTTAAACTAAGAATTTGGGCAAAATGGTTGGGAGATGCCCAGGTGATCTCCACAGCTGATTTTAACATTGAGAGGGAGGAAAACGAAATAGGAAAGGATGTAGCGGTGGGTAGGAGAATGGACCTGAAGAGGAAGGGTGGCATAGATACCAGTCTAATAGATGATACTGGCGGTAGAATGACTCTGGCAAATCGTGCAAGGAATGTGAGCAAAGCCGAACAGCAAAAATTAACATGTTTGTACACCAATGTGAGGAGCTTGGGTAACAAAATGAAAGAATAGAGCTACTGGTGCAGGAAGTGAAGACAGATATTATAGGGGTAACAGAAACATGGTGGAATAGTAGTCATGACTGGAGTACAGGTATTGATGGGTATGTGCTGTTTAAGAAAGAGAAATAGAGGCAAAGTTAGTAGAGTTGCATTGTGTATCAATGATGAAGTAGACTGTAAAGAAATCAGAAGTGATGTAATGGATAAAACAGACTCTGTCTGGGCAAAAATCACACTGGGGAAGAAAACTATTCAAGCTTCCCCTGGGATAGTGCTTGGGGTGTGCTATAGATCACCAGGATCCGATCTGAATGTGGATAGAGACCTCTTTAATGTTTTTAATGAAGTAAATACTACTGGCAACTGTGTGATCATGGGAGATTTTAATTTCCCAGATATAGACTGGAAGATTAGTGCCAGTAATTATAATAAGATTCAGATTTTCCTGGATGTGACAGCTGACAGATTTCTTCATCAAACAGTTGCTAAACCAAACAAGAGGGGATGCCATTTTAGATTTGGTATTGGGGACTGGGAAGGATCTCATAGAACTGTTTGTAGGGGACAGCCTTGGTTCGAGCAACCACGTGCTAATTCAGTTCACACTAAATGGAAGGATAAACAAAACTGATTTCAAAAGGGCTAACTTTAAAAAATTAAGGAAATTAGTTAGGGAAGTGGACTGGACTGAAGAACTCATGGATCTAAAGGTAGAGAAGGCTTTGAATTACTTCAAGTCAAAGTTGTAGGAACTATCTGAAGCCTGCATCCCAAGGAAGGGGAAGAAATTCATAGGCAAGAGCTGTAGACCAAGCTGGATGAGCAAGCATCTCAGACAAGTGATTAAGAGAAAGCAGAAAGCCTACAAGCAGTGGAAGATGGGAGGAATCAGCAAGGAAAGATATCACTTGGAGGTCAGAACATGTAGAGACAAAGTGAGAAATGCCAAAAGCCAAGTAGAGTTGGACTTTGCAAAGGGAATTAAAACCAATAGTAAAAGGTTCTACAGCCATATAAACAAGAAGAAAATAAACACAGAAGAGGCAGGACCACTAAGCACTGAGGATGGGGTGGAGGTTAAGGTAATCTAGGCATGGCCCAATATCTAATACTCAAGTAATAATCAAATACTTTGCCTCAGTTTTTAATGAGGCTAATGAAGAGCTTAGGGATAGTGGCAGGGGGCCTAATGGGTTTGAGGATATAGAGGGAAAAAATACCACATCTGAGGTAAAAGCCAAACTCAAACTGCTTAATGGGAGGGCCTGGATAATTTCCATCCAAGGATATTAAGGGAACTGGCATGTGAAATTGCAAGCCCATTAGCAAGGATTTTTAATGAATCTGTAAACTCAGGGGTTGTATCGTATGACTGGGGAATTGCTAACATAGTTCCTATTTTTAAGAAAGGGGAAAAAAGCCTCCCAGGTAACTATAGGTCTGTTAGTTTCACCTCAGTAGTATGCAAGGTGTTGGAAAAGTTTTTGAAAGAGAAATTAGTTAAGGACATCAAGGTTAATGGTAATTGGGACAAAATACAACAAGGCTTTACAAAAGGTAGATCGTGCCAAACCAACCTGATCCCCTTTTTTGAGACAATAACTGATTTTTTTAGACCAAGGGAATGCAGTGGATCTAATTTACATAGATTTCAGTAAGGCATTTGATATG
The DNA here is from genome assembly GCA_007922155.1 of Mesoclemmys tuberculata. Lineage (NCBI taxonomy): Eukaryota > Metazoa > Chordata > Testudines > Chelidae > Mesoclemmys > Mesoclemmys tuberculata. The sequence goes on from ML675639.1 coordinate 4,452,158, forward strand.
GTTCCACATGGGGAATTATTAGTTAAATTGGAAAAGATGGGGATTAACATGAAAATTGGAAGGTGGATAAGGAACTAGTTAAAAGGGAGCCTACAACAAATCCTACAGAAAGGTGAACTGTCAGGCTGGAGGGAGGTTACTGGAGTTCCTCAGAGATCGGTCTTGGGACCAATCTTGTTTACCCTTTTTAATCTGACTTTGGCACAAAAAGTGGGAGTGTGCTAATAAAGTTTGCGGATGATACAAAGTTGGGAGGTATTGTCAATACAGAGAGAGACTGAGATATCAAACAATAAGATCTGGATGACCTTGTAAACTGGCCTAATAGAAATAGGATGAAATTTAATAGTGGAAAGTGCAAGATCATGCACTTATGGACTTTTGCTATAAGCTGGGGATGCATCATTTGGAAGTGACAGAGGAAGAGGAGGACATGGGTATATTGGTTGATCACAGGATGACTGAGATGCTAATGTGATCTGGCCATGAAAAAAGCTAATGCAGTCCTTGGATGCATCAGGCAAGGTATTTCCAGTAGAGATAGGGAAGTGTTAGTACCGTTATACAAGGCATTGGTCAGACTGCATCTGAATACTGTGTTCAGTTCTGGTCTCCCATGTTTAAGAAAGATTAATTCAAACTGGAACAGGTGCAGAGAAGGGCTACTAGGATGATCCAAGGAATGGAAAACCTGCCTTATATGAGGAAAAGAGCTTGGCTTGTTTAGCTTAACCAAAAGAAGGCTGTGGGGAGATATGTTTACTCTATAAATACATCAAAGGGATAAATACCAGGGAGGGAGAGGAATTATTTAAATTCAGAACCAATGTGGACACAAGAACCGATAGATATAAGCTGGCCATCGGGAAGTTTAGACTTGAAATTAGATGCACGTTTCTAACCATCAGAGGAGTGAAGTTCTGGAACAGCCTTCCAAGGGGAGCAGTGGGGGGCAAGAAACCTAGCTGGCTTCAAGACTGAGCTTGATAAATTTATGGAGGCGATGGTACGATGAAACAGCCTAGTCTGGCAATTGACTAATCTTTGACTACTATCAGTAAATATGCCCAATAGCCTGTAATGGGATGTTAGATGGGGAGGTTCTGAGTTATGACAGAGAAATTTTTCTGGGTGTCTGGCTGATGAGTTTTGCCCACCTGCTCAGGGTTTAATTTATTTGCCAGGAATTTCCCCCAGGGCAGATTGGCAAAGGCTTTGGGTTTTTTTTGCCTTCCTCTGTAGCAGGGGGCATGGGTCACTTGCTAGTGGATTCCCTGTACCTTGAAATCTTTTTAAATCATTACTGAGGACTTCAATAACTCAGTCTTAGCTTAGGGGGCTATTACAGGAATGGGTGTGTGAAATTCTGTGGCCTGCATTGTGCAGAAGGTCAGATTAGATGATCATAATGGTCCCTTCTCATCTTAGAGTCTATGATGTAGAGAAATGGCTTTGGGCCTCAAACCTCCAAGGCCACCTCATGTCTAGTCACTTCCCCGGGGGCTGAGCCAGTCCACTGCCACTGAAGTGTTGCCCTGGGGAGTGCCACAAGCTCATGTTCAGTTCAATGCTTCTCCTCTGATCCTGGACTTTCCCCTTTCCTCTGGTGGAGCAAGAGAGTACCTGGAATATCACAAGGTCTGCAGCTTCGAGCTTCTTCTGTTCTGCTTTGATGTCGCTGCTCAGCCGACCTTCTTTCCATGCCAAGGCTGTCTCAGTGTTATAGTTGAAGTTGATGGGGTCTTTTGGCTTACCTGATATAGGAGACAGGGATCAGGGCTAGAGAACAACGAGGGGAGATGCTGAACTTTAAGGGGAGCAGTGATGGAGAAGGGATCAGTACCAGTGATGTCACTCCGCGATAGCACACCATTAAATTTCATCTTATATAGGTCAGAAACGGTGACACTCCAGCCTCCCTTCTGTAGCGCGTCCACAGCAGCATCTTTCATGGCATAATTGAAGGAGGTCTTCTCCTCGTGTGCCAACACAATCAGGGCTTTTCTTCCTGCAAAATAAACCAACAAGTTTGTTGGAGGAAGGGATACCCTAAGAGAGTAAGCATCATAAAACGGAGCAGCTTTTCTAGACTTGCCTTTGGGGTGGCCAAGAATTGACTCTAAAACAGGGGAGCTGACTCCTCGGTGCACTTTCAGGTAATAAACCCACAGCTGAGACTCATAGCATTTCCAAGTGTTGTGTGATTAAGCATGTGGGACTGCCCCTGTTGTTCCTAAGAACTGCACACAGATCTTCACTGGTGCAATAGTCCCTTCAGCAATTGGGGGTGTGTGTGCTGCACATATGCCTCCCTCCATACAGCTCCAGATGTGTTCCCAGTACACTGCAGAACTCTAGACTCAGTAACAAATTTGAATCGAGCCAGGAGGGTTTTGGGGCAAAGGGGAGGAGAATCAAGGTATATCCCATAGGACCCTGTCTAGCAAAACTTCAGACATCAGCCCAGCTTGTCACCACCTCTCCTGATCAGCCAGGGCTGAAGTGAGGGATCAAGTTGTCCTCACAGGGCAGTAGAGTGATACTGGACCCTTGGCTCAAACCTCATTTTACAGTCTGTAAATATGAAATTTATTTGTTTTACTGTGGCCTCAAGGAGCCCCAGTCATGTACCAGGCAGGAGCCCAATGTGCTGGGCACTACACTAGTGGAGTGAAAACTATGGTCCTTGTGGTAAAGAGCTTACCATCCAAGCCAAGAGACAGACCAGGATAGGGGAGTCTGAGCAACCAGTGAGATAAGATTGGTTAGCAAACCAGGCAGTGGTTTCCGCACACCGGCAGCCTAACTGTTTGCAATTTTTCATGTGCATCATGGAAAAGGTGAAGTGTAAATTGTGGGTTTTGAAGGAAGATGAGTGTAGTAGATATGCCTGGGGAGCACTTCCCACATGCAGGTCAGCCTGTGAGAGCCTGTAGGTGCTGCTTTGAACATTTAACTGGTCATTGGAGGCTGGCACCATTGGACTGAGAGGAAGAAGTGAAGACAAGTAGCCTGATAAGGAGAGAACCCGTGGAGGTACACAAAGAGAGGATGCCAAGGAGGATTCACAGATTCCAAGGCCAGAAGGGATCATTGTGATCATCTAGTCTGACCTCCTGTATAACACATGCCAGGAGATTTCCCCAAAATAATTCCTACAGCTGAGCTTTTAGAAAAAGCATTCAATCTCGATTTAAAAACTGCCAGTTACGGAGAATCCACCATGACCCTTGAACACTTGCTCCAAGGCTAGTTATTCTTACTGTTAATGTATACCTTATTTCCTGTCTGTGTCTAGCCTCATCTTCCAGCCACTGGATTGTTAGACCTCTCTCTGCTGGACTGAAGAGCTCATTATTCAATATTTTTCAACATGTGGGGGACTACAAATGAATCAAGTGAGCCTGTAACCTTCTCTTTATTAATCTAAATAGATTGAACTCCTTGAGTCTAGCACTATAGGTACATTTTCTAATCCTTTAATCTTTCTCATGGGTCTTCTCTGAACCCTCTGATGGATAAACATCCTTCTTGAATTGTGGGCATCACAACTGGACACAAGATTCCAGCAGGAATCTCACCAGTGCCAAATGCAGAGTTAAAATACTCGAGTCCCATTTATGCATCCCAAGATCACGTTAGTCCTTTTGGCCACAGCATCACACTGGGAGCAAGTGTTCAGCTGATAATCTACCACGATTCCCGAATCTTTTTCCGAGTCACCTGTTTCCCAAGATAGTCTCTCTCTCTCCCTTCCAGTAAGTATAGCCTCCCTTCTCTGTTCCTAGATGTATATATTTAACCGTATCAAAACATATTGTTTGCTTGTGCCTGGCTTATCAACCAATTCAAATAGCTGTCAGAGACCTGTCTTTGTTATTTATCACTCCCCCAATTTTGGTCATCTGCAAACTTTCGGTGATTGAGTTTTTCTTCTAAGTCATTAATAAAAACATGAAATAATGGCCAAGAACCAGTCCCTGAAAGATACCCTTAAGACACCCACTCAATGATTCCCCATTTACAAATACATTGAGACCTCTCTGTTAGCCATGTTTAATCCATGTAATGTGTGCCAGGATGATTGTCTCTTTCCAGTTTTTTAATCAGTGATCAAGGGATCACCACCACCCAATTCACAACTTTATCTTTTCTGACTGCCACTGCATATTGAGTGGATGTTTTCAGAGACGCCAAGGTCTCTTTCTTGACTGGAAACAGCTAATTTAGACCCCATCATTTTATATGTACAGTTGGGCTTATGCTTTCCAATGTGCATTACTTTGCATTTATCAATAATGAATTTCATCTGTCATTTTGTTGCCCCGTCACCCAGTTTTTTTAGGTCCCTTTGTAACTCTTCGCAGTCTGCTTTGGACTTCACTATCTTGATTCATTTTGTATCATCTGCAAATTTGCTGCCTCTGTTCACCCTTTTTGAGATAATTTATGAATATGTTGAACAGCGCTGGTCCCAGTACAGACCCCCCTCACCACTATTTCCCTCTCTCCATTCTGAACGCTGTCCATTTATTCCTCCCCTTTGTTTCCTAGCTTGTAACCAGTTACTGATCCAGGACCTCTTATCCCCTTAGGTTGCTTCGGAGCCTTTGGTGAGTGACCGTATCAAAGGCTTTCCCCAAATGTAAGTGCACTCTGCCCCCAGCTCAGCCCTGGCCCATGCTGCTTGTTGACCCCGAGAGGAGTCTAGCAGCGATTTCCCCTTACCAAAGCCACGTTAACCCTCCCGCGCACTCCGCTCACGGCAGGCCCGCTCCTCCCGTGCGCCTGAGTCCGGCTGCCTGGCGCTGAGTTGGGCTCAGGGCGGGAGGGCAGGGACGGCCCTGCCGCCTTTCCAACACCGCGCACCGCCGCGCCGAGGCTGGGCCAGGCGGGCTGCCGCAGGGGCAGCGCCGCGGGGCCCGGGAGGTCCCTCCGAGCTGGCGGCGGCGCCTGGCCCCATCGCTCGCCCCGTCGCCTCAGAAGCGCGGCTCTGCCCGGGGCCGGCGGGGCCGGCGCTCTCCGACGGGAGGGGCGTGAGCCAGCGCCCGGCCCGAGCCAGGGGGCCGCGCCCGTCGGACGGCCCCGGCCGGGCTCCAGGCTGGGGGGCGGTCCCGGC
>ML675639.1:4457676-4540789 GCA_007922155.1 Mesoclemmys tuberculata
ACGCCGCTCGGCGCCCCGCGGGCAGGGCCGACCGGGGGGGCGCTGACGGGCCCGGCTCCGCGCACTCACCGGCCATGGCAGCGGCGGGGCCGATTCCGTCCGGACTCGGGCGGCCCCGCGCCGCCCGGCACCACTTATAGCGCCCGGCCCGGCCCGGCCCCTCCGCGGGCGGCCCGCCCCCTTCTCCCCTCCCCCCCCGCCTGGGCCGGCCCCTCCAGCTCCCCGGCCCCGGCCCCGGCCCCGGCCCCCGCCGCCAGCCTGGAGCAGCCCGGGCCAAGCCGTGGTTAGCGCGGGGCAGGCCATTGGCGGGCCGGGACACCCCACCCCGCTGCGCCCGGGGCCCTGCGCGGGGGCCCAGCCGAGCGGGTCGGGCCGGGGTGAGGAGTAGGCTGGAAAATAGGCCGGGCTCTGGCTGGGTTTCTGTGCCTCCGACAGTCGCCCCGCTCCCTTTTCAACCTTCACAGCCGGGGGCTGGGGACGGGCTGCTGGTAACACACCTTTGTCTGTCTCCTGGCCACAGGTTCCAGGGCTGGAGATTTAAGCAAATCACCAACATCACAAGAATTAGCAGAACTGCCGTCGAAGGGCTACGCGTGGGCTTGACCCGTCAGAGCCCCCCAGCCCTCTGGTCTCCCAGAGCGTGCTGAGTCAGGGTGAGCAAAGGTTTCCAACAACAGTGTGTCTGTGTGTGTTATCGAATACACAGAGATGTTCTCTTCAGGCGGTTACCGTGCCTGGGATTTGCAGCAGTCTTGAGGGAATGGGAACTGGAATAGCCGCAGAGAAGGGCTACTAGGGTGATCAGGGGAACGGTGAGCTGATCTTATCAGAGAAGCCTTGGCCATGGCCACCCTAGAGAGTTTACAACAGTGCTGCTCCACCAACTCAGGTGTGCCACTGTAAGCTCCTTAGTGTAGCCACTCGAAACCAGTGAGAGAGAGGTCTCCCACTGTCTTAATTAGTCCACCCCCAATGAACAGCAGCAGCTATGTCAGGGGGAGCTCTCCCGCCAACATAGTGCTGTAGGTCAGTGTAATTTATGTTGCTCAGGGGGATGGCTTATTCACATCCCTGAGTGCTGTTATACTGACGTAAATGGTAGTGTAGACATAGCCTAGAAGAGCTTTGCTTGGTTAGACTATCAAAAAGAAGGCAGAGAGGGGCTATGATTGCTCTCTATACAGTGGGGATGAACACCAAGGAGGAACGCTCTATTCAAGCTAACGGCCAGTGTTGGCATGAGAACAAATGGGGTAAACTGGCCATGAATAAATTTAGGCTGGAAATTAAAAAGATGGTGTCTAACCATTGAAGGAGTGAGGTGCTGAACAGGCGTGGGGGAGAAAGAACCTAGCTTGTTTGAAGACAGAGCTTGTTAAGTTCAAGGATAGAACTGTATTATGAGTACCCTTCTAGTTCTATGTCCATGGGAGCTCTTCCACGCCATACCATTTGCCCTCCTGTGCACTTAGTTTTGGGGGACTAGGCAATTGTTTCTGTTAGAAGTTGATGAGGGCGTGAAGTATGTCTTTGATGCACCCCTATTTATTTACACAGAATATGCAGAATGTCCTGGTTCTCAGCTGGACTCAAATGGTAGTAGACATTTATTTGCTCACTGGTCCAGGCCCCTTTTCAACCAGCACTTAGCCGTAATGTGCGCTCAGCTTTGTCTCAAGGACATGCTACCAGGCAGGTGGTGCCCCTGTTGTTTTAAGTATCTGGTTCCATAAAGGAGCTCAATTGCTTTGTATGCTTATCCTGAATGAAAGGCTGCTGTTACATCCACCAGCTTCACTGAGGTGTAACCCATCCCATAATGGTACATTCTCCAATGCCAAGCCACAGCAGGAAGAGCAGCACATGCCCACCACTCCTCTTTCACATCTCAGGCCACAATTTGGCATATGCAAAACCTTCACATTGTCTCATATAAATCATGCCGGTAGAGGATTGTCGGGTGCAAGTATAGTGGCTGTTTTGAAAATATGACCCTCAACTGTCCTTGCTTCCACTGAAAAAGACTCCCAAGGCTCTAGTGAGGAACTAGCTGAACTCTTAAATATTTTCTAAAAGTTCTGTCATTTGTCCCTAAATTGGAGGGTAATCTCTCACAGCAATTACACTATTCTGTCCCACCCAGTTCTCTATTATGAAGCTGGCTGATTGTTCCTTTTGTTAGAGGAATTGTGAGTAGAGATAAACCAGGGCCATTGTACATGAGGGTGTCAGAACTTCATACTGAATAAAAGGGGTGTAACTCCAACTGATAACATCAGCAAACGAAAGATTTTGCTATGTGGCTGTTGTGCAGCAAACAGTATGGGGTGAGTCCTGCTCACCTTCAGAAAAATAGGTGTGTTGAACATGTGCAGAGGTTATAAAAGTGCATGGTAGTGTTACATATAAGAATACTCACTTTCGCTACCAGATTTCCCATCAGCTACATGATGTTGGAAAGGGACTAATGTCTTCTAAGGGGCAAAGAAACTTTGGCCATTTTACTTTTCTTTTGAAGGAGGATCAGTTTTCTAGCCTAGGGTCTAGTTGGAGATATTATACACAGTAGTATTGTAATTACTAACTGAGTGGAGCTAGGTGCTTGTAGCGATGGGTCGTGGCCTCTCTAGGACCACCCACCCCCTGGTGGGCAGGGCCAGAACATCCATGTCTGCACTGCTGGTGGAAGCAGAAGGGCAGGGCAGGACAGGAGGAAGTATAAGAGGTGAGCTCTCTAGCTCAGATAGGCTGGAGTGGCTGGGCAAGAAGGTCGTTGTTGACCAAACCCAACCACTGCAGTGGGATCTGGAGCAGTTGCTGCAGCCGGAGCTGCCTGTGACGGGCAACACTGAGCTGCTGGGACTACTGCTTGCAGTGGATGGCGACCCTGAGGCACAGGCTGGAAGAAGCTCAGGGGAATCAGACAATAGTCTGGCTGGGTTGTGGTCTGGACCTGCATCAGCACATTTCAGCTGGAGCCCTGCTGACCCAGTGGCAGAACACGCCGCCACTGTGAAGGCCCTGGGTTGAGACCAGGTGGAGTAGGATGGGTCCTAGTCCCCCTACTTCCTCCACTGCTGCCAGCCCTGCCCCTAGAGTGGCAGCCCTCTCATCGGAGCCTAGAGACTGCTGTTTGCTCTGTCCCAGCCTAGAGGGCCTGGGGCCCCTGCACTGTCTACTTGCCTGGCCCTGCTTGGGGGGCAGGGGACGATAGTGCCTACTTACGTGCCCTACCCTGACTGAGGGCTTGGTGCCATAGATCATTTGGTGGCTCGTCCCCTTTCCTGAGGGACCGGAGCCCCCCATGCCCTTTTTGGAGCTCTAATTTCCCCTTTGAGCCTCAGCCCCACAGAGTCACTGTAGCAAGGGGGCATGGCCTCCCTCCCAGATGGACAAGGAGGAATGGCCCACTGCCTTTAGTGTTCACCAGTTCCAACAATTATATTGTTGCTTCAGTGGAATGTTGGGATTAGGCAGAAAGATTGTGGAACGCCTTAGAAACAACTCCAGAAACTGTCCCAGCGTTGTCATGGGCAACCTATTGCTATTCTTCAAGCTGGTGTTCCCATGATATGTCACTTGTTCAAATCAAAATGTGCCATCTGTTTTTTCTCTCATTTGTGTAGTTATCTGAGGCTTGTTTGGGGTGATCACTGTGCTGCTTTTTAATGCTGCAGTGATTGAATGGAGAATTATTTTTTTTCAGTCTATTTTGAGCACGTTGCCATCAAAAGATTTGAACTGAATTTTCTCTTTATGGACAGTCGTGTCCAGTCCTGTAGATGTAACTGCTTTCATCATCGAGAGACTTGAGTGACGTGGTGTAATGAAGCTGTCATTAAGTATGGCTGCAGACCTTGCTTGTACATTAATGGTAAGGATGACTGCCTCCTGCCTACTTTGTCCAGATTAAAAGTAGGGTTGGGAAGTAGACCACATGCTAACAATTAAAGTGGCAATGGACTACGCGGTAGCACTTCACACACTGCAGTCAACCATCTCTAGCTTTTCTGCAGGCGACCAGCAGTACCGTACACCTGACTCTGAGGAACTATAAATCATGGAGAGGAATCTGAAAATCAGATAGGCCTTCAACTCAGGATGCTGCCAAGGATAGGTGGACTTCAAGAAAGCTTTGTTGATTGAGGATGGTATCCCGGGCAACAATTAGAGAGAGAAAAACCAAAGAAAGGAATCCCCAGAGTTCCCGTTATCATGGTCCTTAGTCCAGTAAAATATAAGAGGCATTAACCAGTTAACTAAGAGCCAGGTAGATCTGTGAGCAAAGCCATACACCCAGGTGCAAACTTGATTGATGGGATAGGGCCCCCACAGCTCTGTGGGCACGTTCACTTCACTCACAGCAATGAGCCCCGTGCCTGTTCTGTTCAGGGTCTGTGGGGCCTGTAGGAGTTTGCTGCCTTAGATACCAACCACCTAGGGAAGCTCCAGCACCTGATATAGTGATGGAAGCAACAGAGTCTCTGGATCGCTGATTAGTGCAGCAAGTCTAATTTGGCACCTGTCACCTCACCATCGTCTATGGTTGCGAAGCTGCACTATTGCCAGAGCAAGGAATTATTGTCTTGACTAATTCAGTTTGCAAGTATGTTCCACACATACATGTCTGGAATTACACACCAGACCTTCAGCATTGAACTTGGTGGCCAAACAAGTTGGTTTGATGGAAGATTCTTCCTTCAGTGCGCATGCAGTGTGTGAGGAAACAGCTAGAGCTTTAATGCTAACTGCTTGGCTAATGTCTTAGACAGGCCTGTAGGTTCCTTTGTGTCCGTGCTGAGTCAAATAAAATGCTGGTGCTAGCTCTATGATTCCCATAGCTGAGGGCTGACTGGGAGGAGAACAGGCAGACTGCTTCTTCTGGGGGGCAAGAAGCCTGGCTGAGGGCCAGGAGCTGAGGGCCAGGAGCTGAGGACTGTGGCTGGCTAGAGCCCTAGGTAACAAGGTGGGCCTGGCCTGGCATGTTGGGATGACCAGGTCCCAAGGGCCCAGCTGCCTGTGGGTGGCTTTTGAGACAGGTGTTGCAGTTTGGGTCTGCCTAAACGAAGGGGGCTGAGCAGGGCCATAGAACATTCAGTGGATGTTGTCCACAGGACTCTGCTACATGGAATGGGGTGGATGGATGAAGGGGCTTGGCTGGAGTAGGCCAAAGAGCAGGGTCTAGATTGTATATTAGGAAAAACGTTTTCACTAGGAGGGTGGTGAAGTATTGGAATGGGTTACCTAGGGAGGTGGTGGAACCGTGGAATCTCCGTCCTTAGAGGTTTTTAAGGTGTAGCTTGACAAAGCCCTGGCTGGGATGATTTAGTTGGGGTTGGTCCTGCATGGGACTAGATGACCTCCTGAGGTCCCTTCCAACCCTAACCTTCCATGATTCTATGATATGTAAGCATACATTTTTTAGAAAAAATAATTGTATGCAGTTATTACAATTCTAAATATAGTTGATTAAACAACTACACAAAGACCATAAAGTGTTAATGATAGAGAAAGTGTAACCAAAGAGCTAGTTACATATTACAGGGGACAAACACCTTTCAGAAATGACCTAAAAGGTTTCAAAACAGCAAGAACAGAGAAAAAGGCAGAGAGAAGAAACCAAGCATCTCACCCCTTAGAGAGTTACTGGCCAAATTACACAAATCTCTCTACTCTGGGAGTTTATGACAATCTACACCTTACTGGCTGAGCCAATCAGAAGGCATTCTTTAATCACGGAGCATCTTGTGCAATCACACAATATTAAACTGCATCATATTTTCCTGAGTCATGCTGAGCACAGTACTTTACGAATTTATCCATTGATATTTAATTGAACCATATTTTCCTGAATCACACTGAACATAGCATTTGTCATTGTCACATATTCAAATGTAAATTAGAGCTAAAATACCAGTCAAAAGGAATGCATGTAGATTTCTCCATCTAGCTTTTTATAAAACCTATGTACCTTTAGCAGTTAACCTTGTTTGTTTTTAATTCAGTTTCAGGAATCAAATTTCCTCTTTCTATATAACATCTTTAGCATTTGTCTTTAAAAAATGGGAACCAGCCCCCTAATGAAAGGCATAGCTAACTACAGCAGGCGGATCCAGACATCCTGATGGGACAACAGGTGGGTTGAACCCCATAGAATCAGCAGTTGAATCAAATGATTGTATACAGTGTTATTGTGCTATAAAATTATGTCAAAATACATCTTTAAAGAAAACGTGTAATGCTTTGAATGTCACAATCATTATGAGGTATATGTACAGGCTCGGGGTATGAATTTAAGTATTTGTGTCTGTAGAAAACTGTGTTCATAAAACTTCAGCACCACTCCCCAAAGGCAGGAAGCAATCAGTCAGGGAGACACACCTCCCAAGACGCGTGTTTACACAAAATCCAATGCAAGTAACAATCCATTGTGCAGCACAGGAAAAGGCAGGAATGGGACATTAAATTTAACAGAAAGACATTGAGGCAACCAGGAATTTCCCCAAATTGAATACCTATAGTGACTGAAGAAGAACAATCCTTTTAAAATGGAAGGGATTTGAAAGGAAAGGCATCAAGAATCTGTGTGACAGTCACCTGGAAGGTGCTCTCTGTGAAATACGGGATCCCCTCAATGGCAGGGATTTGGTGGGAGCCTGTTCAAAGGCAAAGGGTTCAATGTAATAGAAGAGGGATTTTACTGAATTTGAGCATGTGAAGCCTGAGGTTGCATCTTTATGTTTATTTTTCAGGTAACTGTCTGTCTGCTTTTCCTTATCATTTGATCTTTGAATCTGTGATTTTTCTATTAAATAAACCTTGTTTATTTTCACCTCAAGCAGGTCTCTGGGGTGCAAAGCATTGGGAGTGTGCATGCCAAAGTAAACTGGTGTCTTTGGGGCTGGTTTCATGCCTTAGGGGTGATGAACCAGAGGGGAAAAGACCTAGTGGCCGAGAAACTAATTTCTTCAGTCTTTTATATTTATTGATAATTAGCACCTATTGACTTTAGCTATAAGAAGCCCTCTTAATTTAAATCCTGTAACACCAGTTTCCAGGATATTGTTTGTAAAGTGTGAAGATTTTGGGGGGTCAGTATGATATTCCCATCAACCACCACCATGCTGAAAACCACTGCTGTCAGTGTATTTGTACAGAACGAAATGTCCCACCTGCAAGCTACTTTGCAGGTCCAACGCCTGTGTAGCAAAACACAAAGCTTTGGGAGCAGCTGGTAAAGCAGACTGTGAAACTCAATGTCTTTGTGATACGTGCGATTTCTACAATGTTAAAAATCCATACTGGAAAAGCACGATGTGTTCCCACTGTCAGGAGGAGACTGACAGCATGGATGGTCACTAGTGTTTCAGGTGGAGTACTGTATTTGCCTTTTTGAAGAGGGTGAAGATTGTGTCTTTTATGATTTTTGCATGCAAGAAGCAGGGGTGCATGCCAAATTATGGCTGTGCCATGCATTTAGATAATGAATCCAGTTGGGAATTTGAAGGGGCTGACTCAGTGAGTTTATTCAGACTTTCATAGAGAAGCGTTTTAAGGGGTTCACTCTTATTGCCCACAATGCTAAAAGTTGTGACCTTTGAACAGTGGATTAAAGAAAACTGGACATCTGCATTCTAATGCAGGGGGAAAATCTAATGAGTGTAACGGGGCCTTAGAGAACAGATTGGTAGATTCTTTAAATGGTCTGCCTATGAAACTCAGCAAGTTGCCCAAGGCCATGGAGTCAAGGGGTATTTCCCAAGTTTTTAATACATCAGAGAATCAGAATTATGTGGGCCCTGTTCCTAGGGAAGAGCACTCTGGGGCAGATCACATGGAGAGAAAGAGCAGTTTCTGAACTGCTGCTAGCTCAGTCACCAGACTGAATTTGATCTCCAGAAAGAGTCGAGCTGTTATGTCTAGACAGACACTGAGATTTTGTGAGGTTTCTGCCTGCTCAGAAAAGAAATAATGGAAATGACAAAGAAGCAGACTGTTAAAAACCCAGGGCAGGATAATGAGGTGGTGGTTACTGAAAATGCCACAGAGTGGAGCCTGCTCTCCAGGCTGGGAGATATGGTAGAGACCCTGCCCAAGAAGCTGGGGAGAGACTGCGAAGGCCGCCTAGGCTGAAGACTGTGTGAGTTTGTCTTTTGCATTACTTTGGAGTCATCAGAGAGACACTAAACTGAGCTTGAGGCCTAGTGAGCCAGTACATACCACTGGACTCAATACATGGGAGCCTATGTGGGTGAGCTGTGATTTCTTAAAGGGACCTGAAGAGGGAGAGATGGAGGCAGAGCAGGGCGGTACTGCAGCACCCCTGGCCGGGGCGGGTGCGGCGGCAGCTCAGAAGGCAGATTAGCAGCTACATCCCCACCTAACCCCCCCAACCAATTCCCAGAGCAGAGCTTTAGGAAAACAGCCACTTGTGATTTAAATGTGTCAGTGATGGAGAATCCCCCCACGACTCCTGGTAAATGGTGCCACTATCTCACTACTCTCACCAGGAAAAATGCGGCCCTCATTTTCAGTCTGAATTTGTCTAGCTTCAACTTTCAGCCATTGGTGGGCATCAGACCTTTCTCTGCTGGACTGAAGCACCCTCTGTTATCAAATTTCTGTTCCCCTGGTAGGTACTTAGAGGCTATGGCCAGTTACCCTTTCGCCTTCTTTTTGTTAAGCTAAGTGGATAGACTAATGGAACTCACTCTCTATAAGGCACAACTTCTAATTCTTTAACCATTCCTGTGGCTCTTCTCTGAGCCCTTTCCCATTTATCATCACCCTTCTTGAATTGTGGATATCAGACCCAGACACGATTCCAGCAATGGTGGCACCAGTGTGAAATAATCTCTCTGCTCCCCGAGGTTCCCATTTGTGTCTGAGGATTATCCACCCCCCATTTCTTTTGAGTCATGGCTTTGCAGGAGGGAGTCCCCCCTCCTGTAAGCATGGCCTGCTTTGTCTGTAAATGTATACATTTACCTGCATGAAAACAGAGTTTGCTTGCACCCAGCTGTTCCCACGGAGCTCACTGGGCTGCTCAGATTTTCCAGGTCCTGGCTGGCATTAACGTAACCTTTCGGCCCAGGGAGACCAAGTTTGTTCTGGGTTGAGTTTCAGAGGTTTCCTTGAGCTATTTGTCTGTCTGGTAAAGCACCTTTGTACTTGTTTTTAAGCACTTGGTGGGACAGATCAACTTCTCTGACTCTATAGTGACTTCATTACAAAAAGATTCATTACGTTCCTCTCCACTCTGTGCTTTCCCGACAGGGATCAGACCCCTTTAATCTAATGCTCATTAGGACTGGGAACACTGCCAGGGCACCTAGAACTGCTGGCTGAGATTTCAAGGCATCTTAAGTCAGATCATTCTTTACTTTGGTATTTATTGGCTTCCTTCTCCCTGGCTTCCATTAGATGCAACTGAGCTGAGAGCACCACTCCTTTGACTGGGTTTCATGCCAAGCTCATTAGCAGCGTTCATTAGAGGCAATTTCATTAACAAGCTTCATCAGAGGGAAAGCGCAGCACAACAGATCTTTACTTGGCTTCTACCCCACTTCTTGCAGAAACATGGGGCGGGGGAAGAGAAATTCTCCTGCTCCAGGAAGGCCCATCCAGCTATCCTTGCATCACATGTTAGTTGTGCGTCATGCAGGTCTCATTTACAGGAAGTGTCACCTCACAGCAGTGAGCTTGCAGAAAAAGGACACGCCAATGAAAGTGCTGAGGAAGAAGAGCTGCCAAGGGTTCACGTCCCTGTCCCATGAGCCCCCCCGCCGGTGCACCCCGAGCTGTCCACTTCCGCAATGTGCTATGGCACATCTGTACCTGCTCATGCTCCACACTGTCCGTTTAATCTCCCTCGTGTCCTGCCAATACCAAGTGGTGGGACCTTCTACCACCTGTCAAGAGGGAGGAACCCCAGTGGGCCAGTCTGTATTCCATAGCCAACCAGGAAAATTAGCTGGCTCCTCCTTCATGGAACTGTGAGCACAGGTGTGTACCTGGTGTGGTTCACCCCTTTTTCCGAAACCTGTCCCTTTTGCGGCATGAGGGAGACCCTGGCACACGTATATCTGGAGTGTGCCAGCTTGCAGCCCCTATTCCAGCTCCTCCAGAAACTCCTCCTGAGATTCTGGCTGCACTTCTCCCCACACCTTGTGATCGATGCACACTGTGTCTGTAGCCCCAAAGTCACAGGACTGCCTCGTCAACTGACTCCTCACCGTGGCCAAGGTGGCCACCTGTAACACAGGGAGATGTCGGCTGAGGGGCCTATTTCTGTTCCTCTGTCCAATCACGTATCTGGGCAGAGTTCCTCTGGGCCACATCCACTGACTCCTTAGCCACTTTTGAGGGGCAGTGTCTGGAGTTCTCTGCTCCATTTAACCCTCTGACCTTCACATCCGTTCCTGTTTTCTTATTTGTTGTCCCTAAAATCAGTTGGGTCCTGCGCTCAGTGGTTTCTTCCCTTAGGCTAGGGAAGGGGCTTTTAGCTGTGGGCAGGCACGCCCAAATAGTAGTGGCTGGCATCTTTGGGTATTCGGGAACCTCTGAGACTGAGCCCCTCAGTGCCAGCTGGCAAAGGGTTCACTCTTCTAACAGTAACTCCCATCAGGCCTGAAACTTTCTACACCTAACACCCTAGTGCCTGGTACTTCTCTATAATGAGTATATTGTAAGGAATCAATGAAAGGTGACACACTGGTCATCACAGGCAGTGCAAGATCCATGGCATGTAAGGAGCTGTGTAGCCACTAAAAATGTTTTAAACTATGGAACCACGGTCAGTTGACAAACAGGTTTTTTGACAGACCCACCATGTCCATTTACCTGTCCCTGCTTAACAAAAGCACCATCAGTCAAACACAATGGGAGCTTCACAGGCATGTCAAGTCATTATAAGGATGTGAAGTCCACAGAGGAAGATGCTGGAGATTTAGTTGTTTCTGGGCTGCACAGACAATGAAACTTGGGGTTTAAGAGGCTGTCACAAGAAGCCAGGTTTTCTCTTGCACCCAGGGAGTAAGGGGGCTGTGGGATTACACTAATGAAAACGGGATCTCAAGCAGGGTTTGGCTGAACGCACGGCAACAGACATTGGGGTAAGATCAATTCATTTGGACAATGGATGTTAGCCTGTTAAAGTTAAGATTAGAAGCATATTATACCTGTTATCTGTAACCTGTTGCTCTTATTGTCCTTGCTCACTAGGTCTGACATCTTAACCATTGCTAATATACGTATTTGTTTTCATTATAAACAAGTGACATCAGAGCTGACAGCTGAACGAAACAAGCTTGTGTGCGCATTCCCCCCCAGGGGAGGAGGGGGAAGCACTGTCTGGTGAGTATCCAGAGCCAGGGGCTGGAAACAATAGGGGGATGTTTCTGAGGTATGCAGGGAGTGGAGTACAGAAATGGGTTATTTCCAAGCTCCGCTCTGCCTGAATATGGGTCTTTTGCCTAATTGAGAGGCAGCTCTTCAGGGAAGGGAACCACTGGATTTATATAACGCTCTGGTTCCTGAGGGTTCTGGCTATTGACTGTAGTAGCAAAAACAGGGTGTTTTTTGGAACAAAAATGGAAGCACCTTCTCTTTCCAAGAATTACTGCCTTGAAGACATTACAATGTATGTGATCTGGAAAGCGTTGGCAAGGGCAGTTGCTGTAGGTTTTCCAATACTCTGTTACCAGTGTAATGGCTGCATTGAACACCTAATGCAGCCAACGCACTGTAGACAACATAAGGTGAAGCACTGAGACTTACAAGCTCTCCTGGGCGACGGAAGCAAGAGCTCTTTCCCCACACAATGGAAACTTTGAGTTTTTTACACTGCTGTAAGCGCTGTGTTGCTCATGGTGCTGGTGCAGTTGTTTGCTTCTGTCTCAGTAGCTGGGGTTAACTGCTGTGTTTCTGTGGTTTGTGTCTGTATGTACAGAGCGAAGACTGTAGGCAAGGAACCCTGGCGTGCTCATGCAGCACTTCACTTGAACTGGGGCTGTTCTTTCTGCAGCGAGACAGAAGCTGGGTTCGTGGCCAGCCAGCACCAGGAGAACCTGTCACCTGTAACTCACTAGCAAGCTCCAGCATCAAACCATCTGAGCAACTCCCAGCTGGGAGCCTGAAGTAGCAGAAAAGCACTAGGGTGCTCCTGTCCATACCAGCTCCAGCAGTACCTCTGGCTCCTGTGCTACCATGACCAGGGGACATCTTAAGCCTCATTTTCAGTGGTAAGGGATCCATAACAAGGGCAACGTGAAGAGCGACATGGTCACCCCACTTCGTCTTTGAACTGGACATTGACTAGTGTTTCCAGCATCTTCAAGCCAATATGGGGCCACGTTCTAACCGTGACTCTTTCCACTGCTTGTTCAGTCCATGCACATTTTCCCCTGCACCTTACTGGAGTGTAATCATCCGCTACAGACTTTTGTCCACTTAACAGGAGACACATGGAATGCAGTTTCCTTATTTATTAAAAATTCTGACATGTCCAACACTGTCATGCAGCTTGCTCAGGAGCAGCAGGAGGTGGGGAAACAGCCACGTTTGCTTTCCGGAGCCAGTTTGAAGTACCACATTCATCCCTCCTGCAACTTGGGCACAGCCAACAGCTGAGTCCTGACAGCTCAGTGAATCACTTAACAGGCTCAAACCTGTCCCTCAGCCACAGGCGCCTCCTTGTTCGTTAGACAGACAAGTGAGTATAGAAGCAGCAGCCCAAACCCCTTCTCGATCCATAGTCAACAATCCTTCCCCCTACGCTGCAGCCAGATCACAGTAGGGGTCCCCTCTCTTCATCTCTTCCTCACAAACTTCTTGGTCGCTGAGTTGGGATTCATGCGCCTCCGGCCTGCACCCAGTGCTGCATCCCGGATCTGCAGGTTGGCTGCACGGCTATAGATGTCATTCTCTGCGAAGGGAGAAACCCCTGCAATGTAATCCGGGTCAAAGACATTGGTTTTCTGCCTTGCCTTCTGGGAAAGCCGCTGCTGAGGGAAGCGCTGGTCCTCAGCCAAGTGGGGGTTGCTGGCATGTTTTCCCCCTTGGGGAGCTGGCAAGGAGTACTGCAAGAGAGAGTAAAAGTCGTTAAGGACCAGAGTCCCCTTGCAAAGCCAGAACACTGCAGCTTGAGAGAGGCCAGGTCCTCCCAGGAACTCATACCCAAATAGCTTCTGAGTCTCACTGTCTGTGAAGTGTTGACTGGATCAGTCTACAGACCTGTATAAGGCACCAAAATTTAAGAGGAGGGCTCTTCTACGTAGCAGACAAAGGCTCACTCTTGAAGCTAGATAAATCTAGACCAGAACTAAGTGAGGGTAATTAACAATGGGAACAATTTACCAGGCTGTGGGGAATTCTCCATCAAAGGAGGCTTTTAAATCAAGACTGGATGTTTTTCTGAAAGATATGCCCTCATTCAGCCACAGCAATTGGCTGTGAAACCAGAAATTAATTCAGGGAAAGCCTATGGCTTCTGTTATGCAGGAGGCCAGGCTAGATAGTCGCAATGGTCCCTTCTGGTCCGAATCTGAGAAACTCCTTCCATGCCAACAAGCCATGGCACAAACGAAACAAATCCCTACACCGTTTCACCACTGGAATGTGAAAATATCCCCTGCAGGCCTCTATGCCTGGGGCCCCAAGCTTTTAACAAGACAGACCCCAGTGCTCTCTCAGCGTTGCTATAATTACATGACAGCAGACCACCCCATTTGCTGCGCCTAAGTCCCAGTGATGAGCTACTCACGCGAAGCCCTCGTGTGTTCAGGACCTTTGGATTGCGGGAGAAGTGCATGTGGAGGGTACCATCATCATTCACGCTTACTGCAACTTTTTTCAGCGTCTTGTTGCCACAGTGTGGACAGAAGACTCTGGTCATGTCAGATGTTGTCCTAAAGAACAAGAGGAGAGGGGGTTCGATGCTCTGGTATCTCAGCCTGTGGATCTGCCCTGCAGCATACTCCCTAAGCAGAACCCTATTAAGAGAGGATGGAGCCAGTCTGCTGCACACAGATCCACAGAGCTGGGTGATGCACTTGCTTAATGCAGCTGTTTTTCTCTACTGGAGACTCAGGGCTTAGGTCGCAAGATGAATGAGCTTCTTCAGTCCCAAATGATTCCATGACAAGCATTTATCCACAAAAATATACTCCACCACAAAATGTAGGTAAAGTGGCAGTCCCTGCTCAGGACAAGCCCAGGACTAAAACAGGGGATGGTACTGGCTAGGACTGAAATGCCTGGGCCTAGTTCTCTTGGGAAAGCTTCTCTGTCTGCACTCAGCTGTGTTATTTAACATTTATATTGCCCCATTCAGCTGGCTAAGCACCAACGACCCCCAGACACCTCCTTGACAAGAGTAACAGCTCTTTCCTGGCAGGTTCTAACATTTGCAACACGTACTTGAAGCAGCCATGACAGCGTAAGATATAGCTTCTGGCCTGCTGGATCAGCATGCCATTCATTGCCAGCACGTGGAGACCCATCTGGAGCAGAACATTCTGCAAGGAGAAGGAACAACCATAGGGGAAACCTTGTTTGAGGCACATCCAGACAGCTCTTCGAGGCATCAGTCAACATACAAGCAGCAGTGTACATTGATAGCATTGTAGCAAGTCCATGTGTAGACAGTGAGCCTCTGACACAGAAGCAGCTTTGTGGATGGCCTAAATATAGTGCTGGGAGTTGTATTGCCAAAGCAGGGCGAGGCCTTACTGAAGATACCGACTGCAACTTCAGAGTCTTGTTACCACACCGTGGACAGAAGGGTCCCCAGAAGTCCACCTAGGCCTGGAACTCTCTCCCAGAGTCAGAAGAAAGTCCAAAAAACCTGGAGGTGGTCACTTATGCAATAAACTGCTGGAGGGTGGGGGTGAAGGAGAGTCTTTTCCTAATTCCTATTGGATAGAGGTTAATTTATGCCCTACCCCCAGATATTGACACTCTCCATCTAGTCTGGTTATGGCCCAGCTCTTCTCTAATACCGATCAACCGAAACATCATCTGCAGTGAGGCGACAGTCTTCCTTCACCCCTCACAGGTGCTAAGTGTATGACATGGCAGTGGAGTACAGATCTTTCTGGCATTCCACTATATGCTGGTGGCTTTGGGCATCCTCACTGAGTCCATGCTAGTCCCTGCATCCTCTCTTCAACTCCTCAGCCTGTGGTGCCATTCCAATACCCATCTCCCTCTGGGGAGGTGGGAAGCAGAGAGGAAGAGATGAGGCTGGGGTGCTGAAGGGACTAAAATGCAGCCGGGGCATTCTGGGGTTGGGGTAACTGTTGTCAGAGCCAGAGGCAGTGGAGGGGGAGAGCTGGACTGTGGAACATGGGG
The DNA here is from genome assembly GCA_007922155.1 of Mesoclemmys tuberculata. NCBI lineage: Eukaryota > Metazoa > Chordata > Testudines > Chelidae > Mesoclemmys > Mesoclemmys tuberculata. Next base: position 4,473,028 of record ML675639.1, read on the forward strand.
ACAATAGGAATTTTTGTTTCTTTTTAGGACAAAGAAATTAAATGCTCAAAAATTTCATTAACCCAGAATTAAGGGTGCCCCACCCATCCAGAACGTCATGTTTGGCTACACTCTCACCTCTGAAAACCAAGAAATGAAGAATTAAACACACCACCCCCTGGACTGCAACCTGAACTCTGCCCTTTGAATGATGCCCCAGCATGCTGACCGCGCACACATTAGCACTCGGACTTTAAACACTACACAGCACGAGGCATGAGCACTGCTGGAAAAAGTCTAACGTCTCCTCATTGCTAAGACAAATCTTGGTTTAAGTCGGGTATAGTGAAAAGGAGCTACCTATACTTAAACACCGAGCCGGCTTCACACAAGCCAGTCCAGACTTGCTACTTTATCACCTCTCATGTGTGCCCATGGGACTCCTCCTGAGTTATTGCCTTTATTTATCCCCCCATTAAGCCACAGAGACCACTGTCCTATATATCACTAGCCGCTGACAATCCACATGACAAAACAACCCCTGTGCACCACCGACATAGTATATTCCTGACGTATCTCAGCAGCAGCTCTGGAAAGCTACGCCAACTAATCCCTCTACCATTCAGTGTAATGCAATGACACAGCTGGCATGGATACAGCCAACTGCTTGAATTCGTATCTTGGAAACATGACACATTATCTTACAACTTCCTGATGTCTACTCCTGGCACCTTCCCCTACCCCCCAGTGGCTATTGCTAGCTCCAGCGGGCAGTGTTAGGGTTGCATTGTGGGGATAGCAAATGTCTTAACTATGTTTTCCCTTGTTTTCAGAAGTTTGCATTTCCTTAGCTCTTCACTTCCTGGGTCTCAGGAGGTTTGATTGTAGCTGAACTTGACGTTCTGGAAGGACGTGAGCACCAGCAGGCATCTGTAGCTCTGTTTTCATGAAGATCTGGAGCACTTCACACGTTAAAAAACCTGACTATTGATTCCTGCCCAGTTTCCTGTCCAAGCCAATTTCAGACCCAACCACTTTGCGTCTCACCCTGTCATCATCAAGTGTCCTTCCTTGTGTGTTTGGAGACACTTGGCTGGTTTTGAAAGTCCTCATAAATTAGGTGCCCTAGTTTTCCCTTACCAATGATTTTGCTGACTTGCTCAGTGATGTCTAGCAGAGGTGGAATCTTCGCGTTGCGGAAGCCCTCCTGCTTTGGCCCCATTCATCCAGGCAGTCGCCCAGCCACTACTTACCTGCATGGCGAAGTCTGTGGTCACACAGCCAACCTGCACGTTGGCAGGAGCATCGCCGTACCCCATGCCCTGCTGGATCCTTTTGATGTTGTCAGGTGTTATCCAGCCTTCACCGTCATCACTATCACCTTCACTTCCATCCTCCCCAACACTTTTCTGAGCTTCTTCAGACTGGAGCCTTTCTGGTACCTCTGCGCTAATGGAAACTGTGTGAGCTTTCTGGAGGGCAAGAGAGACTCAGTCAGATGTGACTTACGCAGCACCTATGCAAGCAAGAGTAGTGTTACCAGAGAAGGGGCACAGACATAAAAGCCACAAAGCTAGATAGGACAGAGCCAGCGAGAGAATCCAGGAAGAAGCCAGTGAACAAGGAGGCAGCTGAAATGAGCTGGGCAAAGAATACAGAATTAAAGAGAGTTCTCTCCCTCTCACCAGCAGCTCCTGGAGGTCCTCTTCAATACTGGGCAGAGGGTTCCTCCAGTATAGGAAGGAACTGAACTCCGGGCTCTCATCTATTGCTGCACGCAGGCAACTTTCAGAGTTGGACAGACATGCATCTTTCTCCAGGTGCTTTGACTAGGTTTGAACAAATAAAAGAAAGTTACTGGAACTGTTGGAACGTCCTCCAGAGAACTGCGCAACTGCTGCCTTCTTGGTAGCCAGGCCTGCCTGTTTGATCCTAGACATGGATTGGGGACAGAGAAATGATCTGCATAACTCTGGGAATCTCCCAAGTATCCACACTTCTCTGCCTCTCAAGAGCTAAGAGAGGTCACGGAGAATTGGAAGAGAACAGACAGCTTGAAGGAATGACTACTGCATACACACCACTGTAAGTCGTTAAAGCTAAGTACTTGGAGTCAGGACTCCTGGGTTCCATTCCTATTCTGCCATTGACTTGTGTGATTTTGGTCAAGTCACGAACCTCCCACTGCCCCCGTTTCCCCTGGATACAAAGATATCGACCTGCCTCACAGGAGAGGATAAGCCTTCATGAGCATGTAAAGATCTTTTTCCCATGTTGGCACCTTCCACTGGAGGAGACCAAAGCACTATCATAGCTAATGTAAACAGTCACCTTGGATGGCAGGTGGAACCCAGCGATGTGGACAGGGGCCTCTGGATGCTGTATGGTGGAGCTCAGCTGAACCTGCAGGGGATTAAGAATAACAGCGAGTGCAGCAAGCAGAGCAGAACACATGGCCAGGGCCACGAGGGCTAGTTCCTAGGCCAGTAACACAGGGATGGCCTGGGCATGTGTACAGAAGAACCTCACCAGCAATAAAGCTTAGTTGACTTTAACTGTTTTCAAAACCAGAGTGGAAGGTTTTGAATAGTAATAGCAGGAGACTGACTGCACTTTAACAGACGGCTAGAAACGAGCCCTCAGAGCTCTCGGTTCAATCTCCAGGGTCTCTCAGCTACGGAATACTTACGTTACATGGAAACTTAGTTCATAAGATGCATCACAGAACTCGCAACCCTGGGTGCAGTGTGGAGGGGTGGGGATGTGACATGGCTTAAGCCATGTTTGAGCCTTCCCAATTCTGGGCTGCTCTGGGGGACAGAGTGGCCCACAGCATAAATCAGACAGTCCTTGAGGGCCATCAGTCAGGGCAGCCTCCCTGGGTTACCCAAAGGTGGGTAGTGCTGCTTAGAATTTTTGCAGCATTCCAGGTCTGCCCCATAAACCTCCCACACCAGTACCATTGGTTGCAGGCTGGAGGCGGAGGGGTTCAGCCGGCCAGCTGTGAAAGCAGCCTTATATCAGTCTTCTGCAGTGCCTACAGCGGAGAATCCACTCCAGGTCAAATCTGGGTTTTTCAGAGCCCCTTTACGTAGCTCTGCTCTTTCAACCAGCGTAAAGGAGCCAGAGTGCGGTTGTAGCTCTCCCTCGTGGTGCGTTCATGAAAGGTGACAGAGTCCTAACAGGTAAATCTTTGTGATTCCATAGTTTAACAATTGACAGTGGATTATATTACTGTACTGTATTTAATTTTTGCTTAATACATTTTGTAGAGACAGGAATTATTTGAACGGAAGGCAGGGGGAAAGAAGTGACTATTGCCCTTGGTAGGGCAAATCCTGCAAGCTATTTGTTCACTTGGCCTATGGAAACAAATAGTAACATAATGCATAAGCACAATGGCACATAATATTAATTCTGGCATTTTCTAACTTGAGTGTTAGAGTTTGAATGTTAACATTATTTTAACAAAAGTTTTCCAGATAATATTTTACCTAACTTTTCCAATGCTGCCAGATATTTCTTTCAAAAATGTAATTTAAATTTCTCTGGGGGCTAGAAGTGCTTTTGGAGACCAGACAAAAAGGGTCACATGTCCATGGCACCAGATCACGACAACAGATGCAGATTGAGTTTTACATCAAGAATTGGGATTAAATCCGTCCTTCTCACCAACATATGTCCCTCACCCATCACCTGGGAAAAGCCTGTTCACTCATGAAGGCAGTAATCTTGAAGGCCCTACCCAGCACTCTGGTAGGGGATTGGGTTTGTCACTTCAGGAGAGTTTACCTTTTTTTCTGGTTCTGTCTTCAGATGAGCTACCCCAACAATCTCAGCCTCCAACTGGTAGGTCAGGGCTAGCACCTGGAGATCTGTGGCCGACAGACTGGGGTAGTCGCCTGTCTTTTTTGAAAATTCTGTCACTATAACAAAGTGAGAATGCTGTCACTGAGGGGTTCCATCTGGCCAAGTCCAATAGTTAGCAGATACATAGATACCAATCAGCCTTTTCACAGGCAATTAGAACTTCCAGAAAAATACAAAATACAGAAGTTGGCATGGGGTGGCTGTAGAGGTTGCTCTTTCACTTGAACCATTCCTATTTATTGAGAATTTTTCCCATAGCCCCCAAACTTTTAAGAGCATTTTCTCTTTAATTCTTATCCTAAAATCTTTTCTTGCAGGCCTACGATTACCTCTGTATAAAGGGGTCTGTGGTGTTATATCAAAAAGCATTTATCTGATGAGAGCAAGAATATTTGTAATGAATCCCAAAGTAGCATTAAATTTTCTCGAAAAGTGACAGGTTATTTTAGGCTCAAAACGTATGATATGCTTAGCCCATTACTACGAAAACAAAGACTGGTATATTCTGTCATGTCTCTCCTCATCCATTCAGCCACTAGAATCATTTAGATGCGACAATGATCTTCTTTGTGGAACGTCAAATCAATTCAATGAAAACAGTTTTATTTGAATGCTAACTTCGCCCCAGAGAGATTTCAACCCAAACCACAGCCTTGTGCTACTGCATGAGAACTAGGAAGCAAAACTGATTAGAAACAAAAGTCAAACTGGCTGTTCTGCTGTCTTAGCCAAGTGGGGTGGGAATTAACAGCACGTAGGGTGAGAGTATGCTGGACTTAAAACTCTGTTTCAATCACAGAAGCAGGACCTAAATAAAGGAATGAGGCTTTCATCTTGACAAATGCTCTAAGGTTAAGATTAATAGACTCCAGGCCCAATTTATATGAAGAAAACAGCTTGTTCAGAGTAAAGTTGTACAAGTGTCAGCTCACCTACCTAGTTTAACATATTCAGGGAAGGGCTGTTTGAAGTGAAGCTGGTAGGGCAGCACGGCCAGTTGCCTCCTGGTTTCCTTGTCCCGGATTTCACTGACCACCTCCTTAACGGTATAAATGTTTCTGCCGATGTCCTGTTGTATGAGACACAAGAATTTCTGCTAGTAGGAACAGGGGCAAATAATTCTCAAATTCCAAGGCCAGAAGGAACATGGAGACATCCAGCCAGAGTAGTGTAGTTCTAGAGCAGGTCCATACACAACACCCATCACTAGGGAGCCAAGCGCTGAGTTTTGCATCAACCTTCACTGCAGAGGACGTGAAGGAGATTCCTATTCTTTTTAGGTGATAAATCTGAGGAACTGTCTCAGACAGAGGTGTCAATAGAGAAGTAGTTTTGGAACAAAGATAAATTCAACAGTTATAAGTCAGCAGGACCAGATAGTATTCACCCAGAAATTCTGAAGAAACTAAAATATGAAATTAGAGAATTATTAACTGTGGCATGTAACCTATTGCTTAAATCAGCTTCTTTACTAGATGACTGAAGGACAGCTAATTGATTCCAATTTTTAAAAAAGGCTCCAGAGGCAATCCTGGCAATTACAGGCTGGTAAGCCCAACTTCAGTACCAGGCAAATTGATTGAAAAACTATAGTAAAGAACAGAATTATTAGACACATAGATGAACACAATTTGTTGAGGAAAAGTCAATAAGGGTTTTGTAAAAGAAAATCATGCCTCACCAATCTCTTAGAATTCTTTGAAGGGGGTCTACAAACATGTGGACAAGAGTCATCCAGAAAACCTTTGACAAGGTTTTTCAACAAAGACTCTTAAGCAAAGTAAGCAGTCATGGGATAAGAGAAAAGGGCCTCTCATGGATCAGTAACTAGTTACAAGATAAGAAACAAAGAGTAGGAATAAATGGTTAGTTTTCATGATGAAGACAGGTAACTAGCAGGGTCCCCCCAAGGATCTGTAGTAGGAACAGTGCTTTTCAACATATTAATAAATGATTTGGAAAAAGGGGTAAAGAGCGAGGTGGGAAAATTTGCAGATGATACCAAACTACTCAAGATAGTGAAGCCCAAAGCAGACTACAAAGAACTACAAAGGGGTCTCACAAAAGTTGGTGACTGGGCAACAAAGTGGCAGATAAAATTCGGGGTTGATAAATGCAAAGCACGTTGGAAAACAGAATCCCAACTTATGCCTACAGAACGATGGCCTGAATGATCTATTACACTCGCGAAGGATCCTGGAGCCATTGCGAGACCACCCGCTCCCTGTGCAGCGGGGCAGAGGCTAACAGCGGGCCGCACCCGTAGGAAAGGGGGAGCTAACAGGACACAAACGCGCACGGCCTCTCCCCGCACCGCGGCAGGCCCTCGTCTGAACCCGGCGCGCAGCTCCGGTCGCTCCCAACGGCTGCTAGAGCTGGACGGGTCAGAGACGGGCCGCAAAAGCCACCAGGAGCCGGAGCAGCTTCCGCGCGGGGCGGGGAGGAGCGAGCCGGGGCGAACCGGGCCGCGCAACTCGCCCCTCCGCACAACGCACGGCCCCGGCCTGCCCCAGGGACGTGCCAGCCGCGGCTGACAGCGGCAGGCGGTGCCCCTCCTCGGGCCGGGCAGGCGGCGACTCGGCGGGGCCCCACCCCCCGCCGGGCCCTGCCGCGCCCCGCCGCCCCGGCCCTACCTGCAAGGGCGCCCTCCGCAGAAAGGCCCCGGCGTCGGCCACGACGTGCTCCGCCGCCGCCATCTCCGCCCACGCGCGGCGCCCCAGCCACCGCACGGCATGCCGGGAGCGGGGGGGTTTGCGGGCCGCGGTGCATGCCGGGAGCGGGGGGAGTTTGCGGGCCGCGGTGCACGCCGGGAGGCAGGGCCGTGGCCGGAGCCATGGGAACCCGTTTCCGGGCTCCCTCTCAGTCAGGTGAGGAGGAGCCGGTGTCACATGATCGCGACCGCAGGAGCCGGAAGTGGAGGCGAGCCGCGGCCGGTAAATGCGGAGGGGGCAGCGGCCGGGCCGGGGGGCGGGAGACGGGTCGGGCCCGGTGCCGGCCCCACGGGCAGCTCGTCCGTGGCTCTGCCCGGGGCCCCGCCGCCCTCTCTAGGGCCCCGCACGCGGCCCCCCGGCGCGTTTCCCGCAGGCCCCGGGCGGGGGCCTCCCGCTTCGGCGCGTCGGGCCTGGAGGGGCCGCTCGGGCCTGCGGCGCCGCGCCGGGCGGGGCAGCGTGCGGCGGGGCTCCGCGTGCCGCGGTCGCCCCCCTCGTGCCGGCGGCGCCTCGGGGCCGGACCGTGAGTCTCACTCGAGCTCCGTGTGGGCGCCGCCGCCCGCCCCGCCGGCTGCGCCGTGGGGCGAGACGGTGAGTGAGCCCGGGGTCCCTTCGGCCGTCCGCGAGGGAACAGCGGGAGCTGCGGCCCTCCGACAGGGGGTGAACACGAGCGTCCCTGCATTGAGCTGGTGGGGCCAAGGAGGCGTTTTCCTGTCTCCTGCACGGGCTGCGGGCAGGGCCCCGATCCGAAGCGCTAGCCTGGCAGGGGCACAAAGGGTAGCAGGGCTCGGCGTGTCGAGCTGAGGTCTTGGCCTCGTGGCCTCTCCAGCTCTGCGCCTCCGCTGGGTGCTCCTTTCCTTCTCTCCTGCTGGCCTTTCCTTTATGTCTCTAAAGCAGGTGGGCTCTCTGTCCCAGCCCGAAAGGGAGTCCCTCCTCTGTCCCCTCACGTGCCATTTGCCTTTCCTCATGGGTCACACTATCCAAAATAGGACCTGCCAGGCTGATTAGCCCCCTTTGCCCAAATATTGTGCTTCATCCATTGCTGAGCTGCGTTCCTGGCTCAAATTCCACCCCTTGCCAGGATACCTACAGCTACTAATAAAAGGAGAAAGGGGTCTTCTGTTACCCTGACCTCCATTCCTCCCTGAGAGCCACAGCACTAAGACAGTACATGATGCTGGTTCAACATGATCACAAGTAACTGGCTTTTTTGCAGTTCCTCTGTACTGAGATGGGAACTGCCCTGGCTGCCTGCCAACTTCCACCCTTCTCTGAGGCTAACAGGCAGTGGGGCTGTGAAAACAAAACAGCTCCTCTTCTCAGCAGTCCCATGGAAGCAGGATGCAGGGAGGTGGGAGGAGGCTGCGGCGATGGCATCAGGAAAAGAGCTATTTTCTTCCTTGCTAATCTCTCTCATGGGCTCAGTTGAAGAACATAAGAACGGCCACACGGGGTCAGACCAATGGTCCATCTAGCCCAGTATCCTGTCTCTCTCAGTGGCCAGTACCAGTGTTTCAGGGTAATGTACCATATAGGGCAGTTGGTTTGATCCACCCCTGTAGTCCCTTCCCAGCTTCTGGCAGTCACAGCTTTAGGGTTGCCTCAAGCATGCACTTGCATCTCTCACCATCTTGGCTAATAGCCAGTGATGGACCTTTTGTCCCTGAACTGATCTAGTTCATTGTTGAACCCAGTTATATCTTTTGGCCTTCTCAACATCCTCTGGGAAGGAGTTCCACCAGTTAATTGTGGGTTGTATGGAAAAATACTTTTTTTATATATTACACCTGCTTATTAATTTCCTTGGGTGACTCCTGGTTGGTGTATTCTGGGAAAGGGTAAATGTAGCACGTCTCTCTCCTCTCCCCCCATTGATGATTTTATAGACCTGTATTGTAGCCCTCTTAGTGATCTCACTTCTAAGCTGAACAGCCCTAACCTCTTTAGTCTGTCCATGTACAGGAGCCATTCCATAGCCTTGATCTTCTTTACTGCCTTTTTCTGAATCTTTTCCAGTTCCACTCTTGTCTTTTTTAGATGGGGTGACTGGAACTGGGTGCAGTTTTTGAGGTGTGAGTGTACTGTGGGTTTATATAATGGTGTTCCATTCACACTCACACACACATTAGTGGAGGTTTAGCAGCGCACTGTCACAACTCCAGCAAGAAAAAAGCATCTGAGCTTGTGGAGGAAATTCCTAAGAGTGGAGCTTTATTTAGCTGGGATTGGAAATCCCTTTCTACCTTTTTCTAGGCAGAGGTGTTGGAACAGTTTTTATTAGAACCCTACTGTCTATGAATTGCTTTGTAATCTGGTCCTCCAAATTTGAGACATGTCTCTGCCTTTGAAGCCAGCTCCTCGTACTTTAGATTAATCTTAATGACCCACATGCTCAAGGCTGGGAGAAAAAAATCTACCTGTCTGCATTGCTTAGCATGGTCTGACAAGAAACTTTCTGAGCAGCCTTAACTTCTGCACAGCCCATAGGATTGTGAAGAACTTTTGTAAAATGAACAGAGTATGAACTGATGCAGTGCTGCTTTCCTGAATCTGCAGATAGCTCCATGGCTGCTGCTCAGAGCTTCCACAGCAGTGGAATGAGTCCTGATTCATCATCATCTGTTTGCAGTGTTGCTGTTCTGAAACCCTGGGGGCATCAAAGAAATTGACACAAAGGGGTCAATTTAATGCTGCTGTTCCTTGTGGGAAGTGATAAGCAGCAAAGACAAGTGTTGGTCTGGAGCTGTTTGCTGTGGTTGGAGGGGAGAAGTGGTGGAAATGCCCTCCATGCAGCAGCAGGCTGGGGGAGAGGTGGGGCAGCAGATATTCTTCTCTTCCCCCCTCTCCCCCCAGAACTCAAGCTGCCTGGATGCTGTGATGGGGGGAGGGAAGAAAGGGAGAGGCTGTTCCTCTCAGAAGCTGGTGAAGGTTGAGGGGGAGAAGGGGTGTCACATGTCATTTACTTAGTATCCAGAAGCTGATATGAAAGATGCCCCCAGGGACAGCTCCTGCCATTAACCAGTTGCTCTTATTTGGGTGAGAGGTTAGATTAGGTCTGAGTTTCTTACTGGAGCACTGCCCCTAGGCAGCAAGGACTCTTGTGCCTGCCTCTGGCTCTATTTTTTTTTTTACACAGAAATTATCATTTTTAATGCATTGACAAAAATGCTACACAAATTGAAACTATTGTCCCTTTGCAAATTGATTAAAAAAGTGTGGAATACAGGAAACTAGCCATACATAGCATAAGACTTTACATGGAGATATTTGTACAACATTAGTTGTTTTTAATAATCCACTCAGTCTCCACACTTCAGCAGGAACTTTGGTTTGTCTACGTTCCATTTTTAGTACTGAACATTCGTTCCTTTAACGTTCTCTCCAATTTAACTGTATCAGCAGCAAACTTCCTGATCCCATCTGATAATTTCTCCACAGCCATTTGGTTAGTAAATCTTTCCAGCCCTGCACATGTTGTGTATGTACCGTGGGCAAGGCCTATGTATTCTGTGTTCATGGGATCTGTTGTAGGCACTATGCCCTGTCTCAAGATTGTGCTCCAGAGTCTGACTTCAATTTGGAAGCCTCTAGCCCTTCTGGCTGTGAAACGGATGCTTGCTGCCTGCCGGCTTGGGAAATCAGCTCGAATAAACAGCCTTGAGAGTTGTGATCTGCCCTGTTCATCTCAACGGTTTGTTAGCTTTTAAATCGAGCCATGGCCCGTTGACAGCCCTTTTAGTTAATCACTGCAGCAGAAACATGCAGCTAATATTCTCATTCCTGTGTCACTCACTCTCTCCGGTGCCAGAAGCCCTCACCTTCACTCTGACATCTCTTTCTGGGGCCTTACACGTTCTCAGTAGAAAGTGTTGCTTCATGCTGAAAATGGCAGGGTGCTATAGAACCTGTTGAACTCCATTACATCCACATTAATCCAGGTAATGCAATGGAAGCGAGAAGGTCAGATAGTGGTTGGGAGACTCATTCGGCACTAGAAGACCCTGCGTTCAGTTCTCTGCTCGGCTTCTGCCTTCCTGTGTGACCATCTTAGTCACTCAGACCTTGTCCGCTCATGAGTTGTGTACCGCTTCCACTGTGCTGCCATCATCAAAGCAGTACAACCCCTCTGAATGTGGCTGCAGGAATATCTGTATAAAGGTGCTCTCTAGCAGCATAGCAGTTTTGCCCCAAAAGGGGAATAAGCTGTACTTAGCGGGCACCTTTACCCTGATGTAAAACACAAGATGCTGCACTGGTATAACCAGCTTGGTTTAAAAAAACAAATCACGCTAACAAAGTTTTGCTGATACAAATACTTTGTAGACCAGCCCATAGCCACTCTGTGCCTCAGTTTCCTAGCTGCACAATGGGGATAATGGCATTTCCCAAACTCAGAGGAGTGTTGTGAGGATAAATGTATTAAACATTGTGAGGTGCTAAGATACTACAGCAATGGGGGAGGAGGGGCTGGAAGTGGCTAGGATAGGTGGAAAGATACCATGTGGGTTGATTTCTTCACTGCCAGTGTAATTCCATGTAAGTCCTCTCCTGAATGTTTTGGGAGCTGCTGCAGAGTGTCCTGTGTGCTGCTGGGGACAGGCAGCATTGCTCTGTGCAGCCTTCTTGCTAAACTGGCTGTTAATTCAACACCAAATGCAATGGCCTGTGAGCAGGCACTAGTTACGCATCCGCTCTATGCAGAGGATACAAACCATTGCTGTTTTAAGCAGCTTGAATGGGATAGAAGGGCCAAGGCCTAGATCGCAAGTGAAAAGCAGCTGGGTCCTCTCAGTCTCCTACATCACAACCCACTCAGCATTTGGTGGCATTAAAAGTTTCCAGAGGGTGTTTCTGATCTGCCAAGGGCTTGGACCAGAGATGAGATGCTGACTTAATAGAAATGTCTCCTTATCTACTCCTCAGCCCTGCACAGCCACTAAAGAGCCACATTCTACTGCCATAAACATCCCTGAGGTTACTCAGGCCATTCCACACTGAGATGCTGACTTAGAAGAAACATGTTTCCTTGTCTAATCCTCTGCCCTGCACAGCCACTCCAGATCCCACAGTGGCCTCGTGGGAATGATTGTTTGTCCTTCCTTGGCCAAAATGGCCCCTCAGTCCTGTTGTGGTCTGCTGCCTCCATCCCAGAGGTGGCTGCATTTCAGCGGTGCTCTGTGAATGTAGCTTTGGAAGTAGATTGGGGTCCTCTAGGGTGAACAGAGCTGCAGATGTAAAATGCTGTCATAGATGCTATCAGCCTGTTTCTAGCTCTGCAAGCCCTGCTGCGTGTGTTGGTCAGAGGGGATTATCCATAAAGAGCTCTGTCTGAGTCATGTTGAGAACTGGCAATGAGGCCAGGAGAGCCCTGGCCCAGAGTAAGAGCCTCTTCTGAATCCCGGTCTTGAGGACTCAGGAGCGAGGGGCCCTCCAGGGGGGCTCTCAGCTGGCGGGGCTTGGGATCCAGTCGGCGGAGATCGTAACAGTGAACCTGGGCTTATGCGGAAGCTACCTCATGGAATTACATCCTCATAAGAAAGACTTGTGCTACCCTCGATGGCTCCTAATACTCTCCATGCTATGCTAGGCCCTTCCTTTCCTCTGTCGCAAAAAAGAATCATAGATGTGTATGACTGGAAGGGACCTTGAGACACCGTCTGCTCCAGGGGTTCTCACCCTTTCCAGACTGCTGTGCCCCTTTCAGGAGTCTGATTTGTCTTGCATACCCCAACTTTCACATCACTTAAAAACTACTTGCTTAGAAAACCAGACATAAAAATACAGAAATGTCGCAGCACACTGTTACTGAAAAATCACTCGCTTTCTCGTTTTGTCTGCATGAAATTTTAGTTTGTACGGACTTCGCTAGACTTTTTGCTGTAGCCTGTTGTAAAACTAGGCAAATATCTAGATGAGTTGATGTACACCCCCCACCCTCACCCCCCGGCAAGATTTCTGTGTACCCTGGTTGAGACCCATTGATTTAGTCCAGTCCCCTGCACGCCGGGCAATACTACATAATAACATCATTCCTGTCAGGGGTTTGTTTCATTAATCTTGTTGCTGCAAGGGCTTTCCCAAAGCCAAGCTCTTCAGTCACACACATAATCACAAAGCAGCCAAATGCAGCTAGCATCACTGTGGAGTGGAATGGGGCAGAAAGAGAAGGCAACGCAGTCCTCTTAACCCTTGGGGGACACCTCTCTCCTTTGCCATGATGTTATAATTGTGATCAGCAGACGAGCCTTCTTTGAGCTTGATCATCAAAGGAGGGGCCTGTGGGCAGAGCAATCTCTGTACTTTGGAATGCTCTCCCTGGAAGGTCTGAAATAGCCTGAGTTTATTGCCCTTCCAAGCACTTTGCAAAGCCCAGATGCTGTGTAGGCACTGGCGAAGGGCTGAAGGGCAATGGAGGCTGGGGATGTCTAGTGAGACAGTGCAGTGGGGGGCTAAGCAGTGTATCACTCGACTGCTGACCAGGTGACATTTGCAGGCTGGGAGGAAGGGGAAATGCTGCTGTTTTGGCTGGATCAACATTTGTTCGGAGTTTAAATGTCAGTGATTTCCACAGTAGCCCTTTGGTGTGAGGTATGTAGGAGCCCAAAATGAAAACCAACCAGTCAAATAACCCTGGGGCTTTTATGGCAGTTGAATTTGGCTCTTTAGTGGCTCTGCAGGGCAGAGGATTAGATAGGGAGACATATTTCTATTAAGTCAGCATCACAGCTCTCCCTGGTGCGACCAAAAGCCATACTCCTGCTATTCAGGGCCAAAACCCCTGCCCAGGTTGAAACAAACTGACACGCTGCCTCTTTGCAAAGGTTCCAGGGGCTCGCTAACGATCCCGGTTGTATTAATTTAGCTGGAATTACATAACCCCATCACTGTCCAGCAAAACTGTGTTAAACAAGGGTCAGGATTTGGTATCTAGAGCCCTGGGTCTGTCTAGTACCATGGCAAACACTATTAATAATCATTTTAACCTTTTATTAAAGAAAAAGGACAAATGGTGACTGCACTGGAAATGTGGAGTTTTGAATAAGGCTTTCATTTTAGCAATGTGCCCTGCTTTCTTTAGCTGGAGAAAACATTCAGAAGGAAAAGCCCCTTGACTGACTCTCTTAGATGGGCTTAAAGATGGTAATGATGCTTTGCGGGGGGGAAAGAGAAGAAATTAGCTGGGCTCGAGCTGCTGCTGCTCCGGAAGTGCAGTCCTGTTCCATCCCAGGTGGTGGTTGGGATTTAGCTGGTGCTTGTAGAGGTGGTGGTTGTTATCTGGGTCCCTCCCTCTGGCTGGGTCATCTCTCAGAATTCAGAGCAACGCCCGGGGTCCCAGGAGATGGTGGGGTGGTAGCCATGATGGTGACGCTTACTTCAGTAGCCTCTGTCTGTGGTTTTCTCAGATTTTCTGTCTTTAAGGACCCAGGAGTGCTGTGTGGCATGGCCTTTGCCGTTATCCTGTATCCAGTTATTAATCCTGGTATCTGACACCCCAGTTTTGGTTCATTAATTTCTGGTTCCACATCCTCTGTTTTCACGAGCTATGTTTTCAGTATAGTCCTTGAATTCTATGGCTCTTTGTTTGGACTAATTCAGTCTCTGCTTGGCTCTCCTGCATTTGTTTATAACATCCTTTATTGAAAAGAAGATGACCTACTTTGCATGAAATTCCTAAGCAGGCAGACACTATAGCTCGGTTCTCACAACCCCCCAATGGCCGAGACCTGCAGAGGATGGCAATGCCCATCAACAGTATTGCTCCCCCAGCACCACGCTACGGGGGTTGTTCGCTGTGGGTCCGTTACTGAATCTCCAACACCACTGGGGTCTCCTAGCCTGGTACTGACAGGCCCAACTCTGCTTAGCTTACAGGGTCCCAGGAAATCCCAGCCCCAAGGTAGCTGCAGTCTGTAGCATTGAGCTTCCTCTTCTCATGAAGCTGCAATAAGGTGTCTTGTGTCTGTTTTCCAGTCCCATGGTGATGACATGGCATCTGCTAGCTCCAGCAGAGCCACATCAGGGCTGGCCTGTGAGAAATCCCAGCTTACTGTGAAAGGTGAGTAGAGACGCTGGGGGCACTCTAAGGCATGGTGGTTGTGAGGGGGGGAAGCAGAAGCCAGAAGCTTCTGGTCCTGCCTGGGAATGTAGATTTTCAAGTGTAGTTTGTCTTGTCTTAATGCTTATCTGAAACTCCCAGGCCGCTGGAGAAGGGCAGTGCCTGCCGGTGACAGTGCTGCACAGGGAGGGAGATTTCCTTAGTCCTGCACCCTGTGTTTGGGGTAGGTGACAGCTGAGTGACGGCTGGCATTGCACCTAGTCCAGCCAGAGACAGGATGCGCTCAGGAAGATGTGTGGTGTCACGGGATCTGGAACAGCTGTGCTGTGAGTGCCTGCCTCAGTGCTAGCCACCCCAAACTGGCGGTGTGTTCTATAACTAGATTGCACCAAATCAGTGCCAGATGGGAACTCCTGGATCCCTGTAACGGTCTTGCCATGGAGACACAGACAGTCCCCTTAAATTCTCCAGTCTATCCTGCCACCCAGACAATCTGGCCTTCATGATAAATTGTTACTTACACCAAAAAAAAATCACACCATTGTCAGGTTGCAGCTTCCAATTCCAAGAGACCAGTCACTTACTCCAGATCAGTTGGTAGCTAGATCTTACATTAAGGACAACACCTGTGGCCAGTCCTGAAATAAACCATCTAAAGGTTTCTTCACTAGGAAAAAGGAATGAGAGAGTTATTTACAGGTTAAAGCAAGCAAACCTATCCACACAAATGAGTTACCATCTGGATCCTAAGAGTGACAGACTTGTAGAAATTTGTCAGTTCAAAGTGTCTTTCAGGGTGGATCCAGGCCCTGGGGATCTCTGGCTCCAGTTTGGTTTCTCTGGTCCTGTGAGAGTTCAAACAGCAAAGAGATGGAAATTTTCCTGTGACTTCGTTAGTTTCCTTTATTCAGCTTTGAAGTCCACTGGACCAGCCTCCTTGCATGTAGCATTTCCAAGGTGTGATAGGGCCATTAACCAAGCCTTTGAATTGCAATGTTCCTTCATGGCCCATCTGATTTTGATAGCCCTTCTAGATGGGTGAGAGGATGATTCCTTGCCTGGGTTCACAAGTCCAGAGCAAAAATCATTGAAGTTATAAAGCAAAACTTGTACATTTTCTTATTGCATGTAATACCGGCATCACAAGTGAGATCACAGAATGCTTGTAAATTGCTGCATGCATTAGTCTAAACACCAGATACATCCCTATGAGATTAATACCTATTTTGAACAAAACTAACAGCTACGTGAACTGATCTGGTTTGTCAGTTCTTAGCTAATGCCTGCAGTCTGGGCGGGAGCTGGCGGCTGCTGTGCCAGCACACATGGACTTCACCCCGATGGGCCCATTCAGCAGAGTGCAGACACAGAGATGTGTGCTTCCTGGTGCTTGCATCTGGGGATGAGGAATTGGCCGCCACGTCTTGGATGTGCCCAGATGTGGAGAGTTGCGGGAGGAGGGGTGGGAACTTTCCACAGCATCCCCTGCTGTGAAGGGCTCGTGTACAGGAAAACTAACCCACCCTCTAATCCCGGTCTCTGAGCTGGTCCTGTGGGCAGAGGCCAAGCCAGGGAGGGTGTATTCCCTACAGTCAAACCTTCAGCCATTCAGGGGGGCTTCCTCTGAAACTAGTGCTGATGAACAGTGCCAGGCGAAGAGTCTGGAGATGGAAGGTCCCCCTGCATGTCCCAGGCACTGCGAGCCTTGGGAGCTGGCTCGCTGCCTGCTCAGCTTTCCCGGTCGCCCTGTGTCGGGGAGCCGTTCTCAGAGAGATGCCCTGATGGCCTTGGTTTCAGTGGAGGTGGATTGTGCGCAGTATTCCCTTCAGACCACCTGAGGGCGCCAGACACCTTGACCTGCTTCCCTGTCTTCTGGTCTGCACTTACGTTCACACTGCTCCTGTTTTCTGTTCCCTTTGCTGGGTGCCCTGGGGCGTGGGGGAAGCATTTCCTTTCCAGGATCTCCTGGGCATCTCTCCCTGTTTGGTGCATGAGACCCAGCTTCCAGGAGCAAACCTTGGACCCTGGTTTCTTGGGCTGGCAGCTGCTGTGTGACATCTACATGGGGACAACTTGCATGTTGGCCCCTGAGAGGCTCTGACCCTATAACCTCAGGGCACGGGATGCACCTCATTCCTTCCCGTGGAGAGAGAGAGGTTAGCCCTGGGCAAGGGTGGCTTATAAGGTCTGGTTGGACAGACGCATCTGGGCCTTGGTGCTCTACACTAGTTGCTGCCTTCACAGGTGAGATTGTGCTGAGCAGGATGAGTTGGGCAGACCCTGCCGTCCCAAAGACCCCGATTCCTCCCTGATCACAGAGCACCAGGACACTTGGGGCTGGGGTTCTCCCCAGCCTCCTCCATTGGTGGATTTTGGGGGGTTGGTCCTAGCTGGGATGTGAGCCTGGCCACAGCAGGGGTAGCTGTGTGACCCTGTGCCTCTCTCTGCTCTGCCTAGTTGTGTCTGTGAAGCCAAAGGTACACAGCCGCCAGTCCCGGATCAACTCTTACGTGGAGGTGACGGTGGATGGACTTCCCAGCGAGACCAAGAAGACAGGGAAGCGGATTGGGAGCTCTGAGCTGCTGTGGAACGAGATCCTTATCTTGTAAGAACCCACAGGGGTTGGGGTAACAAAGACCACCCAGAACTAGCCCTGAGATCCCTGCTTCTGCACCGCATGGTGCTGTTTAAGGAAGCCAGGCGTGTTTGCCCCGGCTGGAAGAGGCTTAGGGCACACGCTTTGGTGCGTGCATGAGAACATCAGTCACCAGGTGAGCTGTTGTGCTGGATGGAGAAGCTGGTGGGGGTCAGGGTTTTTTTTTTGCTGCCTAGGGGTCATCATGATCTTGCGCAGGTCTCTTCTTTGACCTTTGTGCCTGCCAGGCTTGGTGCTGCTCTGCACGCGGTGGCTGTGCTGCTTGGTGTGTGAGTGCAGAGAAGCAGGTGGGAAGATGACAATCCTCCTCTTGGTCTGCCTTCCAGGAACGTCACAGCTCAAAGCTACCTGGATCTCAAGGTCTGGAGCTGCCACCCCCTGAGGAATGAGCTACTGGGAACGGCTTCTGTCAGCTTGTATAATGTGTTGAAGAAGAATGGTGGGAAAAGTACGTATGAATGGGAGCGTCTCTGGGGCCCTGACGCCTGGCCTGGCTTCTGCTTGGCCTCCACTTGCTTCCTGAGCCTCATTTCCCCGTCCAGAGAAAGCTGGGAGTGGATTGACAGGGGAGGTGGGGCTGCCTCAGCTGCACGTGCACCACAAGCTGCTGGTGTCGGGCAGAGTGGCACATGGCCTCCCAGTGGCTCTGTCATCTCGCCAGCCTGCTCTGGGTGTTCCTGTGCTCGCCCTCCTCTAATCTCCTCCATGGTCCTGCAGGATTTCCTGCCTCAGTAGGTGTGTGACATGGAGAAGGAATAGCTGGCTAGAAAACGCCCTGTTTAATCCCTGGCCCCAGGAGAGAACAAGGCATCATTGTGTGGCTGGGCACTCCTGTCAGGCACTCGGAGCTGGTGTGTGATGGAAGCCATACCTTAGTTGGCCAGGCTGCCGCTGCCGGCAGGAAAACACAAATCTCATCTCTATTTGCTGCCATTTGTGGTCACCAGAGAGTGGCCCATGGTGGTGGTGGCTGCATAAAGGTCTCCATTCAGAGCCTAGGCTGTGCTAGTGGCTGTGTGGGGCAGGAAAAGGCTCGCTCTGTCTCTTCCAAGCAAAGCTCAGCTGTTCTTGAAGGACAGACCTTGCACTGAGAGCAGAGAGAGGCCTCCTCTCCCCCAGAGGGAGATGGGGCTTATCCCGACTCCCCTTGTGCCAGCGGTTGAGGTGGGTGGCTCTCCAGGTATTGCCAGCTGTGAGGTGTGAAACCAGCGTGAGGACTCCAGCACACTCCCTGGGCAGTGTCGCCAGGAACAGGCCCTGTACAGGCTCTGGATGGGATGATGGGCTCTGCCCTCTGACTCGGGGCTGGGAATCACCAGGGCGGCCCCTGTTAGGAGATGGAGTCTCTGGTGTGCTGGGCATGGTTAGAGCTGGGGGCGCTCTCGCCTGCTCCCCTGGGAATGTCCCGGGGCTCGGGCACTGCCTGTGCCTGGAGCTGCCCTCTCAGTCCGTGAATTCACTTCTCGACGGCAGGGCCTGAGCAAAGGTGGCCCAGCCCTGCAGGTCAGCTGCCTGTGCCGGCTGGGCTGGCTGGGTGCTTGTGCTGTGGGCGGCCAGTGTCTCTGTCCACCGTGCATGGAGCAGGACGGTGCTGGAGATGGCGACTGGGCCCGGGCCTCTCAGTCGGGCAGACCCGAGATGCGCTACCCAGCCGCTTCCGCTCTCGGCGGCTAGCCAAGCGCCATGCTTATTCAGGAGCTGCCGTCTGCTCCCGCCCTACCTGCACGCTCCCTTCTGCAGAGGCACAACCAGCCCTTTCATTAGGCAGCGGCCCCAGGGGGCCGTGGAAAATGAATGGAAAAGGCAACGGCTGTTCCTGCTCCCATGTGACAAACGTGTTGGAATTTTCCCTGACCTGGGGGGCTGTGAGGAGAGAGTCTTAAAGCCATAGAACACAGCGGGGGCTGAAAGGGGCTGCCTGGGAGCTGGCAGGGCTTGTGCTCCTCTGAGCTCTTGTCCCGTGCCTGGGTGCAAGGCTGGGACCTTCCTGCTCTGGCTTGTGGGCTTGGCTGACTGGTTGTGGGGGGCTAGACCCTGTCTCTACACCATGGTGGTTGCTAGGGATGAGGTCTTCTGGGGCCGCGAGTGGGCAGAGGCCTGAAACCCACCTTGCTCTCAGCCTGGCCACATGCAGGCCCTTCCCTGACTGGGGGAACCTCTGCTCAGCCTTTGGAAGGGGAGAGCCTGTCGCGCTGTGTGAGCTTTCCAGGGGAGAGCCCCGGAGTCCTCTGTTCCGGCTAGCCCAACCTCCTGCAAGTGGGCTCCAGGCTGGCTTCTCTGAAGTGCAGAGCCCATGCAGGCTTTGGAGGGGGTACCACACTGCTTTGGGAGTGAGGCGTGGGTGGAGACAGGGCGACTCCAGTGCACAGAGTGGAGCTGGAATAGTGGCAATGGAGAGCCCTGCCCGAAGTGCAGTTATTCCGGCAGTGCGGGGTGGGGGCCACGTGCCAAGCAGGCTCTCCCGTACGGGGATGGGGATCTCAGCTGGGCACACTCAGCTCCTGCACACGCCCTGCGAGGTGACACGTGCTCCTGTCCAGTTGGTCCCAGTGGCATTCCCCAGCCATCTGACACAGCCCAGGTCAAGGGCTGCCTGGTTCATGGAGGGTAGGATCATCAATGGCTGTTACCCTGGGTGGGCAAGGATGTCCCTAGCCTGTGTTTGCCAGAAGCTGGAAGTGGGTGACAGAGGATGGGTCACTTGATGCTGGCCTGTTCTGTTCATTCCCTCTGAAGTACCTGGCACTGGCTACTGGACCATTGGTCTGACACAGCATAGCCATTCTTAAGTTCTTATGCTATAAGGGTGGCGGAGCAGTGCTGTCCTAAGCCCATCTCACAAACCAGCCTCTGCCCAGTGGAGATGCTGAAACAAGACTCCATTTGCTGCAAATTGTGCAAATCTTCACTGAACAATCCTCCTTCTCCTTCCCTATGTGCCTAGGTTAGCAGTGAAATAGTGAACTTTATTGCCTTTTACATTATCATCATTAGGCTTCAGAGTCAACACACCACTGAGCTGTCGTATCAGGCTGTCTGCAGGCTCAGGCAGACATCTCTGATAGTCACCGTGTCTTTTAGAAAACTTTTTAGAAGGTTTTTCATAAGTTACTGATATGTGCTTACAACCTTCACTGTGTCTTAAAGTTTTTGGCTGGGTGTTTCCATAGTTTTTGTTAGCTGTGAAGGAATAATGTTGGTCCCCTGGCTAGGTGAAGGCGTGTATTCTCCAGCAAGTATGTCAGCGTCATTCCCCCTCGGCAATCGTATCTAGTTCTCCTGATTGCTGGGACTGTACCAAAGCTCCCTCTGTCCCTTGAGACAAGTGCCTTGAGTGTCAGAAATTGTAGAAAGAAAGAGGGGCTTGTGTCCTTGGAAAAGAACCCGCCAGGTCTTGGCTTTCAGGCCAGGCAAATTGAATCCATTTGGAGTTAACAGACCAGGCTGTGTGAGAAACGAGCTTCCAAAATGAGTTCCTTTTCCAAAGCCTCATTTTTCAAACACGCTTCTCTCCCAACTGCCTTGGCAGATTCCTCTGAAACTCTCTGCATGGCCTCTCCTCTGGCACGGTCCGCCTGCTCCATGGCAGCGGGGGATTGGTTCACAGGACAGAGAGCTGGGTAAAAAGGGCTCTAATAATAGAAAACAAGTTGCAGCCTTCTATGGAGTTGCTCCCCAGGGTCCTTTAAAACAGCTAATTTACTCCGGTTTAGCCCCTGCCCCGGGCCCCTGGACTGCTGTGTGCTGGAGAAGAGGCTCTTTGTTTGGACGCTGTTGTGACTGTGGTGCTCTGCTGGTGGAGGGCAGGAGCAAGGTCCCTGTGTGGCCTCCCTTTGGAGGCTGCGTGGAAGCCGATCTGGGGCCATGTTGGTTGTTGCTGGTCCCCCGTCTGTTGTATTCCTTGAGCTGCGGACAGCAGGGCAGGCCCTGGAGTGACTCCACTGTGCCGGGCTGCAGCCTACAAATGAGAGCTCAGGTTGCAAGTTACATCAACAGGCTCCTGTTTGTTGAGTGGCACCACATGCCAGGATTTTACAGCCCCTGTGAAGCGCTCTCTTTGCTTTCCATTCTGCTGCACCTCAGGCAGAACCGCTGGAGCCACAACCGCAAGGGTTTCTTTCAGGAAGCCAGCAACAACCCCCCACGCCTCTGGGAAGTTGCCGCCGACCCCTCCTCATGAATATGCTGTCAAAGGAGCGCCCTGAACTGCGGGGAAGCAAAGGCGCTTTTAGCAGAGGATCGGGAAAGCAAAGCTGCAGGCTGCCTGGACGAATGTTAAACAGATCGGCTTTGTCACGTCCATGCAAGAACCTTATAAAAGCTGCTGGGCCGAGCCAGTGAGTCCCAGCGAAGGCCTGTGCTTCGCCTGCTCTGTCCTGCTCTGTTCGTGTGATAGAGCTATGGGCCGGTGGGACCAGGCCGGGTGCATGCCCTGGGCAGGGTCCAGCTCCCTCTCTCGCATGAAAGGCCACGCCCGTCTCTCTGCCCAGCGCTGTGATACGTGGCCCTCCAGTCGCCCATTTCTCTCATGCCTATGGCTGCTCAGCAGGTAACCAGTGGCACCCTCTGAGAACTCGGAGCAGGGCTGGGTGCTTGACTCTGCTGCAGCGTTTCGGAGGCAGGGCGCAGGCTAGTGGATGATGGCCTCAGCATGTCTGCATTGCAATTAAAGAACTGGCTGGTCTGGGCCAAGGGGCTGTTCAACTGCAGTTGGGTTTGGGCTGGAGCATGGGGGCTAGGGCCCTGCGAGGCTCAAGAGCTCCGGCTGCAGGCCAAAGTCCACAGCACAATTAAACAGCCCCTTACCCCAAGCCCAAGTCAGCTGGCACAGGCCAGCAGCGGGCTTTTAATGGCAGTGTAACTGCGCTGAGGCCTTGCTCTTTCCCCTGCGCTTGTGCTCAGCGGCTGTTAAGGTAGATGGGGCTGGACGTTGCTGTCCCCGAGTTCTCTGGAGATTTTGGCATGACGCGCGTTCCCCTTCCCGACCTGCTGGCTCCGCCGTAGGGGCGAAGGGCAAAGCCAGCAAACGGAGCTGCTGCCTGCATGGTGCCAGGAGCCCAGCACCTCTCCTGCTGGTGCGCTTGTGCCGACAAATCTTGCCAGCAGCGCTGAGAAGCCGATTCCTTCCCTGGAAGTGCTTTGATTCTCCCTGCCCGTGGCTAGTAGCTGGGCGAGTCCCAGCCCCTCTTGTGCTTTGCAGAGGGTGCTGTGATAGGGGAATTGTGGTCTTTGTCTGCAGACAGTTGAAGCTTTGTCAGCCTGTGGTTGTTGCCCTCTGAGAGAGAGAGAGAAGGGAGACAAATGCCACTGCCGGTGCAGCCAGCTGGCCCGAGAACCAAATCGGGCCCAGCGCTGTAGCCTACACGCGCCTATCCACAACCCGTAGGCGGCACATCTTGGCGCACGGTTGCGGGAACAGAGCTTGGCGTGGCTGCTGTTCCCACAGGGCCACCAGGAGCCTGCAGCGCCACAGCCTGACAGCACTGTGGGGCGTGGGCACTGCAGGAAGTACTGCCCAAGGAGCCCACTGTGACCCCGCGGCCCTTGGCTGGCCAACCACCCTATTTAACCCTGGAAGGTGCCCCAGGAAGCTCTCTGGGCAACCACGTAGACTTCGGGCCTCTTGTGATGGCAGATCTCACCTCGTCTCCTGATTTCTGGCCTCCTCGACCCGACTTCGACCCGGCTCTAGGGATTCCTCCAACCCCTGCTACCATCCTCGAGGGGTGACCCCAATCCTGCGAGCGCCACTCCAGGCTGCCTGTGCCGTGGTCCCTTTCACTGGGCTAGGGCACATGCCAGATGTAAAAACTGCCCCTGCTGCGATTATCTGCTCTGCTTGTGGTCAGTGCCTGTAGTAGTGGCCCTGGGATTTGCCTTGCCCTTGGACTGACTGAGACCAAGTTCATTGCCCTGCAGAGCTGTGTAAAGCCCATTTGTGAGGTGTTCAAGACTGTCTGTGGCAGTGACACTCCGACCTTGGGGTCGGGAACCAAATTAGTGATCGCATTCCCCAAAGGAGCCACAGTGGTGTGAATTCGTTGCTTCATTTTCCATCGTGCTATATACTCATATTTAAACAGTGTGATGAGTATCGCTGGCCTAAGGGATTTAGGGCCGGCTTCCATTAAAACGAATGGCGGTCTCTGAGCATCTCTCACTGCTGGGCTTTGCTGACGAGGAGCTGGCTGGGGATGGGTTTGATTACAGTGGAATGGTCTGTGCACCCTGGGAAATAAGTACATAGGCCAGGAATTCAAGCACAGTGGTTCCTGTCAGAAGGTCCTGTCCGCATGTGAGTTGGACTGAGCCACCTTCCCTGTGGAGAAAAGGCCTCCCGCTCGAGCCCCGGGGGAAGGTTTTGTGATGCTCATGTCAATGAGCTGTGTCAGATGTGTGCTGCCTCTGGTTTTGGGCTCAACGCTGCAGCCATTATCACACTTGCTGCTACCAGCCTTACTTCTTGGGGCTGTAAATCCCCTTAATGGGCGGTGAGGGAATTGCCGGCTAGCTGGTGCTAGATGGGAGTTCTGATGCTGTGTGCAAGGCACGGGAAGCAGCTGAACTGAGACCTTATTCAGAACCAAATCACCCCTGGCCGCCTCCCAAAATAACAACCACCCCTCTGACATTCTGGCTGCTTGCTGGGACAGAGGCTGGCTTTGTGCTCCCCCTTTCACGGGATCCTCTGTTGGTGCAGCAGTGAAGTCCCCTTGTATGTCCCGTGCGCTGAACGGGGATGGGGAATGGACGGTTCTGCTAGTGTTTATTTTCTTAAAAAGACTGGGGTAGGGGTCAGGGAAGAGGAGGAAGCTGGCAGGGAGGGTCATGTTCACATCCTCCAATTGGAGACACCTTGTCTTTGCTGCTGGACCAACTTCCCCCGTACGCTGAGGCAGCCTTCACAAAGAGGGCTTGTGCAGCCTGCAGATCTGCGTGCGCTTGGCTGCTGGATGCTCCGAAAGCTGGGGTGGAGAGCCCTGGTGCGTTACTCGGAGAGCGCGTTACTCATCCCACTCTCCCATCGTTAGCCCCGTGGTCCTGTCACCCCCTCTCCAGGGAGCTGTGGGTTACAGACAGTCTGTCAGGAGAGCTGCATGCAAATGTGACAAGTCTCAGTTGGGTCTGGTTGTCTCCAGCACATGGGGTTCATGGAGACCGATGCCATCGCCATGGGCTAGGCAGGGGTCCTGTCACCTCGCAGCCTCAGAAGCCCCCGAGTCCCGCATGGCAGAGCGGCGGGAGAAGAGGTTGGCTGCCCACCTTAGACCGGATTGGCCGGCTCTGTGCATGGCTCTCAGATGCTTTTGCTGATCGGTCAGGTCACAAATAGCGAGACGCCTGTGATTCCATTTCTGACACTGCCTGCAGTGTGAACAGATGTGCTTGGAGGGCCCTCCAAAGTCCATGCCTCTCTCTGTCACTGGGACCCCTCCCCTCAGGACGAGGAACTGAGGGGGCACACCTGGGTCCAGTGGGCACCAGTGTTGACTGGCGGAGTCGCTTGCCCACGATTCCCACTGAAATCCTTGAGAGCCACAGCTGCTCAGCAACTCTGAGGAGGGGCCGCAGGACAGTCAGCGCCCCAGGCGGCAGGGCCCTGAAGCACTTGCTGTCTGGCTCAGGCTTAAAGCCACTGACGAACTCCACAGGTCTCACCAGCTGCTCTCGAGATCCCCCTTTCCTGGGTGAACCTATCATGAAGGCCAGGGCAGGTTAATTCCAGCAGCTCCCACCAATATCTCCTGAGCCGTCTCCAGCCTTGCCTTGCTGAGCGCAACTTTTGAGAGAGTCACCAGGGACCATTCTGTCACTGTTTAACTTTTCTCTCGTGCCTGCCATGGGGGCACTCGCGGCCCAGACACTTATTGAGTGACAGCCCCTCCCCAGAGAGCTTGCAGCCTCACATGTGCAGCATAGGCAAGGGGAGATGACATGGTGCCACTAAACCTGCTGCAGCTTGGCTCTGTCCTCCACAGATGCAGGGCTTGGCACCTAGTGACACCAGCTGTCACCAGGTACCCTCGCTGCTCTCCCCTTCCACCTGCCTTTCCCCTCAAGAGGGTCCCCCCTGTTTGGCTATCCTCTGCAAATTCCACTACGGCTACACTGACAAGCACAAAACACCCCCACGCAGCTGCCCAGGGCCCTGGACTTGAGTGTGTCTAGGTGGGGAGAGCACTTCCTCCTTGCCCTCCCAGGACGGGGAGTGACTTGCTCTTACTGCCCTGTGCTCGGTCTAATTCCGTCCCGCGCAGGTTTGGTCTCTTGGAGGCTGAAATCCTTCTGTCCTGAGCTCCAGCTAGCAGGAGCAGCCACTGCCCGGTGCGTCGCAGTTGAGGAAGAAGCAGCTCCTTGGGCTAGTCTGAAAAGCACAAGGCCTCGCCCGGTCAGACTACAGAGCTGGGGTGGTGCTGGTCTCATGTCGCCATTGACGGCACCTCAATGCCCTGGAAAGGGAGGATGCTGCAGACACGTGACAGGGACCTGGTTCAATTCTCAGCTCTGCTGTGATCTGTCTGAGAGACCTGGGCAAGCCACGATCCCGCTGCCTCCAATCTGTCCCGAGGATAGTGAGGCTAAGAACCCAGCTCCCCTATGGAGCTGAGGGGATCGAGGCTAGGCTACTGCAATGCAGCCAGCAGGCAGAGTTGTGCCTAGAGGGTGGCTGTTGCAGAAAGCCAGCCATGTGAATGCGGAGCTAGCACGCACACCGCTCTGCTCCCTGAGCTCCAGCAGGAGCTGCCAAATGCACTGAGTGATGCTGGAGAGAGTGCCAGGCTGGCAGCCCCAGGACCTGGAGGTGCCCACGGGCAGTAGCTGGGAGGGCTTCTGCCTCTCAGCCGTTGCCAAGACGCCTTGCTCCTGAGCTAAGAAGACTGGCTGTAGGGATACCACGGGAGCGCGCTTCTCCCTCCGCTGCCTGGTTGGTGTCCCTGGGCCCTGCCCTGATGGCTGCTCCAGGAAGAAGCGGGTCACTAGAAAAGGTGCAGTTGTGTTGTGATGAGTAATCTGCAGAATAAAAACATGATTTGAGCAAATAGTCGGCAAGTGTCCGGGCTGTGTCCTGGGCTGGGGCGGACTTGCTGTGCTGTGGGCAGGTGTTCCGAGCTCCTGGTTGTATCTGAGCCCTGGCGTGATACTAAAATCCTGCTCATGGGAAGGGACTCGCGTCGGACTGTCCTCTTGTCCTTGCTGGTGGACGTTGGTCCAGTTCGTTTAGAAGCTCCATAATTCAGCAGACTTTGCGTAGGTGCAGTCAGGCTGGCATAGCAGGGGCTCCAAGGAAGGGTGGAGGCCTACACAGCTGCCGCCTACCATGGGCCTTGCTTTGACGGGTACTGTTAGCCCCTCACGGGCCCAGGGATTCGTCTTTCTGCTGTGTGTGCAAGGTGGGGGGCTGGCTGTACCTCCTGAAGGGGCTGAGGGCGGTGCGTGTGAGGCGGTGCAGACTCCAGCTCTAAGGGAAGCCAGGAACGTCCAGCAGTTGCACGCCTGCTTGGTAGCTGTGCTCATTATTCAGTTCGCTAAGCAGCTTCCTCTCACCCCTTCTGTCCTGCGTGGCTCCGGGAGAAGAGAGTGGAGCATTGTGTTTCAGGTGAATGAGATCTGGGCGAGGCTGAGGTGCCATGCTCTGTGCATGGCCACAGTGTGCCTGCCACAGCTGGTGGGACCTCATCCATCTGCCAGGAGTGGGGAAGGGAAGCAAAGTTGCAGGCCTGATGTGGGGCAGAACTGGGCTCTGCAGCCCCCTGGAACCAGGCGCTGAGCTCTGTGAAGAGCTGCTGGGCTGCCCCTGGGGTCAGGCGGGGCCAGCCTGCCGGGTGTTCATTGGGTGTCGGGCTGGGGGGGCCAGCATGCCGGGCGTTCATTGGGCGTCGGGCTGGAGGGGGCCAGCCTGCCGGGCGTTCTCCAGGCGTCGGGTTGGGGGGGCCAGCCTGCCGGGCGTTCTCCAGGCGTCGGGCTAGGCGGGGAGCAGCATGGCTCCTGTTGAGCTCAGCAAAGCATATCCTTGGCTTGAGGTGAAGGAGGTTTTCTTTCTCCACTTGTCTGCCTGCTCAGCGGCTGTGGGGTGGGAAGAGGACCCAACCCAAGGCACTGCCTTCCCAACTCCTTCAAAGTGACTGTGCGGGGTCCTCTCAGGCACTCCTGCAGTTGCTGTCAGCCGGGCACGTGAGGGCCATTCCAGCACCCTCATGAGCTGATGCATGCAGTCATTGGTTTGTGCCATATTCCCAGCCAGCCTCTGCCACGGCCTTCCCCAGGCACGGGGCTTTGCTGTCTGAATTAGTTATGATTCCAAGCAGCTTAACGGCTGAAGCAGCGATCTCCCCTTTCCCCATCTCCCACGCCCCTGAGGGCCCATCTTAGTTCAAAGCCGCTGAGACCCTGTCTGGCTGATGTGCCCCGTGTTGGTGCAGCGTAGCCTGCTCACAATGGCTCTGCTTGGGCAGTGGAGTGGGAGTGGCCCTGCCTCTGCTTGTATGGGAATGAAGAGGCCTGGCTTGTGGGAGCTGAGGGTCCAGCCTGGCTCAGTGTTGTGGTGTATGTGGTACCCTCCCAGAGGCAGCCAGTGCCACTGCAGCTCCCGGCTTGGCCAGAAGCAAAGGAATTCACCCTTTCCTCCTCACGCCGTGCGCAGGGAGACTGATCCCCCGGGCTGGGCAGGGCGAGGTGCCTGGAGTGAGACGCTATCCCTGGGGTGAAGTTGGTGGTGACTGTGGCTTGTCCATCTCCCCAGTGGAGAACATGCAGCTGATCCTGAACCTGCAGACGGAGAACAAAGGCAGCGTTGTCTCCGGCGGAGAGCTGACGATTTTCCTGGATGGGCCGACTGTTGATCTGGGAAGCCTGCCTAATGGCAGTGCCGTGATGGAGGGTGAGTGCTGCCCATCTCCACACATACGCTGCTGCTCTGAGCACAGGGCGGGGAGCATCCGGGGGAGAGGAGAGGGCCTGAGATCACCGCTGTGAGGACCTGTGAGCAAACATCTGAGTGTCAGGAGCCACCTCCCTTCCAGGAGAGGCTCCTGTCTCAACCTGTTAGACACTGTCTTGTCTGCTCAGCCTTGTGCTGACCGATTATGCCAGGGCTCCAGGGAGTGCGCCGGGGAGCTGTGATAGCTGCAGGAAAAGATCTCTTCCGCCCCACGGAAGTGAAGGGTACAACTGTTCTCTGGGTCCTCTGCATCCCCTCCCATTTCTCTGGGGCCCTGGCAGGCTCTGAATGTTTCGCTCTCCAGGCATGGCCAGTCGGGGTTAGGGGGCTCCCCGTGGCAGGAGGGTGCAGAGCGAGATGCCACTGGCAGATCGACTCTTCCAAGGGAGGTCAGCTATGAGCAGGCGTGTTTGATGTTAGGGCATCTCGTTCTCTGTCACATTCAGCCTCCTCCCTCCCTGGGGCAGGGAAGTTGGGACCTGTGACGTCTGAGGGTGTGAACTGAGCTGGGCTTCCTTGCGCTATAGGATTTTCCATGGGCTGATGCATTTACCTCCACTCGTGTTGGGTTCAGAGCCATGGCAAGACACAGGTGGAATGAGAGAAAACGATCATACGTTGTGGCCCTGGGGCAATGGGGGACTGTAGGCGAAGAATGAGGAACGTGGGCAGAGCTGTGTGTGGGGAGCCCAGGGCTAGCCGGTGTGCTACAAATCACTGGCAGAGCTCACACTGGGGAGCCAGTCCTGGGGCAAAGGGGCATTGGCAGAGCTGCAGTGTGGAAAGTTGCCTGACTTGCAGGCATTCTCCATTGCTGCCAGCCCCCATCCCTTGGACCATCCCACTTTCCAAATCCCCTCTAAGGCCCTGTGCAGAGGCCCATGAGGCTCACAGGAACACTTGCAAGTAGGCTCTTTCCCCGAGCTCTGGGCCTATAGTAGATGTACTTGCAGCGGGAGGGGCAGAATCCCCGGCTCCCAACATGCTGGGCTGTTCGCTTCCCATATCCCCTCTTTGGGAGGAAGCCAGCACTGGAAACGCTAGCAGCCCATGTGTCTTTCTCATTCGTTTCTCCTTTTCCTGCTTGCTTAATTGTCCAGGGTCTCAGCTGCCTGGGAGGGGTCCCAGCAGTACAGCTCCAGCTACGGAGAGCAGACACCAGACCCCCAGCACTAACTGCTTCGGAGGCAGGTCCAGGTAAGGGTCCTTTGCTGACAACACCTGTTGGTCCATGGAAGGGAGCAGGAGAGGCTGGTTCTCTGAGCCAAGGGGGAGGCTGAGAAGTGGGGCGCAGCAGCAGCTCACAAAGGAGACCATTGGGTGCGCTCACAAAACAGGATGCAGGAAGTGTGGAGAAGGCAGGGCCAGCCAGCTGGGCTGGAGGGAGGAGAGCAGAGAGATGCCCTGGCAGGGCCAGAGGAGGTGGTCTTGGGGAGTGGAGTCTGCCTGGCTGGGCAGAAACAGGCTTATTGTAACCTGCCTCCAAGGAGGCTGCAGAGAGGAAGGAAACCTGTCGGTGATACGCTGTGCAAATTCCTCCTCATGGGTGCACGCTTGCATGCTCCCTGTCCGCCATCCAACCTGTCTGTTAGAATGGGAGTGCTCTGAGAGACGTGTGTGTATGTATGTACACATACCACCCAGCACAATGGGGTCCCAATCCCCCGTGGAGCTTTGGCCGCTCCCATCGGAATGGCAGAAAGTTTCAGCTGCGGGTGGCACTGGCTGGTTTGCTCTTGCCTGGCATAGGAAGAGGGCTGCATCTGTGACCACCTGTGCTGACAATGTCCCACTGTCCTGCCCGTGGGGGGGCAGCGAGAGCCTGGCCCCGGCTCACGGCTTCCAGGCTAAATCTTTAGTTGTTGCCACCCAAGAGGTTGTATTTTCTTGCACTCTGGTGGCAAGGCAAGGCCGTGCCAGATGGCCAGGGGTGCTGAGGTGAAGCAGCTGTGCTCTTCTCTCCCTCACGCTGGGCCCCAAGTGGGCCTGGGGCAGGTCGATGTTCTGGCACATGCGTGGCTGTGGCAGAGGAGCATGCGGAGCAGCGAGGGAACTTTCTGGTGTCCTGCAGGGGCCTGCTCCTTTGGGCCCCGCTAGCAGATCTGGCCAGATCCCGCTAGGCTGCTGCCGGGTCTCTGTCGGAGGCTGTGTGCAACATCTGGTTCCACACAGGAGGGTGGAAGCCTCTTCTGGACTCTAGAGGTCCAGAGTGGGAGCACCAGCCCTGAGCTCTGGTGAGAAGAACCCTGGCAGCATCTTTTTGGGAGGAGGCACCTGGCCCTTGTGCACTGTCTGTTTCTCCGGCTCCCCACACTCATTTCCTTGCCTGCTGGCCAATGGACACCACTGAAAGGAGCTGGCCAAGGGCCAGCTTGATGTTCTGTGGGCCCATTGCTTTGCCGCTAACGACTGGTCCCTTTATACCCCCAGACGATCCACCAAGCCAGTCTGATTCTGTGCAGACCACACTGAGCTCCTGGCCAGCCCCCCCACCTCACAGCCCCACTCTGAGCAGCGTCTCCTCTTGGAGTTCCTGGGTCAGAGAGGCCCCTTCATCCCCAGCTGCTGTTCAAGCAGGCCACACGCCCCGCTGCAGTGTCACGCCCTGGAAACAGCAGCACAGCCCGAGCCCTCCCCTCTTCAGTGGGACTTGGTGGCCGGGAAGGTTTTCTTGTCTGAAGCAACAGTAACACCTGTGGCCCAGGAGCATGCTCGGCTCAGCCGCACCTCAGCCTTTAACCAGCCACCAACGTCCGGGATTGCTCCCAGGGGCGCAGGGTGAATCAGGGAGGTGCTGTACCTGGAGTGGCTGGAGTGGACGGTTAAGTCTGCCCAGGGACCACGCCCTGTCTCCTAGCTGTTGTAGTGCAGCAAGTGGCTGTTGAATCCCGGCCACGCTGGAGGTTTACGTTTGTTCTCCATAGCCCTCAGGAGGCTATTCTGGACAGCTGGGGAGAGCCAGGGGCTGGTGCCTGGACCGCTGACTCTGGGTAGCTCGCCTGTGCTCGGGTCAGCCTCTCTCAAAGGCTGCAAGCGGGAGATGAGTGTGTGGAGCTCCAGGCCAGCAGGTTTGAAATATGCTGCCTTTTGTGAAGCTGTTTGTACCCCAGAGCATGGCTCAGGTCCCAGGGTGGCCAGGATCCTGACATCTCGGCAGCAGGCGACTTATCACCCACAACTGGCAAAGTGCCAGCAGGGACACGAGGCAAATGGCCTTGGTGCCCAGGTGGGCGCTGACAGACTTCCAGCACCATGGGCTGGGCATGGCAGGCCATTTCTGCCCCTCTTGCATTGGTTGCAGGGTGTTGATTGGGGACACTGGGCGCGGTGTGAAGAAATACTTCCTTGTGTCTATTTTAAAGCTGCTGCCCATTCATTTCATTGGGTGACCCTTGGTTCTTGTGTTATGTGAATGGGTAAATAACTCTTCCCTAGTCGCCTTCTGCATGTCATTCATGATTTTATACACCTCTGTCATATCCCCCTTAGTCATGTATTTCTAAGATGACCAATCTTAGGCTTTTTAATCTCTCCTTACGTGGAGACTGTTCCATGCCCTTCATTGCTTTTGCTGCCCTTCTCTGTGCCTTTTCCAATTCCCGTATATATCTTTGGAGATGAAGTGGCCAGAAGTGCACAGAGCATTCAAGCTGGGGGCGTGCCGGGGATTTCTATATTGCCATGATGATATTCTGCATTCCCTGTCCTAGTGGTTTTTCACATTGCTAGCTCTTGACAGCCGCTGCACATCGTGCAGGTGTGTTCAGAGAACTAGCCACGATGACACCGAGAGCTTGTTCTGCCCTCACAATGTGGGCAGTGAGGTTCCTAGTGAGGATTCAGAAGCATTCTCCTGCTCCGCTCTGGGCAGTGCAGCAATGGTTGTGGGGCATCCTGGCCTGCTGCTCTCTGCGCTCATTGTAGAGTGTTTCTTTCCCCTGGAAAGAGAGCTAGGCTTTGGTGTGGCTTGTGACAGCCGGAACAGTTTCCATTAGCTGGTCTGCGGCAGCTGGAGTGATGAGCATGTGGGGGGAGCCTAGCATTTCGCTTTGAATCCAGCAATATGTGTAACCAGATAAATCATCCGCAGGCCCAGGCTGCAGGGGCTCCCTCTAAACAGCTCCTGGAGCTTGGATAGCCACAGCTCTTGGCCTTGATTAAAGCTCCAGCAGGATCCTGGGCCAGGGTGGGAAGCAGACTGCTGGGTCTGGGTGCGGCCAGCGAGGGAACACGTCAGTACATGCAGGAGAGGCAAAACGAAGGAGGCTGAAGGGAAAGCAACAGGACACTTCCCAAGGAAATGAAAGGCTCAGGCATTGGGCCATGCTTTCCCTGGCTTGGGGCCACGTCCTCTCCTTCTGTACTGGATGAAGTGGCAAGAGGCTGCTCGTTTTGGAGCTGTGGTTCTTGGGAGACGTGTCACGCTGTCAGCATGAGCTGCATTTAACACCTATGTATGTTTGTAGATGCTGGCTGGTGTCCAGCAGCTCGTGTGGATGTCCTGCTTACAGGCCCATCTCTTAAAAAAGGAGATGCCCCGCAGTTCTGACCCAGGCAGCTGAGACGTTAGCGTGGCGCTGTCTGTCCCCCACACCCTCTGTCCGCAGGGCCCTGCAGATCCCACGCTGGTCGCAAGCCTTCTGAAAGGAATTATGGCAGTCCTGGGTTCTCTGCCCCTTCCGGGCAGGCTCTTCTCTACCTTCTCCACGGCCAAATGTGCACGTTCACAGCTCTGCCATTGGCCCCTCCATGCGGTACCCTGCAGGGCCTCCTTTCCATGGTGGAGGGTATTCCTGTGTACGGGAGAGCAGTTTGGGAGTCTTCAGTGGGAAAGATGCTGGTTATTTCCATGGGCTGGAGACCTCCCTTGAAGACTGGAGGGGAATAAAGGGGTTAGTCTTTGCTCCTCAACAATTTCTGCCCTGTCTTCTCAAGGAAAACTGCTTGGTGTGGGCTTCCTTTTCTTCCCCAGCACAAATGGTGTTCTGGGATTTGCTGGTAAGCTTGGGGGTAGGGTGTGAAATTCCACAGTTAACTGTGAAGCAAAAATAAAGAGCTAGTCATTTGCGCTGGTGAAAAGCTGGTGTCCTGGCTGTGGGGGAGCTGCTGCAAACCTTGTGCTCTGTGAGAAAGGGTCAGAGGGGCCTCTGTTGCTGGCGGGGCTGGAGAGCCAGTCGCTGTTACTGCTCGGTGTATAGCAGGCACCGCAGACTGCAGATTGCCAGACAGCATGTGACCTCATGGGCATGTGATTTGTGCCACGAGTTCTGGTGCTCCCAAGGGCTTCTCCAAACGAGGCACGGGTTTTGCTCTACCTGCTTTACAAGGGCTGATGTCTTGCCCTCTGATTAGTGCAGGTTCGTTGCCCAGGTGATCTCAGAGTCAAAGCCACTGGGTCACTCACCCTAAAGTTTATCTTTGCCGAGCCTCCCTTGCACCGAGTTCCATAGCACTACACCAGGTGCTAGCACCTTCCCCAACACAGGGCTTTGCGATGTGATGGGGTAGCAGAAAAGCCCAACGGAGCATTGTGCTCAAGGCCTGTGGTCCCGGAGCAGGGAGCTGGTAGGTGGAAGTGTGGCATTTGGGGCTGAGCATCGATGGCTAGAGGGAGCTCAGAGAAGAGCACTGAGAATGGTGCGAGGCTGGGGAGAGAGGAGTAAAAGGCGTACATGGCTCTGCAGTGGGGAGGCTAGTCTGAGGGGGTTTAAATAGGAGACGCTGGGTGGAGAGGAGGTGAATATCAGTGCATGAGCTCTCCAAGGCTGAGGAGTAGTCACCGGAGGATGGGCTGGGAGCTTAGGACACACCAACAAATCTGCTTTGGCAGGGAAAGGACCAGCCTCATGGGAACCCTAGAACCTCCTCCAAATCCGGTCACTGGCCAACCGCGGGTGGCTTCTGTGCTGGGAACACTCCAGAGGTGTGGCATTACCTCTACACTGCTGGGCCAGCCTGCTAATCTGGCTGGCCGTTGGCATGGAAGAGCTGCTCTCCTGTGGCCCTCGCTAGGCTGGGTGTAAATCTGCAAGTGGCGAAACCTTCGGAGATCAGGAAATTTTGCCTTCGTTTGTTCCAGGTGGAGACAATAGCCGAGACATGGGCAAACCAGGGAGCCCTGGGGTCTAGAGAGCAGAGGAGGAGCTTTGTTGGCATGGCTGCTCGGGAGGATAGCGGCAAGGCTAATCGCAGCCTTGTCTATCCAGCCAATTGGCTGCCCACTGTTAGCCCTGGTGGGAGCCCTCAAGTAAGTCGCAGCCCAGCTCCCGCAGCCATTCTCAGCACCAGCTGATCAAAGGAGCCCTGAGCAGAGAGAAGGGAGGTGGTGCTGCCGCCCAGAGCTCCCCAGAGCGCTAATCTCAGGGCGGAGGAGCCTCTGCTGTCTGGTGGGGAGAGACAGTTGTGTGTTTTCAGCACTTAATGTTTCTGGACCCCTCTGCTCCGTCCATGCACGCTCTGCCTGATGCACCCTTGGCGTGAGGGTCTGTGCGAGGGAGGAGGGAGAGCCTGTGCAGCCTTTTTTCCGGTCTTCTCAGGATGAGGGGAGGGGGTTTCCCGCCCTCTCATGTTGTGATGCTGCTAAGGGCAGTGTGCTTCTCCCTGCCCTGCAAACAGACCCTGCCTCTGCCGCCTCCTTCCCCCACTTTCACAGAGCCCAGAGGAATTTCTCAGCTGGCATTTCAGGTGTTGGCTTACAGCTCGGGGGGCTGAGCTTCCTAGGCCCCGCAGCATGTTCTCCAGAGGTGCCCAGGCACCTTGTCCCCTGCAGCTGTCCTGGCCTAGTGTGCCTCCTGCCTGGCTGGAGCCAGTTTCTCTGGAGCACACTCTGCCCTTCTGTCTCCCACTCAGCTGCACTCTCTTACCAGAGTGTTTCCTGTGTCGTGCACAGTCCCTGCAGTCTCTGTGCTGTGGCCCTGGGGCTGTGACCTACTTCTGGCCTCTGTGTTGGGAGAGGATTAGATGACACTGTGCTTGGAGGAAATGGAATGGGTTTTATAGAGGGGCCCAGGACTGACTCCTTCATTCTCTGGGCCTGCCCCAGCTCTTACAGTCGCCAAAGGCTGGGGCTCTGCCTCTGAGCTGGGTTATGTCAGTCTTGGTCATCGCAAAGCTCCCTTTTGGCTGGCCCTGCACCCCTCCTCTCTCCTGAGCGCCAGTCCGGGAGCGGCAGGATGGGGCAGAGCAGGACATGTGGAAGTGACTGGGGTTTGCACAGAAGGGGGCGAGAGCCTGCCCCAGCTGCCCATGCGATGGGGTGGCTGAGAGCGTTCCTGGCTCCGCCCAGCTTTGGCCTCTCCCTGTGGGTGCTGGCCAGGCTCCAAGAGTCAGTTCCCATCGAGCTCAGCCTGGCTTTTTCCTTGCCCCTATTTTAAGCATTGGTTCCAGCTGCGTCTCCACCACGTGGCCACTCTCCGTTTGTTTCCATGCCCATGTGGGGCACTCATAGGAGGGCTGCGCTGGCAGGCTGGCTAATTCAGGCCTGGTAACCCTGTGTGGCCAGCTTGGCAGCTGGGAAACATCCTGTTTTGGTGTCTAAATTCTCCGGGGGCTGCTTCTAGCGTGTCTGTATTGAAAAAGGCCCAGCCTATGCCGGAGGCTGCTAGCTCCTATGGGCTCCAGCCTGCACTGAGAGCACCACCTCCTCCCTTCCCCCACGGGGGCCGGCTGGGGGC
The DNA here is from genome assembly GCA_007922155.1 of Mesoclemmys tuberculata. NCBI lineage: Eukaryota > Metazoa > Chordata > Testudines > Chelidae > Mesoclemmys > Mesoclemmys tuberculata. The sequence continues at coordinate 4,508,909 of ML675639.1, forward strand.
TCACCACAGGCTTTGCCCTTCGCTTTGAGGAGAACGTGTCCCTTGTCCTCGCTGCTACCTGGCTTGAGAAGAGAAGCTCCTTTGCGAGGGCCTGAGGGGAGGGGCATTGGCTCACCCTGAAGAGAGCAGGGAGGCTGCTTCTCTTGAGACCAGAGATCTGCCCGGAGTGGGCTGAGTGCAGTGAGTTTGGTCCCTCGTCCTGTGCCACTGGCCCTCGCTTCAGCAGAGCCCCTGGCCCTGAGCGGGATGCTCAGGCCTTGGTTAAACTTGAGTGTGGATGTGAGTGGTTTAACAGGTGCCCCTTGTCTACATGGGGCTGTTAATGTGGGAGCTCTCCCCTTCCAAATCCTGGTCCAGATCAGGTCTCAGTTGCCTGTGCCGGGTGAGCTGTCCCGCCAGGCCATTGGTGGCAGATTTCTGGGTGTGAGGTATCAGAGCATGTCCCTCACCCAGCTCCCCATCGCGAAGGCCAGGGCAAGCAGTGGACGGATTCCTGCCTCTCCCATCAGCAGGGAAGGGGAGTTCCCCCCTGGTTCCTGCCATGCTGGTGAGAGGCCCCTTGTGGCAGGAGCAAACCCCACCCCAGCCTGGTTCCAGGGGGAGCCTCTGGGGGGGGCTTGTAATGAGAACCGTGGCCAGAGCCATGGCTGTTTATCCAGGGCTGTCCTTGGGAGGGATCGTGACTGATGAGAAATGGTACCAGCTGCTCCTGCTTGTGGTTCCAACCCACCAGCTGCTAGTGGAGCGGGGTGCTCCGGTCAGCTCAGCGGCTGATTTCTCTTGAGCCATCAGCTTCTGCTCTTCTAGTCTGAGCATCGTGCTCAGCTGCTCCCCACGAGGAGCCAGGCCTGGGCGCCTGGCTGTATTTGTGGGCTGGTCTTGTCAGCGCTCGTGTGAGGTTCAACTGATGTTGTGGCGGCCAACTTGTCTTTTCCTGCCTGATGCCAGCTCCCTGCTGAGGCCTGAGCCTTGGTGACAGTTTGATGTTTTGCCCTTTTAAGGTGATAGCTTGTCTGGAATAAACTAGCCTCTCCTCTCTGCTGAAGAGAGCTGTGCACGACCCTGTGCTCTGCCCCATCCCTGTGCTCGGAGGTCGGAGGTCGGGACAGGGAGCTGTTCTCTGCCTGAGGGGCTCCCCCTGCCCTGCTTTACAGAGCTCATGTAAAAAAACCCACTTCTAAATACAAGGTCACTGTATTGCTTTGCTCCCCCCAGCCTTAAACAAATGTGTATTTTGCGGCCACAGGAACCTTCCAGGCTGCTCCTTGCCACAGAAAGAGGGCTCTGTTTCTTGGTGACTGCGATCCGCCTCTTCTCGCCCTCCCCCCACCCCCCAGGCTCTGAAATCTGTCCCTCCCTGCTCACTGTGGCTGTCAGCAGTAATTGCCAGGTTCTTTGCCAGATTCCTTTCCTGAGGGTCTCAGCGCTCTGCTGGAGCACAGGGCGGTGAAAGCCCCAGGCATGCTACAACTGGGGACACAGTTTGCCACCAGTTGCCAGCACACTTGGCTCTAAGCTTGGATTGTGTCTGTGCAGAGCAGGGTCAAAGCTTGCTGAGGAAGCGTGGCAGCTGCCAGTGTTTTGCTCCTGCTGGAGGCCTCAGCTGGCACATGGTTCTCTCCCGCTGTAGCCAGTTCAGTACAGACTGGATCCCCTAACCATGTTCGTGTAACCACTTGGGCCAGTTCCCGTGCCGCAGTCAGAGATCCCAGGTGCATTGCTCTGCATCCTGCTGCTGCTCCGGTGCCTTGATTAGCTTTCAATATTTCTGTTACGGTAGCTCCCAAAGGCCCAGTGGGATCAGGGCCCTTGGTGCTGGGCCTTTTGTGCTGCATCACGTGCCCTGGGCACAGTCCTGCTGATGGACAGCTGCCCAGAATGCAGCGACACTGACGTGGTTAGGCAACACAGTGGATGTGATGGCAGGACAGAACCGTGAACCAGGAGGTGTGCGTGCGTGCCTCTACCCTGTGACAAGATCGCTGCTGCAAGTTGTAGCGTAGACAGGACTTGCCTGAGGTCACAGCGCAAGCCAAGAGTGGAGCCAATCCTATAACCTGCGAGTCCTGACTCCAGTCCCCTGTCACCCAGGATCCTGGGCAGACGTTTGAGAGAGGTCTGTGGCATTGCAGCAGATCCTTTTTTGAATCCATGCCTCTCCCTGTTGGCTGACCAGCAGGGGGATTGTTGCACAGAGAGTGGCTTCCTCCTTAGCTCTGGGTGCCCAGTCCATGCCACCTCCTGACCTGCAGCCCTTGTTCCACTGTACTGCTGTCAGTCCAGGCTGTCTGCCCACTTTTGGAAAGAGTGTGCCTAGATTCAAGGGCAGCCTACAGGCCTCTTCTCCAGCCTTTTCTCCTGATCTCCCGCTCTGTACACATCATTGAAATGATGGTGCCAGTGCATTTTAAGGCACAGGGAAGGAGCATTGCCTCAAGGCAGAGATTGATTGTCTAGGTGTGTCACAGCCCTCCTCAGAGGAGGTCTTGGGAGGAGCAGGCTGTACGTAAGTGTTCCCAAGGCTCCGATTCCTGCAAAGCAGAGTATCCCAGCCCTCTTAGTGTGCATGGCCTCTTCGCTTTTGCCTGAGATTTTAATCCTTGACTTGTGCATGATAAAGAAGACGAGCTGTTGTTTAGGGTCTGTGCTGAGCGTGGTGTGAAGGGTTCTGTGCCTGGGAGTTGACCAGCCATGTGTAAGAACTCAGGAGCCTTCCTCACCATTGTCTCCAGTTGCTGTTAATGCTGATGCCACCTTGGGTTGTATGGAGGTTGAGGGAAATCGGCTGGAAATCGCCTCTGGGTAGGCATGGATCATCCTGAAAATTAACAGCTGCCCCCAAAGCTGCCAAGTTTGATGGGTTTTATGCAAGTTATGTAATGAAGCAAATTATTTGATATATGCAAATTACATTTACCCCTAAACTTTATCTTAAATGTGTGGTTTTACTGTGAGTGAAAATTGTCAGATGGCAACCCTAAAGCCCTGTGTGTATTTGCAAAGTGGCAGCAGGAAAACTTCGCGCACACACTGCCCTGTAACATGGCCTGCCCCCATCTGGTGGGATGGCCGCTAGCAATAATGGCTGTTCAGTCTGTGGAACTGAGACCCACCAAACTCATCGTTAGAAAGGAACCGCTTTTAGTCTCGACCAAGCAGAACTGAGATCAGGCAAATCCAGAGTCTGACTGTCTGCAGGAAACACTGCAAAACCTTCCTCTGAAAACCCCTTTCCACCATAAAAATGGCCCTTGCAGTGCTGCCCCCTTCATCCTAACAGCCACAGAGGAAGGGGATGAAATCTAAAAAACCAAAATCCCTGCCCCAAGCAGAATTTTTTCTCCAGAAATGGAGATGTGCCCAAGACCTCCTGGAGTCCACTGGAGAGTTCACTCTTGCAATCAAGGCACTCAGATACCAGAGTGGTTGGCAGTAGTGTAAAATAGACAAGAGCTGGGCTGGGTTCAGGATGAAGACTGATTGATGAAGGCTTTGTAAGCCATCCACAATGGCCTGAGGCATCTAGTCCCAGCAAATGTGAACATCGGAAGGGGTCTGATATAAATATGTTCCATTAAAAACCAGTGTAGTTAGAAGAATGTTAAGGTTGCAAAGTTAAGCACTCAGTAGTTAGGAAAGCCAGAATGAAGGTTCCCTGTGCTACCGTACCTCTGCCTCCCCTGTGTCTGAGCTAGGATAGTCTTGAACTACACTCTCACATGTTGGAGTCATAGAAATGGGGGGACTGGAAGGGACCTCGATAAGTCATCCAGTCCTGGTTTCTCAACCTTTTTTGACACCAGGGACGAGCTTGCTGCCTTCTTAAATGGTGTCAGGGTGATCTTGGGGACTGGCACCCGTCCATAGACCAGTCATTGAGAAATATTAATCTAGTCCAGCCCCCTGCGCTGAGGCAGGACTAAGTGTTATCTAGGCCTTCCCTGTCGGGTGTTTGTCTAACCTGCTCTGAACAACTCCAATGATGGAGATTCCACAACCTCCCTCGGTAATTTGTGCCAGTGCTTAACCACCCTGACAGGCTTCACTGATGTCCAGCCTAAACCTCTCTGGCTGCAATTTAAGCCCATTGCTTCTTGCCCCACCCTCAGCAGTTAAGGAGAACAGTTTGTCACCCTCCTCTTTCTAACAATCTTTGACTACTTGAAGACTGTTCACGTGTCCCTCCTCAGCCTCCGCTCTCCAGACTAAACAAATCCAGTTTGTCCATCTTTCCTTGCAGCTCATCGTTTTTCCCTGCGTCACAGGCCCGCCCAATCCAAAGCACAGACCTCTCCCACCTGAGAGAGAGCAATTGTGGGGCTGGGGGGGGCGTACAGTGGGAGTAGCAGCAACCTCTCCCCTCCCTGTTCAGATCCTGCACTGTTCCCTTCCCCATTCAGTGACCCCAGGCTCTGGCTCCCTCGTCCCTCCTTGCTGCTGCTGCTGCCTGGCTGAGTGCTTGAAGCCAGGCATCTCCGCACTTTTAGCAGCTGCTGCAGGAGGAAGGTTATCTCCTGCCCACAGCTCAGCCAGCCACGTGACCTGCAGGCTGAGTCACAGGCAGGTGTCGCAGGGCGAATGTGTGTGTGTCACATGAGATGTGACATTGGCCAGCCTTGCTCTAAAACACAGGCATACCCCAGAGCAGCCCTGCTGCGGGGCTGGACTGCCAATCAGCGTGCCAGGGACTCCTGTCTGTGACCAGCGTGTCTGACACTACCGTCCCAGGGCCCTGGCGTCCGGCCAGCCGGTCGCCTCCTGCATGGGGAGTGGTTGTCACTGTGAATCCAGTGCTGCAATGTTCCTTTGCCCTTACCTGCTTACCCTATGGCTGGTGCTGGTGCTGGAGTTCTCCTAAATTGGCTCCACTCAGCCCTAGGGCTAGATCTGCCATGTTTTCTTAGGCTGCAAATGCTGGAGGTGGAGTCCTCTGAGAATGGGAGCCTGCTGAGTGAGTGAAGTCCTCTGACCGTGCCCATGTGCTGGAGAGAGGAGCTGTGGGGATGGGAGAGTCTCAGGCATAGCCAAGGGATTGTGCCCACGGGACAGGTGGCATGAAGTGATCCTGGGGAGTCACTTCATCGGCATGAGAGAGATGCGTGGCTGGGGAGGGGGAGTTTGACTCTAAAACGTGACAGTGGCCAATAGGAAGAGTCTTGTGTCTAGATCTGGCTTGGAGACCAGGACCAGACCTGATCCGAATTCAGACTCCCCAGTACCCAAATATCCAAGTGTCTCTCAGGAGAGGCTTGGACTCCACTAACACATTCATTAGTGCAAGGTGAGCTGTGAAACTGAGACTTCAGCACCAAAGCCCACAGGCTGTTTCTTCTGGACTCCCCGTTGCCGGGACTTGGGCGCTAGTGGCCGAAACATGTCTGGAACCCATGTTCCAGCCTGTCTCTGAGTGGGTGTTTTGGGGAGAGGATGTTTGAAGTGGATCTAACTAGCAAGGCTGTCTGGGAGCACAGTGGAATGGGACTGTTTGCATGGCCCAGTGACTACTGGTAAGGCTGGCAGAGTGCACCTGGAGGGAGGGAAGCCTGTGTCCTTCAGCACAGACCTGGACAAAAGAAATGGAGGCATTTCCTTTCTGAGGTCCCGCTCGTCTCTCACCTGTTCTGTGTCATTATCCTGCAGGGGACAGAGACATTCAGCTGGAACAGCCAGACAGACCACAGGGAATGGAGAACAAAGTCCCAGCACCAGGATTCGCCAGCGACCACAAGTCAAGAGTCAGAGCACAGCAAATGGCACAGGTGAAGCCTGCCACTGGGTCGGGTGACGCTTGGCTTTTCTGACGGTGTCTGTGTGGCAGGGCAGCTCTCAGGCCCCAGCTAGCGAGGGAAGATGAAACCTTCTGTTCGGAGCTTGCCAGAGTTCTCTCCCGCTAACACACAGGGTGGCCCAGGGCTGCCCTTGAATTTCATGGAGAACATTGAAGTGTGGGTCCACGGAGACTACTGGTCCCAGCATGCAGTGTGCTATCGTGCTCCAGACAGATAGCCACAGTGTGCACTGGGACATGTACTCTCCGCGTGCTGCCATAGTTAAGGAGAGAGAAGTTCCATTCTGGGCCAGCTGGGAGCATTCTTTGGGTTGCTTGTGAGTTGCCGTTGTGGCCCTGCGCCTGGATAACTGGAGCAACTCCATCATAGATACACAGATTCCAAGGCCAGGAGGGACCATTGGGATCATCTAGTCTGACCCCTGTGGAACAGAGGGCAAAGATCTGCCCCACAATAACTTCTAGGCCACATCTTTTAGAAAAACAGCCCATCTTGATTTGAAAATTGTCAGTGGTGGAGGATTCACCATGACCTCTGGTAAATTGTCCCAAGGGGTAATTGCTCACACTGTTAACAATTTACACCTTATTTCCTGTCAGAATTTGGCTAGCTTCAACTTCCAGCCATTGGGGCGTATGATATTTTTCACTGCTAGAGTGAAGAGCCCACTCTTCAATATTTTTTCTCCATGTAGATACTTGTGGACTGGAATCAAGACACCCCTTAACTTTCTCTTTGTTAAGCTCTTTGAGTCCGTTACGACAAGGGACATTTTCTAATCCTTTAATCATTCTTGTGGCTCTTCTCTGAACCCTCTCCAATTTATCAACATCCTTGAATTGTGGGCACCAGAACTGGACACAGGATTCCAGCAGCAGCTGCACCAGAGTCAAATGCAGAGGGAAAATAGCCCCTCTACTTCTACTTGAGATTCCCCTGGTTAAGCATCCAAGGATTGTATTAGTTCTTTGGGCCACAGTGTTGCACTGATTAGCCACTCTGACTCCCAGATCTTTTTCAGAGTTACTGTTTCTCAGGATAAGAATCACTCATCCTGTAAATATGACCTATGTTTTTTGTTCCTAGAAAAAAAGGGCTACATTTACATTTAGCCATATTAAAATGTGTATTTTTGCTTGTGCCCAGTTCACCATCCAATTCAGATCACTGTCCATGACCTGTCCTCTTCATTATTTACCACTGCTCCGGTTTTTGCATCATCAGCAAACTTTTTATCATGGATGGTCTTATGTTTTTTTCCAGGTCGTTGATAGAAATATTAAATAGTGTAAGGCCAAGAACAGATCTCTGTGGGACCCTACTAGAAACACACCCATTCGATGTTGATTCTCCATTTACAGTTCTATTTTGGACCTATCAGTTAGGCAGTTTTTAATCCACTTAACATGTCATCTTAATTTTATATCCTAGTTTTTTAATGAAAATGTTGTGCAACACCACGTTAAACACCTTACAGAAATCTACATATGTTACATCAAGACTGCTATTTTTATCAACCAAACTTGTAATCTCATTAAAAAAAATCAAGTTAGACGGATCTGTTTTCCCAAATTGATTTGCATGAATTGCATTCTCCTTTAGTTCATTATTAATTGAGTCCTGTATCAGCAGCTCCATTATCTTGCACAGGGTTGATGTCAAGTGGAAAGGCCATTAATTACCAGTCTCATCCCACCTACCCTTTTCAAAAGTTGGCACAAAAACTTCCCCAGTCTCCAGGATTTACTGAAAACTAGCGGTAACAGTCTGGTGAGCTCCTTGCCAGCTCTTCTAAAAACTTTGGGGTGCAAATTATCTGGACCTGCTGATTTTAAAAATGTCTCACTTTACTAGTTTTTGCTTAACACCTGCCAGAGATACTAGTGGAATGGAAAGAATTTTATCACCACCATATGATGAGACTGCATCTCTTGTTTTTCCCCCAATTATAGCACAGTAATACTGTGATACGCTAGGGTACAGATCAGACCAGTGGGGGGCTATGTTACCTCTGCCCTGCAACCTTGGGTGCCTTACAATGCCTAGCTGAAGTAATTCCCACCTGAGCTGCTTCCAGCATGCAAACCACATCCTGAATGTCTGTGTAACTGCAGGCTGCCAGCCACACTTGGGTTACACTCTGGCTGTCACCAGCCTCGGATATACTGCAGGATGACCCCAACACATCCCCAGTCTCAGGTTTCCTCCAGAAATATATATCCTGTATTGCCCAGGCCTCTCCTGGACAGTACGAATATTTTGTCTGTTTTTCCTTTAAGGGGATAATATGCCAGCATGTTATCCTAAATGGTTATTCAGACACTTCAGTTCCAACACACTGGATTAGGTAAAACAAGTTTATTAACAGCAAAGAGATTTTAAGTGAATATAAGTAATGAAGCATAAAAGTCAGAAATGGTTACTAGAAAAATGAAGATTAAATGCTTACCAGTGCCTGATTTAACAAACTATATTAGATTCAAAGCAAAGTTTCTCATCACATGCTTCAGCAGTTTATTGACCAAACTCAGGTCAGAACCCCTCCCCTGAGTCCAACACCTGCTTCTTTTGTCTCATCAGGTGCAGTGAAAGCAATGGACAGGGAGAGAGAGTTGTGCCTTGTGGTGTTTGTCCCCCTCTTGAAAAACATTTCCAGCTGGGCACTAGGGGACAAAGAGTCTATGGGGAGGATGTTTCTTGCTGGTTTTCTTTGTTTCCCTGGCTGCTTGATGACTCTGTTTACTGCTTAGATGCAAATTATGCAGAAAACACATTTCTTTGTCTAGGACAGACCTGTTAGCAACTTCTGTTTGGGCAGGGCTGTGGGGTTTGGAACATGTGGTAATATCACCATACAGGGGAGTCATAACTTCACATTACAAGTTGCCACACATGCTTTATCAGGACAATACTGACCAGCATATTAAAAAATGATACTTTACAATGCATACTTTATACAAAGATTATTACAATAGTGTGTAGGGAATACAATTCTGTCACAAATATTTATTGTCCACTCTGCCTTTTCTGCATTATTATTGATAGTTACCACTTCCATTTAGTACTGTACCAATACCATTGTCAGGATTCTTTTTGTTCCCAATATATTTTTAAAATTCCTTGTTCTTAATTCTGCTGGCCATAGATTTCTACTTGTGTTCTTCGGCTTCCCATATCAGTTTTCTACAATTCCTAACTGTTTGTTTATATTCATTACTATCAATTTCCCCTTTCTTCCCTGTGTGCATGTGTCTCTCTCTCTTTGGGCTCAGTAAGGGGCAATGAGGAGACTGTTATGGCCTGTGATATACAGGAGGTCAGGTGAGGTGATCTAATAGCCTCTTCTGGCCTCAAATGCTGTTTTTATTCACATTAATAAAAACATAGAATTTAAGGCCAGAAGGACCATTATGTCACCTCACCTGACCTCCTGTGTATCACAGGCCATAAAATTCTCCCTGCTACCCCTTACTGAGCCCAAAACCTTGTGTTTGGCTAAAGCACATTGTTCCAGAAGGGCTTTCAGTCTGGATTAGAAGACGTCATGAAAGGCCTTCCCCTGGGAGTTCGTTCCAGTGGTTAGTCACCTGCACTGTTTAAATTTTTTTTTTTTAAAGTCATGCCTTATGTCTAGTTTGGATTTGTCTGGCTTTGGCTGTCAGACGTTGGTTCTTGTTCTGCCTTTCCCTGTTAGATCAGAGAGCTCTTGAGGACATGGTATTTTCTCCTTGTACTCTAATTAGATGGCGTGCTTTATGTCCCTTAAGGTGTTTTTTCCAGGCCTCAAATTGTTTTTGTGGCTTTTTTCTGCTCCCTTTCCAGTTTTTCAACATCCTTATTAAAACACGGACAATACGCGGCATTTCAGTATCAGTTTCACCAGTGCCGTGTACAAAGGTAAAATCGCCACCCTACTGACTGCTCCCCTTTATACAGCGAAGACTCTTCTTTGCCCTTTTTGCCACAGGATCACCCAGGAAGCTCATGTTGGGTTGCTTGTCCACTATGGCCTCCTAATCCTTTTCAGAGTCACTGCTTTCCTTCTTCCTGGTTGTGTAACTGCCCAAATCTCTCTGCCCCCTGCCTTTTCAGTGAATGGGGACTCTGCTGGCGCCACCGACACTGGTGAGGAGAGGTCTGTGGTGGGAGTGACTGCACCTTCTGCAGCAGCATTGAGTGAGACCCCCAGCGCCAGCGCCGCCACCCTTCCTGCGTCATCTGTCCCTGGGGAGCCAGAGGAGCTGGCTCCTAGCTCAGGCACACAGCTGCCTCCGGCTGCAGCGCAGGCCTTGGAAGCTCTACCACCCGGGTAAGCAGCTCTGTCTCAGACCTCGGGCTCCCCTTCAGAGCACTGTGTGGCCCATTCCCAGGGCTGGGGCACCATGTGGGGCTGGGCTCTGCTGTGAGCCTGCAGGAGCTGCTGTGCTGGAACGTGGGACTCTGGTTTGCCAGGCTGGCTATGAAAACAATCCCAGACTTGCTTAAAAAAGCAGGTGGGCCCTTGGCACCTTCCCGAGCAGCACAGAGGAGCAGCCGGACTGTGCCGTTGGATGACGTCTGGCTATGGAGCCTGTGAGAGGTTGAGAAGGAGGGGGGTGGGGGTGGAGGGGCTGCCCCTTCTCTGTAGGCAAGGATGTTGCTGTGGAAGAGAGCAGGTCAAAGGACAGGTCCCAGGGGAGTGGGATGCAGTCGAAGTCGTGACTGAGTGCCGTTACCATCAGACAGCTGTTCCAGGCCTTTGTGAGGTGAGTTGCTGGTCTCAGTCTAGTTCCTGTTAGACGGGACTCACATCATGTAACCGCCAGGCCAGTGGCATTATAGCGCCTTCTTGTCAGTGTGAGCCCTTGGTCAGGGTTTGGACTGAGCACTCAGTCAGGGTAGGGTCAAGGCTGTATCTGTTCCAGACCCTTGGGGGCTGTATGCAGTGGCGAGGTACATATGAAAAATGCCTTCTTGTCAGGTCCCCAGGAGGGGAGCAGCAGTGTCTTTTGCTGTCCCTGAGCAGGATGGAGGTTGGCTCAGCATGGCACGTACATTACAAAGGGAGAACTCCCTTTAAACTGAGCATTGTCCCTTTAGACGGAGCATTGTTTTAGATAAACTCTTAGAAAAATGCCAGGGTGCTGCTCCCTTGTCAGTCTGGAACGGGGGCTCTCATGTAGCCGGGGTCTCTGCAGAGAAACCGGATGCGGGCCTGACCAGACACTGTATGCTGTCAGGTGTACAAAGGACCTGGAACCAGAGAGAACTCTTTTCCTGGATGGATCTTCAGGTCAGAGCCTTACCAGACTTACAAGTAACAGCAGGAGGTAGAAAATCTTCAGAGCAGAATTTGGTTTTCAGCTTCCTCCTGTCTTTTTAGGAGAGAAGGTTTGAGACCCTGCTCCTCCACCACATAAACCTGCATTTCCTCTGCAGGAGCCAGTGTCCTGGCAGGTACCTCAGGCCAAGCATCTTCCTGTGCCTTCTGGGGTCTCTGGGCATTGGAGACGACACCAGCTCTCAGCAGAGAAAAACAGACTGCAGGGCAGGGGACCTGGTGCTTGCAGTCCCCCCTCAGTTGTAGGACAGCTGGGAGAGGAGCTCTGGGTTACACAGAGTTACGCAGCTGCATGCGCTGTTTCACGACTAAAGATGCAAGATCACCACCTAGCCCAGTTCAGCCCATGTTGCCTGAGGGCCGCCTAAGTTAAAGCTTTCTCTGCTTCGGTTGCAAGTACTTTCTTTAAATTTGGGCCATTCAGGCAAAGCAGCAAGAGGGGGGTTTTAAAAGGGAAAAATGGCCTCCTGCATTTCCTGTGAAGTGAGCTGTTTATTTTCCTTTGGCTAAACCAGTGCCTGGAAGGTCAAGGCCTCACTCGTGTCAGTCACAGGCAATTAGGGTTAACAGCTCAGTGTGTTTTTATGGGTGGTGTGTGAGGGTTACTGTTCTCAGGGCTTGGGCACTTCCTGTTTCCAGGCAGCTGGGAGAGGCCAGTGCTCTGAAAAACGTCTTTATTCCAGCAAGAGCATGAGCATCTTGCTGCTCCAGCCAGTCAGACTGAAGATCTTTTTCCTCACACTCCTGCACTCTACAGGCTGGAGATGGGGTGTTGGTCTTGGAAAAAATTTTAAGGGAGAAAGTAGTTAAGGACATGGAGGTCAATGGTAATTGGGACAAATTGCAACATGGATTTACTAAAGGTAGATCGTGCCAAACCAACCTGATCTCCTTCTTTGAGAAGGTGACGGATTACTTAGACAAAGGCAATGCAGTAGATCTAATTTACCTCGATTTCAGTAAGGCGTTTGACACGGTTCCGCATGGGGAACTGTTAGTTAAATTGGAAAAGATGGGGATGAATGTGAAAGTTGTAAGGTGGATAAGGAACTGGTTAAAGGGGAGACTACAGCGGGTCGTGCTGAAGGGTGAACTGTCAGGCTGGAAGGAGGTTACTAGCGGAGTCCCTCAAGGATCGGTTCTTGGACCGACCTTATTTAACCTTTTTATAACTGATCTTGGCACAAAGAGCGAGAATGTGTTAATAAAATTTGCGGATGACACGAAGCTGGGGGGTATTGCTAACACGGAGAAGGACCGGGATGCTATTCAGGAAGATCTGGACCACCTTGTACACTGGAGCAATAGTAATCGGATGAAATATAATAGTGAAAAGTGCAAGGTCATGCACTTAGGGATTAATAATAAGAATTTTACATATACGTTGGGGATGCATCAGTTGGAAACGACGGAGGAGGAGAAGGACCTTGGGGTATTGGTTGATAGCAGGATGACTATGAGCCGCCAATGTGATATGGCTGTTAAAAAAGCAAATGCGGTTTTAGGATGCATCAGACGAGGTATTTCCAGCAAGGAGAAGGAGGTGTTAGTGCCGTTATATACGGCGCTGGTGAGACCCCACCTGGAATATTGTGTGCAGTTTTGGTGTCCCATGTTTAAGAAGGATGAATTCAAACTGGAACAGGTTCAGAGACGGGCTACTAGGATGATCCGAGGAATGGAAAATCTGCCTTATGAAAGGAGACTCAAAGAGCTTGGCTTGTTTAGCCTGGCCAAAAGAAGGCTCCGGGGGGATATGCTTGCTCTATATAAATATATCAGGGGGATTAACGTTAGGGAGGGAGAGGAATTGTTTAAGTTTAGTACTAATATAGGCACGAGGACGAATGGGTACAAATTGGATATTAGGAAATTTAGACTAGAAATTAGACGAAGGTTTCTAACCATTAGGGGAGTGAAGTTCTGGAATAGCCTTCCGAGGGAAGTAGTGGGGGCAAATGACTTATCTGGCTTTAAGACTAAGCTTGATAAGTATATGGAGGGGATGTTATGATGGGATAGTTTAATTTGAGCAATTGATTTTGGATTATCGGCAGATAAGTCTGCTCAATGGTCTGTGGGAATGCTGGATGGGATGGGAACTGAGTTACTGCAGAGAAATCTTTTTTGGGTGCTGGCTGGTGAGTCTTGCCCACATGCTCAGGGTTTAGCTGATCGCCATATTTGGGGTCGGGAAGGAATTTTCCTCCGGGGCGGATTGGCAGGGGCCACGGAGGTTTTTCGCCTTCCTCTGCAGCATGGGGCATGGGTCGCTTGCTGGTGGATTCCCTGCAGCTTGAGGCCTTCAAATCTCATTTTTGAGGATTTCAACAACTCGGTCATGGGTTCGGGGTTGTTATAAATGTGTATGGGTAGGGTTTTGTGGCCTGCCTTGTGCGGGAGGTCAGACTAGATGATCATATTGGTCCCTTCTGACCTATGAGTCTATGAGTCTTTCCTGGCAGAGTGGGGCTGTGACAGCCAGGGGAGCCAGGGCGCATCTTGTGAACCTCAGGCAGGGTGCGGGAATGTTTCAAGCCAGATCTCTAGAATGTGAAGGCCTTGCAGCCACCCATTCCATGGCATGGTGGAGCCACGCTGAGGATGGGCTAATTTGCCATCCATTCCCTGGCTCAGTGGCATCTTCTCGCTGCTGTTTGTCTCTGTGGTTGGAGTAGAGAATCCAGCATGTCAGCGGGAGCCAAATATTGAAGCCTGTTCTTTGTGGTAGAGGTGGGGAGGGGGAACCCCCCTCATTGCACCCACTGGCCTGCGTAAATTTTAATTAATTTAAATGAGTGGGGATAAAGGTGGAGGCATGCACACCAAAGCTGGTGCAAATGGGCTTGTGGGGCCAGGAGGTTTCTCTGGGGCTCTGATCTGGGGCGGCTCATTTCTGGCTGCTTTAACATGTTGGGGTGCTGGTGGGCATGAATTGGCCAGCGGTTTGGGGATCAGCCTGAGGGCTGGAGAAGCGTCAGCTGTGTCTGTGTGGGCAGTGGTGACAGAGAAAGAAGGGGACCCTGGCAAAGCTGGTTGGTTTCAGGTGTGATAGCAAGATCTTCCCAGAAGGGGCTGAGCGTTGTGGCCTGGCTGTGACCAGTGACTGGATGGGGAGGGTTGTGGAGTGAACACGCAGCAGTTCTTGGCCTGCTGCTTACAGGGTGTCTGGGTCCCCGTCCACTATTGACCATTGAGATGTTGCAGGTGGGTCTGAGGAGCCTCCATGTCACAGCTAGAGGCTTGAGTGCCTAATATAGGAGCCCTGGGTTTTCCCTGGACTTCCTTTGATCCCTAGAGAGAGGCAATGAGATGATCCCCACGGCCATTCCCTTCAACAGCCCAGAGGGGTCTCCGCTCGTCCCAGCTTTATCTAATGGATGCCTGGAGCCTGTTCCTGCCCCGACTCCCAGCCCCACCACACACATGGAGTCAACAGAGGCCCGGGCCGGGTGGGATTCTGACCTACTTATTCTGCTCAGGTGGCAGTCTTACAACATCTGCACCAGATGTGGTGAGCACAAAGGCATTTCCCATGCACATGACTGGGAGTCTGGTGGGTGAGGGATACTGGAAGGCGGTCTGACTCATTCCACATCCAGCAGTGTCCAGAATCCATCCCGCGCCTCCCTCGGCCGCATGCTCGGACCTGTTCTCAGGTGATTAACTTGAGGGGAGCCAGGGTGCGTGTGGGGGATGGGAGCAGTTGGTTTGTAGAGTTGGAAACGTTGGGGGTGGGGACCCCATTTTCACACCGAGGGTTCCCAGCTGGATGGCAGTGGGATGGGAAGGCAGCTGGAGTCGTCTGCTCCTGCATCTGGTTCCTATCAGTGCTGATCCTGCGCGGGGCTGGAGTGCTAGTTAACACGGTGTGTATACAACTGTCTCGCACACACAAAGAGGCACATTATGCCGTCTGGCAGAAGGCAGGGTGCTGTGGTTTCTTACGTAAGACAGGGCGTTTTGTTTGGACTGCAGATTACCTTTGCATTGCCATTTCACACCGTCCACTGCTCCCTGTAGCCACTGCCTGATGCAGCCATTTCCTGCAGCCAGATCAGAGTTACACTGGTGAGCAGGGGAGGCAGGCATGCCACACGTTGCAGACGCTCAGTGATGGGGTACCTGGATAAAACCGCAGTCATCTGCATGACCTCACCTTGGTCTTTGAAGCAGACACCCAGGGAGAGAATGCTCCTGGTTATTTAACATCAGATATATACTGAAGCATGATTAGAGGGAGAGGTGCTTGAAAATAAATGGCCAAACTCCCACAAGGAATGTGAACTGAAGGCCTCATCCTGGGACTGGAGAATGGACACAAGATGCAATGCACATGCCTGAGCAAAACCCAGACACTAGCTTCTCTGCAGCTGAGATCATAATTCTGTCACAACACTTCATTAGGATATTGTTCTAGTTTACCTGATTATTAAAAAAAATAGCTCCTGTTGGGAGATGGGAATAGCCATTCACAAATCCTCTTGTCCTCACTGTACACTAGAGTAACAGCTGCAAGCTGCATTCTAGACAGTTCTTGGGGGGGAAAAGTACATCCTGATTGGCCCAGGAAGCTTGAACCACCTGAAACTTTTTTTTTTTTTTAATTAAAACACATTAAAAAACCTTTGAGCAAGTCAGTTTCTGATTGGCTGTGTTTATGTTTGACTCACCTCTACCTGCAAACTGACTTTTGTCCTCTTAACATTTGATACCATTAAAATCCCCATGTTTTATAATCCCCTAGCATTTGATGAAGTGCATGCTGTGTGCCTGCCCTGCTGACCTGTCCGGCCCTGAGGCTGTGTTTGTCTTGGAGGGAGGCTGTGTTAGACCCCATCCCATGTACACTCTCAGAATGGAATGGTAGGAATTTGCCCTGCAAGAGAGCAGGGGAGACCGGCGGAAGCCTATGAAGAGCCAGAGAAGGTGAACTCCGCGATGACAAGTGTAATTGGACCTTGATAGAGAGACCAAGAGGGATGAGGTAGACGAGGCTTTCTTCAGAGAACTAATGGAAGCTTCCAGATCATAGGCCCCGATCTCGGGGAATTTCAGTCACCCTGACGTTAGCTGGGAGATCAGTACAGCCGAGCACAGGCAATCCAGGAAGCTTTTGGAGAGTGTTGGGGATAACTTCCTGGTGTAGGTGCTGGAGACTCCAACTAGGGGCCTTGTACCTCTTGGCCTGCTGCTCACAAACGGAAGATTTGGTAGGCGAGGTAGAAGTGGGTGGAAACCTGGGCAGCTGTGACCGTGAGATGGTCAAGTTCAGGATCCTGACAAAAGGAGAACAGCAGGATACGGACCCTGGACTTCAGAAAAGCACACTGTGACTCCCTCAGGGAGCTGATGGGCAGGATCTCCTGGGAAGCTAATATGAGGGGGAAAGGAGCCCAGGCGAGCTGGCTGTATTTTAAAGAAACCTTATTGAGGCCTCAGGAACAAACCGTCCTGATGTGCAGAAAGAATAGCAAATATGGCAGGCCACCAGCTTGGCTTTTTGTGTTTAAGCTTTGGTGAGCTTAAACACAAAAAGGAAGCTTAAAGAAGTGGAAGCTTGGACAGATGACTAGGGAGGAGTATAAAAATACTGCTCGAACATGCAGGGATGAAATCAGGAAGGCCAAAACACAATTGGAGTTGCAGCTAGCAAGGGATATAAGAGTAACAAGAAGGATTTTACAGGTATGTTTTCAACAAGAAGTCAGTGAGAGAAAGTGTGGGCCTCTTACTGAATGGGGATGGCAACATAGTGACATGATATGGAAGAAGCTGTAGTGCTCAATGCTTTGTTTGCCTCTGTCTTCACAGACAAAATCAGCTCCCAGACTACTGCACTGGGCAGCTCTGTATGGGAAGAAGGTGAGCATTCCTCAGTAGTGAAAGAAAGACTCGGGTCTGTTTAGAAAAGCTGGACACGCACAAGTCCATGGGGCCGGATACAATGCATCTCAGGGTGCTGAAGGAGTTGGCTGTTGAGTCATTGGTCATTATCTTTGAAAACTTGTGGCAACTGGGGGAGGTCCTGGATGATTGGAAAAAGGCAGACATAGTACCCCTCTTTAAAAAAAGGGAAGGAGGAGAATCTGGGAACTACAGACCGCTCAGCCTCCTCAAGTCCCCAGAAAAATCAAGGAGCAGGTCCTCAAGGAATCCATTTTGAAGCACTTGGAGGAGAGAGAGATGATCAGGAACAGTCACCGTGGATTCACCAAGGCCAAGTCATGCCTGACAGAACTGATTGCCTTCTGTGATGAGATGACTGGCTCTGTGGATGTGGGGATAGAGGTGGACATGGTATACCTTGACTTTAGCAAAACTTAATAAAGTCTTCCACAGTATTCCTGCCAGCAAGTAACAGAAGTATGGGTTGGATTAATGGACTATAAGGTAGATAGAAAGCTGGCTAGATCATTGGGCTTAATGTGTAGTGATCAAAAACTCAATGTCTACTTGGTAGCTGGTATCAATGGGAGTGCCCCAGGGGTCGGTCCTGGGGCTGGTTTTGTTCAACATCTTCAATAATGATCTGGAGAACGGAGTGCATTACACCCTCAGCAAGTTTGCAGATGACATTATGCTTGGGGAGTGGTAGATTCACTGAAGGGTATGGATAGGATACAGAGTAACCTAGACAAATCAGAGGATTGAGCCAGAAGAAATCTGATGGGGTTCAACAAGGATTAGTGCAGAGTCCTGCAATTAGGACAGAAGAATCCCATGCACTGGGGACCAACTGGCTAGGCAGCAGTTCTGCAGAGAAGGACCCGGGGTTATAGTGAACATGAAGCTGGATATGAGTCAACATTGGGCCCTTATTGCCAAGAAGGCTAATGGTATATTGGGCTGCATTAATAGGAGCATTGCCAGCAGATTGAGGGAAGTGATCATTCCCCTCTATTCGGCACTGGTGAGGCCACATTTGGAGTATTGGGTCCAGTTTTGTGCCCCCCCCACTAGAGAAAGGATGTGGACAAATTGGCTAGAGTCCAGCAGAGGGCAACAAGAATTATTAGAGGGTGGGGCACTATGAGGAGAGGCTGAGGGAACTAGGCTTGTTTAGTCTGCAGAAGAGAAGAGTGAAGAGGGATTTGATAGCGGCCTTCAACTACCTGAAGGGGGGTTCCAGGGAGGCTGGAGCTAGGCTTTTCTCAGTGGTGGCAGATGACAGAACAAGGAGCAATGGTCTCAAGTTGCTGTGGGGGTGGTCTAGGTTGGATATTAGGAAAATCTTTTTCCTTAGGAGGGTGGTGAAGCACCAGAATGGATTACCTAGGGAGGTGGTAGAATCTCCATCCTTACTGATTTTTAAAGCCTGGCTTGAGAAAGCCTTGGCTGGAAGGATTTAGTTAGAGTTGGTCCTGCTTTGAGCAGAGGGTTGGTCTAGATGACTTCCTGAGGTCCCTTCCAACCATAATCTTCTATGATTCTTTGATCTCAGACAGGATTCATTTCTAGGTGATGAGTTGAATTTCTCAAGTACTTTTTCATGGGGAATTGGTTCTGGACTTGTTCTGGGTTTTTCAAATGCTGCACAAGGGATTTGTTTGCCCAAGGACAATACAAGACTTTTCTTTCCCATACTCCAGTGATGCTTCCTGTGATGATGATGTCTGCAGACTGTTCTTTAAATACCACTCTGACCACTGAATGGAAAGTGTTTTTTCCGTTAGTGGTCTGTACATTGATATCTATATGGTATCTCCTTCATGAATGAGATTTCCACCAGCATGAAGTGGTACAGTTTCATTTGAAAGGAACATACCTCCTTGATCAGATCCACAACTGTCCAAGTTCTGAGGGACAAAACTGAGGCTGGACAAATTTGCCGCCGTGAGATTGATTGCTCTGGATCGACTGAGTGGTGTGTGTAGACCCGCTCAGTTGATCCGGCAGTCGACGTAGGAAAACCACCCTGGTAAGTGGTGTAGCGCTGCGACGAAGGGAATGCTCTTCCCTTCGACGCAGCGCAGTGTGGATGGCGCGCAGAGCAGACACAGTGAAGTCGATGAGAGATACGCACGTGATTTACGTCACTTGCGTATCTCCCGTCCAGGGCTGCCGAATCCAGAAGGTAAGTGTAGACCGGGCCTGAGGCTTTGCATTACACCAACTGTGAAGGAAGGATTTGATCTAGCCAGCTGCGTTAGGGAGTTTTCCTGTCCTGAATGCATTTGATCACTCCAATGTCTCATTTGCCAGGAGAAGACAGTGTTTTGGCAGACTTTGAGTAGTGTTATGCGGAATTACCCAAATGCTCTAAGTCCCATCTAAGTCGTCTTCTACCAGAGATATTGCCTTTTGTCTTCAGTTATGCTCCAGGGATGAGCAGGACCCAATATTACTGACACATCCTGTTTTCCTGGACTGGGGTCAGAAGAAGTTCTACATGTTGTCTCTGAAGCTTTTGAGCGGGCAAGTCTTTTCAGAAACCAGTGGGGATGAGCCAGCACTCTCAATGGCTCCATGCGTGATTTGGCAGTTTCGTTGTTTGCCAGCTTGGGTCTGATGTTGCTATTCATGAATCCTGCTTTTAAATTACTGGACTTCCTGTCTCAGGGCTGGGATGAATCTCCCAAAAGTTACTCAGCGCCCCAGCTTGACTTCTGGTTAGGTGAGATGCTCAATTGAGGGCGTTCTGTTGAGACCCTATTGGGAAGAAGGAGTCTTAGTCCAGACGAACTGGCTCCGTGAACTGGAAGAGATTCCCTAGCTGAGCAAAGGGGCTAGACATGAGAAGGTACTTTGTGTGAAGCCTGGACTGTCCTTGTGTTCTGTCTGTGCATTTGGCTGCCATCACAGCTTTCTTCCCTTTTGCATCGGTCAGCAGCCTTCACTGACCTTGCAGTAACAAAGCTGCTGCCTCTGTGTACCGTTAACACCAATGCTTTTCTCAGGTTGCCACGGAAAATGAGTGGATGCCCTGTTGAAAAGCATGGGCTGTGCCAGGACAGGTTCAGTTAAGCCACCCAAGGGACTGTTGCATGTGATGCATGCACCGCCTCTGCTGTTTGATTGTAATCCTGTCCCGCAGTGCTCATGGGCCCTCTGTCCATCTCTGTGAAGATGCCATTTCTTACATCCAGAACTGCAATCCAGAGAGTGAGAGAGATACAGGCCCAATCCCACTCGTAGACTATAGGGGCAGAAGGGACGTACTGAGGGGTGGGGGGAGGGCCATGCCCCTGGGTGCCGGCCGGGGGTGGGAGGATGCCAACCAGGCCCTTCTCGGAGAAGCCACCCCGTGTCGCAGGCAGCCAGGGTGTACTTCCAGCCCCTCCATTCCTGCACTGGGCTCAAGGAGGGAGCCACGGGGACCAGAGCCCATCACATATTCCCACCTCCCTGCTGCCCCCACAGTGGGAGGAGAGTGGGAAACAGGCCCACAGACACCCCCGCCCCGCGTGGCGCTGCCACCAACGGGGATGGGGTGCCAAGGTAAGTGTGGTCCCCCAGGCACCAGAGACCCATGGTACGCCACTGTCACTATGATCGTCTAGTTTGATTTCCTGCACAACGCAGGCCACACCCACCCACCCACCCACCCACTCTGGTAATAAACTCCTAACCGAAGACTGGGTTTTTGAAGTCCTCAAATAATGATTTAAAGACTTCAAGGTAGAGAAAATCCACCAGCAAGTAAGCCATGCCCCATGCTACAGAGAGAGGTGAAAAATCCCCAGGGCTTTTGCCAATTTGCCCTGGGGGGAAATTACTTCCTGACCCCAAATATGGCAATCATTTAAACCCTGAGCATGTGGGCAAGACTCACCAGCCAGACACCCAGAAAGAATTCTCTGTAGTAACTCAGAACCCTCCCAATCTAACTCCTCCATATTCAACAGAGGGAGGATGTTCCTATCTGCATCCTCACCCTAATTCCTATCTAGAGGTCTCCATTTCCATCCAGCTCACTAGACTGTCTGGTCTTACCGAAGCCCCAGTCATGTACTCTCACAGGGAGAGCAAGCCCGAAACGTTGGATGTCCACAGGACCCAAAGTTTATCTGTATGGGACCAGACATTTGGGGCATATATGTTGAGACCATATAGAGTCAGTGCATCACAGCTGCAGGGCTGTCCAGCTGAATTATACTGGTTCCCGGTGCTTGTGCATATCGTGTTTATCCATTGGAGATGGCAGTGTACCCAACCAGGCCAAAGGCAGCTTTGACAGCTGCCTTTGCTCTCGTCACCACTGAATGCTACGTGGCTGCTACCTACAGTTCTGTCCGTGCATTCAGCAAAGGTATCCCTCTCTGTGGCTTGATTTGGGAGAGTGAGAAGTGTGGTCACTTCTAAAACGCTTGACATTGCATCTGGAGCTGATGCTCGCTTTGGCTGGCTTGCTGTCCTTGTTCGCTGAGAATTCTCCACCCAACTCCCAGTCCTGGTTCTTTTTGTGAACGACCCATTTGAAGAAGACATGAAGATCAGTTTCTATCAATAATTGGAGCCCTTTGGTGAGAGGATCCTCTCCTCATTAATGTTCCTTGCCCTTCGTCCCGAGTTCTTCAGAGCCTTAGGTCAGAACGTCCCCATTTGTGGCAGGAATTGCAGTGTGGTTGGGGCTACTCGCTCTTATGTTCTTGGAGGGGAGGCGGATGACTGGGAAGCCTCAACAGATGCTGCTTTCCAGAAAATTCCAGAAGCCCAGAGCACCGCCACCTTGATCCCCACACGAGTGTGCAGGGGCTTGTCTCAAAGTTCACCACTTGCTGGTAAATTACCTTAATTTTTCAGCTGATTGTATAGTGGAAAGGCTGCCAGAGAACGGGAAGATTGTCTTATACAGCGGTGGGGATCAGCATTTAGCCTGCCTGAAAATAGCAGCAGTCCATACAGATTTTGGATGGTCCCTTTGTGGAAGGTACAGTGAGGATACAGTGATAGTATCAGACTGAGTTTTCAGGCCATCATGATTCTAGAAGTGCCCAGCACATAGACAAGGCAGAAATTCCGTGCAGAGGATCCTGGTGGACGGAAGAGGAAATGAAGCCTGGGTGAAGCCTGGAAGTACAAAGCAGCCAGCACCGCCCCGGTACTGCCAACACTGCACATTCAGAAATCATGAGTCAGGCCCCCAAAAACCATGAGATATTTTTGAAATAATAGATTTTGGGTTCTTTTTATTGCCTTCTGGCTTTGGAGCCTTTAGGATGCACTTGCTTTATATTTTCAAGATTTTCCCTGCAGCCATGAGGACCAAAAACGTATTTTTATTAAATTAAAGCTGAGATTCTCTAACAATCACTTGACTCACACAGCTGGGGCTTTAAGAAAAATGCCAAATTGCATGAGACTTGCAAGATGACCACACAAATTGGCAACGCACAGTTATCATATAAGACAGGCCATGCCTCGCAGCCACAATACTGTCCCCAGCAATACCAGCGTCCATCGCTGCCTTCTGCGTACAACCTGTGCCAAATTATCCCCACTGAACACAACCAAACACGACACCAAACTTCTGCTCCTACTAGTGTTGGGGGGACATCTGGTAAAAGGGGGTATGCAGAAACAGACTTTGTACATTAATTCAGCTTGCAGCTTGATACTTGCAGTGGAAAGAAAGTTTAACTCCTGCTTTCCTTGGGTTTAAAACCTGCTTCTCCCTGTGAGTTCTGAATCCAGAACACTGAACGGTTCCTGGCAGTGTTGAAAGTGAGCTGGCAGCAGAACTGTGGCCATGGTAACTATTGGCAGGTGAGTGTGGCTGTGGTTGGAGTAGAAGGGTGTGCTGTGCCATCGCCTGATCAGGAACTGAGTTCAGGTCAGGGTGAGCTGCGGCGGGGTCAGTGGCTTTGGGAAGGTTCATGTTTTCTGTCCTGTAAAAGGCATTCTCAATGAAGAACCATGGAGTCACTGGAGCTCCTGTGAAGCGCTGCCTTGTCCTTTGTTTCCACAGAGGGGTGTGTGACTGGAGCTGCACGAGTAATTCGGACGGGTGTCACTAGATAAGGTGGAAGTGAGGTGTTTGGCTGGGTGAAGGGTGCAGCAGTGGGATGGAGACCTTCTCCCCACGTTCAGATCTGACCCGCTGGCAGTGGCTGAAAGTCACTGCTGTCCCATGGCTGTCTGACTGATGGGAAATGAGACTGGGCGAGGTGTCACTCCACTTCCACGTGTCATGTGTCCAGTTCCCGAATTCCATTAGCAAAAATTAGCAGTAAGTGGCAACCTCAGCACAGGGGATTTAGACGAGCGGTGGAGACTGAGCTCCC
This sequence comes from Mesoclemmys tuberculata, assembly GCA_007922155.1. Lineage (NCBI taxonomy): Eukaryota > Metazoa > Chordata > Testudines > Chelidae > Mesoclemmys > Mesoclemmys tuberculata. The sequence continues at coordinate 4,532,245 of ML675639.1, forward strand.
CTTGTGGTGGTGTCTCAGAGCAGGGCTGAGGTGTGTGGACAGCCACAGGTGTGTAGAGGGGGGAGAGGCTTGTGCTGTAGTGAGTGAAAAGAGGCCTTCAGCCTTGAGGACTAATATGCATGACACTCGCTCAGAAGTCCCTCGGTAAAGGTGTGGCAGCTGCTTGCTTGGTGCCTGCCCCCACTTGGGAAACTGCTCTGCTTAATTTGTGTAATTCCAGCCATTGTGCGAGGTCTCTGCTCTGCTCTGGAGACAGCCTTGGGCACTCAGGGTTTCATTGGCTCAGAAAGTAGCCCATCCACTGCCAGGAAAAGGTCTCCTGACCCACGAGTGCCTTTCTCTTTCAGATGGGAACAGCGAGAGCTACCTAACGGGAGGGTCTATTACGTGGACCATAACACCAAGACCACCACCTGGGAGAGACCTCTGCCTCCAGGGTAAGGCACTTTTGAGATACTTGGAGACTCCCCGGGCAGATGGGAGCTCCAGACAATAGCTGCCTGGTTGGATTGGGCATGCAGCAGGCTACATGTAAAGGAGAAAAAGTGCAGGGAGAAAGAGTGGTGGCAGAGACACATCTCCATTTCCAGGCAGGTTGCTGCCTCCTGGGAGATGTGGCACATGCTCTCCTGGCAGTCCTTATTTACTCACCTCAGCCCCTTTCTATGTGCTGTGCTTTGGGTTCTCCATCTGTTTTGTTTTTCTTTGAAAGATTAACCTTCTTTCTTAAACCAGCCATAGAGCGTGTAGGCAACATTACCAACAATGTAGACACATCTGTGCAGAACAAAGGTGCCTTCGAGGAAAAGGTGCCATGAGAACCTTGCACAGAGACTCAGTCCTGCTCCTGCAGCCAGGAGGGGAGGGAGCAGCCTGAGAAAACAGGTGCTTCTAAGTGAGAGATGATTTGGGCATTGCAGATCCCTGATGGTCAGGAGTGGGCACTTCTCCCTGCAACCCAGAGTGCCCATGGCAAACCTTCTGAGGATGGAAGGTGTCCTCTCTGAAGGCCACATTCTTCCCCACTGTGGGGCTCCTTGGTCTGAGGAAAACAGCTCTGTTCAGCCTAGGGAGATCTCCTAGAAGAAATATCCTCTGCAGAGCTTGTGAAGACGGGTTGTGTTTTCCACTGCAGAAGTAACCCACAGGTCAGGTCTGCAGCCCTTCTGAGCCCTGGTTTTCCAGAAGTCTTTGGTTCTCTCCTCTCTGTGCCCCATAAAAACTAAAACTGATGAAGCAAAATCATTGTTCTTCCCTCAACTGCGTGTCTGTTTTAGACTGGGGTGACTCAAATCAGTGAACATACTTTAAAAGCCAGCGTGCCATACGAATGTGAAATAAATCCTTTCCCACATTGCTTCATCTCCACCCTCTCTTCTATTTACATACAAACGTGCATTTACTTCTGCTAAAATCTGACCTCTGCAGCCCTCCCCTGCTGCCTTGGCGTCTTATCAGAGCTCATAGGCTACACCAAGTCTAGACGGCCTTTGTGTGGAGGGGAGACCTGCTGGTGGTGGTTGTGACTCAAGGGGCTGCTCTTCTCTCTTAGTGCGGACCTACTTCCCCAGCAGGGTGCTGTGCTTCTGGAGGAGTCCAGCTCTGGGAGGGAGGACCCACTGAGTCACCAGTGTCACTTCCTTTAGCATCTGGGTTCTCCCTGGACAGCTCCTGTCACCCAGCGCCTCAGCAGTACTGCCCGGCTTAACAAAGCGGTGCCATGGCTCCTGCCAGCTTCGGGCTGTCTGGCAGCGAGGGCGCTCTGTCCAGAGGAATCGCTTGCCCTGTGACATGACGTGAGACGTGCTGCCATGGAAATCGGGCTGTGCTGGCTCCTGTGCGGGGAGGAGAAGCAGTGTCTGAAATGAGACTGCGGTGCTAGAGCTCAGGGCTAAGTCACAGGCATGTCACAGCTTTTTTTACTCCCGCTTTGCCCACAAAGTCTCTGAACTGCTTTTCTTGCTTGCGAGTTTGGAGACCAATAACCCCCGAAATACTGCTGAGAGCCAAAGCGCAGCCCTTTGCATATCCTCTGTGAATCTACCCAACCCCTGCTTCATCCGGGTGCTTAGGTGTCTTCTGTCCTGCGGGTGTTGGAGGTGACTAAGAAGCCCACTCCAGGGCAGTTGGTGGGTTACCATCCTGGGGTACCATAATCCACTGGGGCCCATCTCTGACAGCCCACAGAGGTGTTTGATCCACTCTCAGCTGCTGCAAAGCAAGAAGCCCAATGCCAGGGATACCTCTGTGGTGTGGGGCTCGGCTCCGCCTCATGAGAAGGCTCAGAAACGCCATCATCTGCTTGGTGGCTTTGTGCTCACCAAATCTAGCTCCAAAGGCTCCACCAGCACCTCTCTCGTCATCAGTCTTGGAAGACTTCTGGTGCCTTAGTGTGGTGGGGCCCTCTTGGCAGCAGTGCTGCACTCCTTGTCGCTGGGTGGCCATTCTCCTCCGGTGGGATTGAGTCATTGCTTTCCCTCAGATCTAGCAGTAGAAATGGACGCTGAGTCTCCTGCCTGGGAGCCGTGGTTCTAGAGGTCCTCTGGGCTGCTTTGGTGCCAGCCAGGGTGGGCTTGAAGGCTCACCCCTAAAGCCCTTGGAGTAAGAGAACTCCCGTGTCCAGGACTCAGGCTGTCCCTTGGAGCCTGAGAAGACTTTTCCTTATGGGGCTTCTCCAGCATCTTGGGGTAATCCTTCACAAGGGCCTTACTCTCTGCTGGACACCTGGGCTTTGTGGCCATGGTGACAGGGACCTCTACTTTCCTTAGGTAGGCGAGGGTGATGGTCTGGCTGCCAATAGATGATGAAGGGTGTTAAGGCTGGCTGCCTTCCCCTCTGACAGTTGTGAAGGCTGAATTCCTAGGAAGGAAGGTCTGCTCCTCCGGCATTCTTGGTCTCTGAGTAAATCGTGGCCAGGTATCCCCTTCAGCCATGAGACTGGGTGCTGCCTCTGGCAGAACACCTTTCAGGGGAACTGCAGGCAGTCGCACAGAGCCTGCTGATGGAAAGCGGAACAGAGTCCAGGCCTCTGACGCGTCCTCTGATGCAGCAGGCAGGGTAGGGGCCCAGGTCTGACGGTTTGGACCTGCAAAGGGGTGCTGGGGAGTAATGCAGTGCCCAGGTGGGAGCCACATTCCCCAGTCCCTGCACCAAGGGAGGGGCTGAGACCCTGTCATCCCAGTACATCTCTCTTATTGAGAACCTTTCCTAACTCATGCGTGTCAGCTTTCTCCTGCGGGCCTCCAGCTGTCATGGCCACTCCTTGGGTGCTGGCAGCTACTGCCAGAGAAGCTGTTTCTCTGTTTAGGAAGCAGCACATTCTTCCTCTGGCCTTTAAACATCCTCATCATCATCCTCCATCCCTCTGACCTGTCACGTTACAATCACGTTTCCTCCCAGTTGTCCCTCCCGTGCCCCTGGGGGAGCCCCTCTTCTCCAGCTGCACCACCCTAGGCTCTGGACTTTCAGCCACCATGCACTGCACTGTGAGATTACAGACCATGTGGGCTTATCCAGATCAGGGAGCAGGGAAATCTGCCTCTCTTCCTTTCCAGCCTCACTGGAGCACTCTGGGAGCTAATAATTTGTTAAGATGAGCACTAGGGAAAACCACAAACCTCTGTGGCACTCCCAGACCAGCACGTACAAACATGTTAGCCAACCCATGCTAATCAGCAGTCAGCTAAGGTGGGAGAGTGTGAGAAAGCGAGAGAATGGGCATCAGGGCGCGCTGGGTGCTCACGTACAGACTGTAATGCTGTCCTTTCTGTGGTGTTTCCAGCTGGGAGAAGCGAGTGGACCCCCGGGGCAGATATTACTATGTGGATCATAACACCAGGACCACCACCTGGCAGCGTCCCACAGCTGAGTATGTGAGGAACTACGAGCAATGGCAGACGCAGCGAAATCAGCTCCATGGGGCCATGCAGCAGTTTAGCCAAAGATTTCTGTATCAGGTAAAGGGAAACTCTGTTGGGGCCATGGATTACAGCCGTTTTCCTCGGCCCCGCCTCCTCCCTGAGCGGTGTGTGCAGAATCCCATCTGCGCAGGGGGTGTTGGCTGTAGCTGCAGACGGACGGGATGGTCTGTCAGCTCTGCTAACCAGTGCAGGTGACGTGCCTAGAGGGTCTCCCGTGAAAGTACAGCCTTCTCCAGCTACTGCTTGCTCAGACCCTTCCCCATGCTGCAGAGTCTTTGTCCACTGGATTGGGCACTTCTCCAGGGCCAGTAACCTGCCCTTCTTCTGGCTCCAGAGGCCAGCACTCCCCTGAGAGTCTCGCCGCGGCTCTCAGCCATTGCAGTCGTGCACTGTCTCCCTGATCCGCTCCGTTCCAGAGGGCTGGAACTTGAACTTCGAGCAGGGTGATGGAGCAGCTTGGGAGAGCCCACGAACACCTCTGCTGTCTCCACGGTCTCTTCCTTCCCTTCCTAGCCTGCCACTCCATTTCCTTCAGCGCGTTCACTGCCTCCACAGGCCCATTGCTCCCACCCGGGGCTCTGGGTGATGGGGTCTGCCTGGGCACCTCAGTGATGTGTGGGGAGCGGTGTCTGCCAGTCCAGAACACATTGCTCTCTGCACGGGCCCCCTAGGCTCCTGCACTGCAGCGATGCCAGCTCCTTGTGATGCCCCTGGCCTGGACATGAGACAGGGAAGGTGAAGTGATTATTCTCTGCTGCCACTAGTGCTGGCCGCTGCTCCGCTTCCATCCCAGAGGGCCCTTTGGGCTCGAGCCCTCCTCTCTGACCGGCCTGCCTCTGTGACAGGAGAGGCCAGTGGCTAGGCTGACATCCTCTGGCCATGTGAGGGGCACAGATGTCTCAGTATCACTGCTCCCTGTCTTGGGAGACGTCTGGAGCAGCATTTCTGGGCTGCCTGCAGCAGCGTGGGATGGAGACAGGGCTGTGTTCAGAAGCTGCTCTCATGCTGTGCTGCGCGGCCCTGCCCTGGGGATTTTCTGGGGCTCCTGCCTTTGTCAGCCTTGGAGCATTTGCAGTGCTGATTTAACTGGGCACTGTGTTAGCTCTGCCTTATGCTTCTGTGTTGCCCCTGGGCCTCTCACTGGCTGCTCGCAGCCTGGCCGTTCCCACTCCCGGCACACCTGTGGGCCTCGCTGAGAGCAGTGTGGGGGCTGGCTCCCGGCAGCTTTCGGCTTTGCTCGTGTCACGCTGCCATGTTTGTTTAAATCAGTTATTTTTAGGTCGCAGTGAGGTGATCCCTCCGGACATGACTCGGCTGGGGCTCTGGCAGCCTGCTCCGTGTGTCTGTCTGAGCAGGGAGGGGAAGCTGAGACAGCTCACGGCATAAGCCCTCATTTCTCAGCATGGCTTCAGCGGGGCAAGTGCCCCCTGCTTGTCAGGCTGCGTGCAGGGAGAAGCCGCGTGAAGATGGGAAGGGGCCTCAGCTGAGGAGGATTCACATTGTCCTCGGTTTTCATTCCCAATCCCAGGTCTTGTCTCACCCTGCTGGGATTTCAAAGGGCCAGTCGGGTTCCCGGCTCCCTGTGGCACAAGCGCGGTTCTGTGCATGGCCAGAGATGCCGTGTGCCAAAGCGGCCACGGACTATAGGCAGCCACGTGGGCGGATTGGAAGCTGTGTGTGGACCTGCTCTCAGCCCCTCGGTGCCCTGTCTCACGGGTTGGGCTGGCAGTGCAGTGGTGTTTCTCGGAGCCAGCCTGAGCCCCATTCATTGCTGTGCATGGAGCGCTGCTCCCTTCCCCACAGTCAGAGAAGGATCCGGGGCCTGCCTTGGAACGTGAGCCCCCGAACCCAAGACGTCGTGTTCGGAGTGAAATGAAAAGGCCTTTTTAGTACAATATGTTTCTTGTTTAACGAAGAAAAGGGTTTGCAGAGCCCCCCACTCCGCTGAATCCTTGCCTGTTTGCTCTGGCTGGCCATCCCCAGGAGACCTCCCAGCAAAGCCGGGGGTGGGGTGGGGGGTGTTAATCTAAACAGCGTCCCTCCCGCCAGCCCAGGAGCCAGCGTCCCCCAGCTCCGGCTGGGTGAGTACTGCTGCCCTGCTCTCCCTGAGGAAGAATAGAGGTGCTTTGTGCAACGGACCTGTTGGGGGGAGATCCAGGGTGGGCAGACGCCTGTCTGTGCAGCATGAATGTCTCCTCAGTTGGAGTGCATCTCGCACGCTGCCGCTGGACTTCGCAGCCCGCTGCGAGGGGGCGGGGGCGGCTGCCGGCTGAGCCAGGAAGTGCTGGGCGTGGACAGGCTTGTGGGAATGATTTCATTGGAAAGGCCTGCGACATTCCCCTCTGGTGTGTGGCTCTTGGGGAAGGCTGGAGGTGTAGCTGCGGTGGTGATATCAGTCGCCTTGGCCAGCGAGAGCAACGCAGCCACACGCAGCTGGACTTTCCAGCAAGTCCTGCAGCCCCTGCTCGTGCGGCCCCAGCCTCGGGTTAGTTTGGGCATTTTGTCCCCCGGAGCGTGCAGGCTCCCACTCCCGGGGCTGAGAGTCGGGGCCACAGGAGGTGAAAGGAGGCCAGGACTCACCCCATTTCCCTGCTCATCTTGCTCTCGGCTCTTGATAATCTTCATGTTTTTCTTTTGTGTTTTGCCTTCTGTGCTGTCTCCAGCCGTCCGGTGCCCCGTCTGACAATGATCCTCTCGGTCCCCTTCCTCCCGGCTGGGGTGAGTACCACGCCTTCTCTCTTGCTCGCTTACTTCTGCTGCTCACCTGGCAACCGCCCCCACTCCGTCTGCAGGGCTCTGACCCTTCCTGCGCCTCCCTGGCTCCGTCCATCCCTTCCTGCAGCGCCTTTCCGCTGGCTGACTGCTTGGGGGAGGAGAACCTGTGCTCTCAGGGGCTTGTTCTCTCTGCCTGCCTCCCTGAAACGTCGTAGGTGGTGTGAATATTAGGGAAGATGACATTCTTCCATAGTCCACGCTACCGGTAGGACTGGACCTGCCAAGTATCAGAGCCAGCTTTGACTTTCAGTCGAGTGTTGGGAGTCAGGAGGTTCCCAGCTTTGTGGGTTTGCACTTTGTTGACGAGTCCCAGCAGCATTTGTGATTGCTGCCTGGATGCGAGGAGGGTTGGAGGTCTCCAGAAGAGGAGAAGAAGAGGTTGGCTCTTCTGCCTGGGTCTCTCTGCTGGGATACGCTTCCCCTTTGCTTTTGGGAAAGGGGGAAGGGGCCTGAGTAATTGTGAGCTCCTGGTGATGGCACCAGCAGGAAGTGGATACTGGGAATCTGCTGCAGTCCATTATCTGTGTCATTGCTGGCCACTGGGTCCACCAGGCACCTTCCTCCATCACGTCCCATGTGTAAGGAAGGGTGCTAGACCAGTGTGAGAGTGAGTGGCTTGCGGGCTAATGCGGGGCTGCTCTAGGGAGCAGCAACAGCATGTGAGGAGAGAGTTTAGCTGGCTGTTGCTGAGACTCTGGGGGACGATGAGCTTGTGTGCCAGGGGCTGTCATGGGAAGACGCTGCGTGGGCTGGCCTGGTTTGAAATGGGGTTTCTAAATCAGGCTGTGGAGCAGAGAATGCCCTGTGTATACTAGGGCCGCCCTTCAGGTGCTGCCAGCACAGGGCAGCCTCTTCATGTGCCGCACCCTCCACTTCTCAGGGAACAACTAGGTCAGGACATTGTTCCCGCTGGGCTGAAGCCAAGAGGGTGGGGCAATTATCCTCTCCCTCCCCCTCTCCCATAATCACGTTTGGGAGAACAGTTACCAAGCCCGAACCATGGGGATGCAGAGAGAACGGGGGCCATTGCCTGGGGCTTTGGCAGGCAGTTAGCAGCATACAGATGACACGTGATACCAAACCAGAGGCTGCAGCAAACCTCAGCGAGGACAGAGGAACAATAGAAAGTTGCCTAGCGAAAGGAGAGACGTGGGTGAACGCCAGGAGCCCAAACAGCAGCTGGGTGGAGGGAGGGCCTGGGTAGCTGCTCTGGCGACATGGAGACCAGGGGCTGCACATGCAGATGAGGCTGGGGAGCGCTGCGGTCCGAGTGCCTTGGGGCCAAAGCCGCGTCGTGTTGTAGGGAGATGGGAGCTGGGCTGCGGGGTGGAGGGGGGTTCTCAGCCCGGTGAAGGGACTGCTGGTGGCAAGCTATTTTCCTATCTTGACACCAGGGAAACTGTCGACAGCTCCTCGGGGGTACGGGCCCCAAAGCAGAGGAGGGGCCTGCATAATGTGCTCCAAGGAGCTGGAGGCGAGGTGCGAGAATACAGTGAAGAAAAGGAAAATGCAGGGTGACTAGACGGGACCAGCGTTCTGCCAGCCCAGTGTACCAGGAAACCCGGCTGCTTGAGTCATGTAACACTGTCCTGAGCAAAACACCTGATGGGAGCCCTGCACTGACCCTAGGGTGCTGAGACGAGCCTGACAGAGCTTCCACAGCCCTAGCCTGGGACGTTCTGATCCTGCTGGCTCACGTCTTTTCCGAGGGAGCCACCTTTCACTTTATGCGCCGTACAAGTGGGTGGGGGCAGTGGCCCAGCTGGGCCGTGGGTTGGGTGACGCGGGGCCCCAGGACAATGACCCGGCTGGGCCGTGGGCTGGGCGACGCGGGGCCCCGGGGCAGTGGC